>CARXXK010000002.1:25583554-25687222 GCA_949089665.1 Macrosiphum euphorbiae
TTATCGGTAAAGCATGAGCCTCCCTTGCTACCGACCTAGTACAATTGCACCATAGGTATGTTCTTGCCTAGATATGGCTACACATGTATGACCAGTCCAGTTCATCTAGCACTCGGTAACCATAACGAAAAAAAACTGTGGTTCCAAAACTATACTATAGGTATTGAAAATAATAATTTTTGGACCACTTTTTTTTTCAAATTGTAACGGTTGTCTAGTGCAAAAATGAACTGGACGGGTTATACATTGAGGTTTTATTTATCGTAACTTTGCGATATTCTGTCAAACATATGTACATTTAATTATTTCAATTAAATGTTCTAATCTACTTATCATTATTTACAATATACTTATACTTGCAACTTATTAGCATAATTTATTTTTAACTAATGATTGATCTCAAGAATCATTCGTGTAAAAATGTAAGACAATACACTTTTTAAAACTAATTACTGTCCTAAAAAAAACCTATACAAGTTATACCTTTCTTACTCCATTTAAATCCTTATTTAAAAAATAATAATTTAATTATTGTATATTTTGTTATGAAAATAAACCAAATAAAATTTAATTTACGCCTATCACAAAATTATCTATAAACTAAATTACTTTTTATTGATCACAATATTTTCGTGGTCATTATAATTAACACAAAATTAATTAAATGTACATTACCTAATTAAATTTAAATATTGTTTTATAAGATTCAAATACTTTTCAGTATATCCACACAAATGAGCTACTTTGGATAGTTAAGATTTTACATGATTTATGATTTTCAATAAAGTACCTAAACCTTTTTATGCAGCGTTATTGTGATTATCATAATAACAGGTTTCCGTATCTTCTTGTAAAACAGTTTTTTTAGGAAAAGTTTTTAATAAGGGTCAAGCAAGACAATAATGATGCTGTATATCAAACGTAATTTACTCGACGTACACACACACTAATTAATTAAAATAATTATAATTTTAATGATAACGATATTATTCTAAGAACCTCAAATTGGTTTATTATTTTCTTCGGGGTTTTTTTTTTCGACTAGTAGCAGTTTTCACCGAAACTGTTATTAAACGGAGAGATCAATTGGTCACACAAGTGCATTTCTCTTCAGTGGTCCTAATGATAATGATATATTGTTCATTCTTCCACCGATTAGAAATGCTTACTGTAAAAATTTTTCCAATAATATTATAGTACCTACTTGAACATTTGTTGTTTGTCTACAGTATTATAATATAACTCATTTTTATTTTTTTTTACAACAGCTTTAATATAACATATAAGCATTTTTACTTTTTTTTAAAATTTGTATTAAAGAATTATAATGCAATAAACAAATATTAAGTAATATATTATAATACTTTACTAAATGATAATGCAATTCAATAGGTGTGATAAGTTCACAAATCTGAATAGGTTCCTACTTCTATTATATTGTAATGATTTACGATATTCATTGTCATATGCCTACATAGGTAACATCTTCTTACTTTATTTTAAGTACATATGAATTATATTTATTTACTGTTTATATTACGTTATTTAAAATTAATTTAGTAGTTATTTGAAGACTTAAATAATTGTTTAAATTAAAATGGAACTACATTATATAGGTACCTAGGTATTATACAATCAAACACCGTAGTTGTATAACTTCATTACCTATTTATTAAAAAATAAATACATTATAAGTAACTTGTAATTTTATTATTTTATCTTAATCAGGGAAACAAATAAATCATTATATTATAACATAACATAATATAATTTATTACAAAGGTACATCATGATTCATTTATAATAATTAATATTTAGCTTAACACATTTACTGATGGTTATTGAAGAGGATGTCAGTGCATTTTTTTCTTTCTCAGACTCACGAGCAACATAGATAAAACGCTTTCACCTAAAATCGTTTTTTTTTTTTTTATGATTTTTGAGTAATCATAGAGTAGAATCAACTATAACAAAAATGATAGACGATAATATTTTTGAGGTTATGGCATATCAATTTTATACTTTTATTGTTATTTGACTTTGTATTCGACTTTCAAAATGAACAAAAAAATGTTGTACATTTAAATGATGTTTGAAATGCTTTGAGACAATATTTTGACAAATCGATATATCATACCGTCAAAAATATTATTCTTTATCGTTTTGTTTTTGTTGCGCGTGGGCCAGAGAGAAAAAACAAACAGTGCGCTGATGTCCTCTTAATGGTTTTATACATATATGCCCTTAGCTGTGAATTTAATTATTTTGAATATCAATGGTTTCGTTCGGAATTCAAAGTAGGTGAGATACAAATATAATTCAAAAAATTACAGTACAATATTTTAGACATTAATTCATATAAAGCATACGTAGTAATATAATTATTTTTTTAATTTTACGTTTTTGTCGAATATTTGGGGAAGGGGGAATATTGATATGGGGTGTTATACCAATATATAATAATGATTTGAAAAAAGAATGTTGTTCATAAATTCTTTCAAAAAAAAATTATTTATAAAGCTTATTGATTTTTAATAATATTATTTTACACATATTCCTTATTATAATTTGTTATTGTCATAACTCTAAAAAGAATTGTGAATTTATTTTATTATGTTTATTTTACATAGTCTGTATATTTTGGAATTTATTATTTCATGAAATTGTAAATATATTAAATTAAAAAAACGGACTAGATGTATGACTTTTATCAAACACCAAATGAAACCAGAAGTCTTAAATGTTTATGGCTTATGAATCGTGTTTAATAATACTAATCTTTAGTAGATTAATTATAAATTATAAATTAAATATTGAAGGCTATAAAATATCTTCTAAAATATCCTTAACACATTAATAGATAAATACAATTATATATTGTTTTATTTATTATGTCAAACAATACAAAAGTAGTTTTGAAAACTGACTAATTATATTCGTAGATACAGGTGTTAGTGGGATATCCCCTAAAGGGTGTGACTTAAATTTTATAAGAAACTAAATAGGTTATGATCGTTTTAACAAAACCTATAGAAAAAAAATAGATAAACAATTATTCAGAATCACTTTACACTTTTACAATTTGTGCATCTATGATAGTAGTATATTATTGGCACGTGGAATATAATCAATAATTTTATCTATTGTCTACAAAATGTAAAATTGTAAGGAACTTAAAATATTTAAATATTTTTTTCTGTAAAACGTTTAAGATCGTGTCTCATTTTTACATACCTAATACCTGGGTACTACGAATTCAAGCAAAATTCAAGTTGTAACAAAAAATAGACTAACGTACGTACGAACTCCTAACGGTGTTTGGCTTACTGACACAGAAACTATTTAATTGGAATGTGACCGGTTAAACAGCGTGTGATGTGTAGGTATTTGCCGTTTGTGTGAGTCGTGCCTGTGTGTGCTACAAACAAAATATTAGGTTATACACGATTATCGAGTTATGATTAAATGTTAATATAAATTTTAATAACGTACATTATTCTTGGACTTGATCATGAAAACTTTTCCGGTTTCGTGTAATAACAATAAAATATACAGTATGTACCTATAATGGCCCCGAAAGATGATTCGTCGTTGATTTCTCTTTTCGATGTTTGACGTTGATTAGGATATACATACTTTAACACTGGCAATATACGTTTCTCTTATAAATGAATCATAATGATACTTTGCAAGAGAAAATATATCTTCATAAATATACACAAAGTACACAGTTGAATATTTACTACCATGCATTGAATGATAAAATAACTTTCTAATGGGCTCGACGAAATAAAAAAATAACTACCTATGCGTTTTCGTAAGGGAAAATAATGATGTTCGTTTCTTGCTATTGGCAATAAGTTTTTTTATTTAGTCACATCATTACTCATAGACCATAGTGACCTTATAGTGACCTTTAATTGTGTGTATAATTAAAATAGTTAAGTTGCTTTCAGCTATAGGTAACTATATAATATAGGTTGGCATATATATTATATAAATATATATAAGCATATAAATAGATTATAAGGCAAGTTTTTTCTATCAAAGAATTAGATACTATTTGAAAACCACCTGTCAGCTGTTGATGAGAATCATAACAAAGCTTTCAAGTTTTCTAATTCTCAATCATTTTTAGGATAAATTATTAACTGATAAATACCTATACAATATAATAAATTATTAATAATACATAGGTAACTCTACTTAAATATTTTTGGACTTGGAAGTAATATTGTTTCTACGTTGGTGTTCATAATAATATGATGCATACATAATGACAATAAATTATGCCGCCCGTCAAAGTTATATGGGAGATGGGGGAATGTCCGATAATTAATAATATCCAATAACCATAATATATTTAACAATTGGCAGACAACTAGAATATTAATTGTATACGTATTATTCATACAGTTGTATGTAGCCACCTGCCATCGCCGAGCGGAAACGTCCGATGCAAATACGGCCAGGTACATTTGGATATCACAGTAACCTTTTGAATATTTTATTTTAATGATATTGTTTTTGTATCATTAAGTATTAAAACCAAACATAAGAACATTTTTTGTGGGGCTGTGTATGCCTTCAAAATCAAAATATTAAATGAGACATAGGTAACTGATTTTTACTGTTGCGTTCTGAGAGTGAGAGAGAGAGTTTAAGAGTTTGTAGTGTTTGTATATATATATATATATATATATATATATATATATATATACATAAACCATTCAATTAAAAAGTTAGGTAGATAGGTGCAGAATTCTACTGTTATATTTTATTTCTACTGTTTTAATTCTACAATAATTCTACCTGCAGAATCGTAACGAATCAAGTTAATTTTTAAACTACGTACCTAAATAACATTTTTACACCTTTCTAATTATAAAATTGTACTTGATTTTAATATTTAGTAGAAATATAAAATATAATTTTTTTATATTTGATTGATTTTTACTGCTAGTATTTCAGAAGAATTAAATTAAAATTTTAAAGTAGAGCAGTTAGTATAGAGCATATTATTATTGTTAAGTAAAATATTTTTTTTTATTTAAAACAGATTCAATAAAGTAATTTAACAGAACACCTGAGTTTATTTTTAATCAACTATTTAACTATTTTAAATGAATTGTATAATTTTATAGTCTGACCCCATACGATAATAAACAATATTTTGTGTCATTTTATGATAGAAATTATGCCTAACATAATTTTCAAAAACAAAATGATTTCAATTTCCCACAGTTAAAATATTTAAATGTTATAACTTACTTATAACTATAAACGGGTTCCTACAATTCATTTTTTTCTAGAATAAAATACGCATATTTTGATTTGTAAATTTGTAGACTATAAGATTACGGTCTAAGGTCTAACTTTAATATCACCTACATAATAATATACATTATGTGTACAATATTAATACTATATTTATGATTAATAAACACTATTTGTTAATAATAGTGTCTAGATTTATTACTAAATACTAATTACCTTATATAAATCGTCGGGCGTAAATTACATTGTTTTTAAGTGGAATTGATTTTAGGAAAACACATATTTATGTATGATATACAATGTATCAAGTATCAACTTATCTTTTCTCAACATGTTGTAGTAACTTTTAAAATAGACTTATCTTAAGCTATTAAAAAGATTAAAAATAAATGAGTACACCTTTTTACATCACCTAATTTATGAAATTTAACATTGGTTTTATTTTTTAATTGGTAGGAAAAATATCAGATAATTATGCATGAAATTGGTAAGATCAACATTTGAATTTAGATCATTCTCACCAAAATGTAAGCATCGCCATTATATTATATTTCTCAATTTTAGTAAAACAATAGAAGCTTAAAATTTTTAACTCTTACTTTAGATTAATTATTATGCATATGACCACAAAACAATTCTTAGTTAGTGTTTTATTCGATTACAGTGACGCTGAAGCTTAATAATATGTAGGAAATTTGTATTCCTTTCTACTCCTACAAATTGTGGTTGGTTATTGGTTGGGTGGTTGGTAAGTGAGATGAAATAAAACAATTGTATACCCAGTACCCACCTAGTTTTTATTGAAAATATCACTAGACAAGTGACAATTTATTGAAAGGTTAGATCTTGAAATCCAGTAATTTGTGATCATGTGGGGTGTTTAATTTTTGATTATATAATATATTATATTAATATGATTTTTTATCTACATTAACTTTTTACTTCGGTGACACAGTTCGGTTTCAAATATGTATTCCTACTATACTGAAAAATAACTGGACATACAAAATTAAAAATTCATAAGAAATATCATTAGTATTAGAATTCTTACATTATACATATTAGGAAATCGTACTACTAAAATTGTATTATTAATAAATAGCACTACATTTAAGAAGCAATAGGATCATCATTAATAAAAAAAATATTCGAAATATCATTAATTTATTTCTGTTTAGATACTTACTTCCGTCTTATCTTTACTATATTTTAGATTCTGAGTGGGAGCTATAATGAATGTATTGATTCTATCATGTGTTTTATTTTGTGTCTGATAACACTTTTTAGAGTAAAAAAATGCATACATTTTTAAGTTGATACTATAGGAAAAATTAAAAAAATCCTTACCCAATAGTTTTCAAAAGCGTCGGGGAAAACTAAAAAGGAAATTAAGGAAAAACGAGCAATTTTACGTAAAACCAGTTATCTACAAAATCGATTTTGTTTTTTCGATTTAACTCAAAAACAAATAACTATAAAACTTGTAATGTTCACAATAATATGTTTATATGACTATTTTTTATACGTGATAAAATATTTTAATTCTTCTTGAACTATTTATAATAGGCATTAGACATTTTCGATTTTTTTTTTCAATTATTATCGGTAAATAATTTTTTATATGTTAATACCTATTTTTAGAAATTTGAACTGGTTCAAGGTTTCTCATAAGTTATTATAAGTTTAGGTAATTAAAAAAAAACTTTAACGTAAATCCACAGTAATTTTTTATAAGCTTCTGAAGTTAGAATGTTGACAAATTCGTACCTAAAAATAGCGAAAATCTGTAAATTATGTTGTAATTAGAAATTCATAAAATGTAGCTTCTATTTAGGTTTTTTAAATTTATATTTAATATAGGTACTAGGTAGTATTTTTTTTATTTTTTTTTTATTAGGAATAAGCCTCCCCAATGACGGCCACTGGCTGAAATTTGATAATTGACAATGATTTACTTAAGATTAGTTATTACAATGATTTTGTTTTTACATGTCGTATTTTGATTAATTTTGTTCAATACATTTTCCATTTTTGTATCTTTTATGAAGCTTAGAGTCTTTATGATGGTTTCTAAGTTCAGGCCTAGTGATTAGTATAGATGTTCTGGAATGTTATGTTTACTTCTGGCGGCTTCAGTTTGTCTGCATTCGACGAATATGTGTTTGATTGTCAGGTGGACTCCACATGATGCGCATTCTGTTTGTTCTTCTCGGTACATTAGGTAGCCTTGTGTGTGTAGTGAGTGTGGCCTATTCTAAGTCTTGTTAATATTACTTCGTATTTTCTATTAAGATTTTCTATGATTTTCCAACGTTCTATTGTACGCTTTATTTCGCTGAGTTTAGTTACTTTTCTTCTCCATTTGACTAGGTAGTATTGTATAGTATATCAAGTATTAATAACTTTGAACTTATCTTGTTAAAAAATGTAGAATATTATAATTATTATAAAAACAAAATTATATATTTGTCAATTGGATTGTTAATTAGTTTCTGCTCATATTTTTTTGGCAGACAATTAAAAACCAATTCATGACCAAATATTGTAAATATTATATAGTATAATGTGTATACTAAAGATAGTATCTAACTTAACATAATTTATATATATAAGTATGCAAGTATATAAATATGTCGTATGTGTTTAGAAAAAATGTATATAAAAGCTTCCTATAGATAAACAAAAACTGCAAATAAATAGGTAAACCTTCTTTCTAAAGTAGTACAGTTTATTAAAAAATATCAACCAGTAAGTTCTTGTAGCATGGTATAATTCATTATTCCAATAATCAATATTTCATACCTAGTTTTTTTAATATGTGATTAAGTTTTTTTATGTGAGAGCAATTGTGCAAAGAAAAAAAACAGAAAATGTCTTCACGAATTTGAGACACGAGAATACATAACTAGAATTATTTTGGTTTATTTTAAAAACATGTAATAGACGTTGAAAATCTATGCTCGTTCAAGTTAGGTATTAAGTTTGAAGTAGGCATCATTGAATATTTGAATTTAAAATAAAACAACACTGTCTGCGCTGATATATAGACACCCTACACATTATTTTCTTTAGTACCTAATTATTATTATTATTTTTTTGCATTAGCCGATTACAAAGAAATAGGTTACTAAGAAAGTAACTTGTCTCGTTCAACTAACTACAGTGCGAGATTTACGGTGTATTATAATTTATAATTTTATTATAATAATACAATCATAAATTATCGCAGTCAAAGTAGGTACATGTTTTTTCAATATTCCATAAAAAAGATATTTTATACAAAATAGAATGTTGATTATAATGCAATTATTAAAATACTTAAGTCTAAAAGTACATTATTTTTATAAAAGCTTTCTTATTAGATTCAAAATTCGTAATATTAATACTATGTATTAATATCTTTTATTGTCTTTTATTGTACTTTTATAGATAGGAGGTACTTAGCTAGAGCGTTGTAAATGTGTTAACATGAGCTGTTAAAAAAAAAAAGTTTATATCAATGTATACTAATAATACCTATTGTAATAAAGTTTTAATAGTGCAAAATGCATACTATACTGCATAGTCTATAAGTTTTTTTTTAAATTAAAATTTAACTTAAAGGGCAATTGTAAATTAAAATAAATAGGTATGTGTTATATCAAATTATATTAAATTTTTTTTTTTTGTATATTTTAACTCTTAACAAGTAAACACAATAAATGTGTTCACTATAAAATAAAACAAAACTTAAAATGAAATAAATATAGGTATTCGATTTCTGTTAAGTATAAAGGTAGGTAGACACCTAATAATTGGTACATAACTTTTAAATATATTCAAAAATATATATTACACATAGGTGGGTAAGTTACGGATGGTATGTAAATATCTTATACATATAGAACCAATTTAAAGTTTATAAAAAGTATGGATAACGGCTGTTGAACTTTTAAAAGTTTTAACAACAAAATAGTGTTTGAAATTGTATTGGTTATTATTAGGTACCTAGGTTAGGTAGTTAGGTTAAGTAAGTAGCCGTACTTCAATATATCCGACTACATTTATCTTGCATTGTTAATAAAAGTAGGTAACCTTTTCAGTTCTTAATAATAATTTCGAATGTATACTTATTATTTTATTATTTTATTTTATTCGAATAACTCTTATTAAACTATAGACACTATAATTATTTTTTTTTTATGTTATTCAAAAACATATTTTACAAAATTTGGCTCCATTGAATTATTATAATCGTTGTATCGTGAATTATTATTAAGTACCTATAGGTATTTACTAGGACCACGATACGAAAATATATTAAATGATTCGTATAATTATTATATTTTATTGATTATACCTAACTGTAATGTACACATATACATAATACATATATCATAGGTACATGAACTATGCCGTACGTGCCCTTCACCACAAAGAAAGTTATTATTATCGTATGCACATTCCGACGACGCGTATAACTTTGAGAATATTATACATTATGATTATGAATTGGACATATAATTTATTATAATATAATAATAAACTGATTACCAATCGACGAAATTTCTCTAGGAAGTTTTATGTTTAATAAGCGTATATTTCTATATTAAGCAGGCGTCGCGGTTGCCCACCGTTACTAAAAGAAATTATATTTAAATTAATGTTATAAACTAAAATGTTTGTATGTAGGTACCTATGCTATTAACATTTATTAAACTAATTAATACAGTTTTTTTTTTAATATTCTAAAACTATGAGAAGCATAACATGGTCTATTTTTTACAGTAGGTCACTAGCTTGTGGATGAGTAAGGACTTGATAGTTGTATTGCAATAGCTTTGTTTTACAATGCTTATATTTTATCACAATAGTACAATAGATAGATTTTAGTTCACTGTATTTCGAAACTACTGGAAGTATTTGAGTAATAAAAATGTAGTTTTTTATAATTAATATTCGTTATTTACGTAATTTAAATGGTAAATAAATAATAAGAAAAGTAATTTGTAATTCAATGATCATATAATAATTAATGTAACACTTTAGGTGTAAGATTTCCAATTTCATGAATTCGGCAACTGATAGACTTAAAAGCGTCTGACTAAATAACAATTAATTAACATTTTGTGAATTACATTCCTTACTCTGTATGGTATTCAAGAAATGTGTAGGTATTTAAATATTTCAATGCGATAATTTATAATTTTTTATCTATGCTAAAAGCAGAAATTAAAATGATGTACCTACCTTTATATGACTTATACTTTATATATAAGCTTATTTATATGCCAATTTCATGGTAAAACAATATAATTATACAGAACATATAAGGGTTTAAAGGTTTTATCGGGATGGTCACCATACAATATTCCTTAGTAAATAGATATTATAAATTTGAGAAAATGGTTAGTTGATATTCGAAGAAAAAAATTATGTATCAGCTAAGAATATAGATACATTTTAATAGTTATGTTACTACCTATTGTTTGCAAGTATCTACAAATTAAACAAGCGAGTAGGTACGCGTGGATGAAGTGAAACTTCTTTACATAGAAGGTCTACGAAAACAAAATTATCGCCAGTCACGGTCGGCATCGCGATCAAATATCAGGTTTGTGTTGGAATAAAACAAAAACTAAAATTTTCGATTGAAATTAATTATTTTTATTATTATTATTATTATTATTATATAGAGATAAAACAAAGATTATTATTTATTACCATATAAACCATAAGTGGCAAATTAAGCAATTTTCCGCCTACAAGGAGCCCTTTCATTTTCAAAAGTTTTTCTCTAAAAAACAAAATACATATCTAAAGATATAATATATCGTTCATTAATTTATTCTTTATTATTTTTAAATGAATACAATACGATTACAGTATTAGATTATTTTCGTTCGGCTTTTGAGGTTAGCGAATATGTCAATTATGTCTTGAAAGTCAATACTCATCGTAGAGTTAAATAATTTAACCAATTTTCGCCAAAAGTAAATTTTAAATACGTTTTAGTTTTCTGAGACACGAAAACGATCTCTTTGACGAACAAAAAGTAATACAGGAGTATATTTTTAAAGCGATGTTCGCGTTCGGAAATATTATTTTTAATTTTGATTTCAAAAAAAATTAAATAAACTTTGATTAGGTAGGTCGTTCTGTTTCAGTTGTATTTTGAATAGATATAAGTTTTGAAATGTACGCATTCGTGTATAAATGTATTTTTAACAGTCCTTTTCTCCTTTTCTTCATGCTTTTCTCGCAGCTTTTTGTATTTTTAGCTACTTTTTTTTGATCTACCATCATTCATTATAATGTAATTGTGAAAAATTAAATTAATTATGCATTATCGTGGTCGTCGCACATACCGTCTACTAATTCTACTTGTAATAGTGTTGTGATTAAAGGAATGTGTATAACAACGATATATATCGCTATATTATATTATGGCGATAATATGTCAAAATAGTACACCGCGTTCACCGAAACCATTCCATTGAGTAATATAGGTAATAACCTAATGGCAGAATGGGTAATACCAATGCTAATACCTATAATATAATATAGGAATATATATTATGATATATTTATATCTACATATGCCACCCCTAAAATGTTGTCGCTACAAATAGCCTGGTTACTCTGCATGTAGGCGCTGGAAACTAGTGTCGTGAAGGGCAATAATCTTTTTTTTCGAATTCTCTGTAAAGAAGTTTTACTTTAACAAATTAATGCTGAAGAAATTGGAAGTGTTATTAATTTATTATACCTATATGGTTATATATTTTGATTGTACCTATATTAATTGTCACTTTATTATTTTACAGCTTAAAATGATAAGACAAATATTCTTGTTTGTTTTTGGATTGACAATTGTTGTAGCACAGAGGAGATTAGCATTGCCAGATCCACGCAGTTGCTCCAGTAGTAAGTTTATGCATTCAACATTACATTATTATTATAAAAATAAACTCAAAAAAGATAAACACAAATAAAATATAAATGTCTATTATAATTTATAATTTTCTTATATATAATTCTAATATACTCTATTCTAATGTACTTACTAGTTAGTAGTTCCTACTAATCCATTTTGTAGGAACACACCAAAGCCGCTGAGGCACAGTATCCAACCCCCATCGGCCATCACCTTCTATTTTATACCTTCCAATGTTGTTACCAGCCATTATATTTTTTTAGTCTACATTTTTATGTATTGGTCCCATGTATAGACGTATTATAGTCTTTAGTTATTTTTTTATCTATTTAACCCCTTCATGAATGTTGTGTCATTTATGGCACAAATAAGTTTTTCGTAGTTTCTTAATTATGTATGATCGAAATCATAATGTATAGGTGTGCAACGTCTCCTCTTCACCTATCGCTCGCATCGCTTCGGTGTCGTTCTGTTTATATTAACGAAGTCTCGGAAACTCGACCTCGGTGTGTGATATTATTACTAGGGATCAGGGTTACCTTAGTTGAAGCAAAGTACTCAACGTAACGTATAAATATGTATCTGTTATTAACTATTAATTTATTATTATTACTACAACATCGAATCTTATAATAAATCGAACATCAATAATAATAATTATTAGATATACTTATAAATTATAACTGAGGGTTACCGATCTGGCTATGGTCGACGTGTCGTGGGTGCTGATATCCGATGTGGGTTGAGCTGGTCGTCCACGGGTCCTCTTCAGGTCGTTGTCAGCCCTATCGTTGTAGCTTGACTTCCACTATCGACCATCCACTCTGACTATTGACTCTTGACTGTGGTCTGGTTCCATCGACTACCGACTGCCACTACCGACTATTTCTATTTTCCACCAGGAATCCCTGTCGGTTATTAACACGATGTGAGCTAAACATCGAGTCAGCATAATATATATTTCATACATATATACACACTTGCCATTACTAACACTCAGCATATTAGTCGTGCTAAACGTAGGGAGTAATGTACGATGTCGATGACGACATGTTCGTTACAGGTGTTTACTATACTTAAATAATACTTATTTTTTCAGGAATTCGTCATGCTTCATATCGAGATGCCCGTGGAGTTACACATTCCTATTTTTTCAGCTGGGAACATGCTCCTACTAAAAGCTTAGAAGTAGATTGGCTTGATGCCAGAAACATTTGTCGTAGACATTGTATGGATGCAGTAAGTTTAGAAACTCCACAAGAGAATGAGTTCGTAAAACAAAGAATATCTAGAGGTAAATTATCATTAAATATTTTAAATCCTCAATTATGTTTAAATTAAATTAAATTTTAAAGGAAATATAAGATACATTTGGACGTCGGGACGAAAATGTAACTTTAACGGATGTGACCGTCCAGATTTGGTACCTGCTAATGTAAACGGTTGGTTTTGGTCTGGTTCTGGGGCGAAAATTGGACCAACTACTCAACGTAATTCTGGTGACTGGAGCCACACAGGAGGGTTTGGGCAAGCACAGCCAGATAACAGGGAAGCACCACAAGTATGTTCTAATTGCCTTTACTGAAACTAAACATATTTTACGTATAAAAATTACATTGTACCTATGATTTGTTCCAAAAGAGAATAGGAAATCACTTTCGCGCTTACGACTAACTCAGGCAGTGTCGAGGTCAATTTCCATCCACCTTGCTAGCCTATGTTTTCCGAAGACGTTGTACGATCTTTTACGATTAGCAAAATGTGAGGGGTGGTACTGCCCTGTGGCAGCTTTAGTAGTTGGTGGAAAATGTGCAACGCCGACGAAAATCGGTCGGAAAAATTGATTTTTCTCTTTTGGAACAGAGTATAGGCGTTTTATGTATTGATCTGTAATTTGATTTAAAAATGAACAGATGTCACATTTTAAGTAAAATATTTCATACATTTTTTAAAGAATATTATGTATGTTACCTATGGTACATGTATACCTAATTATTATTTTTTTAAATATAGTGTGAGTTGTATAGTTTATACATAATCCATATTATTTTTTTAAAATTTAAAACGGATGATAATTTATTGTTTTAAACTTTTAAATAAGATAAATAAATAGAGGTTTAAAGTTTTACATACAATTTGTTATATACAAATACCTACCTGATTGAGTTATCATTTTTCGCTTTATAATGATTTTTTATTCATGGAACATTTTTTTGTGTAGAACCATTTCTTATTTATAGATTGAAAATAGAGCTCCGCTCAATATATTTCTCAATTCACTAAAATATTAAAATTAAAGTTAAGATCTTCAAATAAAATTGACGCTAATTAAATATTTATTACAAACAAAAATTAAACTCCCTAAATACCCTAATAACTTATATACCATCACCTATTTATTTTGGTGGTAATGCTATTTTTGAAATCTAAAATTGTTTATATTTATTGATAATAACCGATACGAATGAATTTTTTAGGGTAATGATGAATCATGTTTAGCTGTATTGAATAACTTTTACCAAGACGGAGTAAAGTGGCACGATGTTGCATGCCACCATTTAAAACCATTTGTATGCGAAGACAGTGATGAACTTTTAAACTTTGTACGTTCCCGCAACCAGGGAATTCGTCTATAAGAATTCTTTGTAATTTTGTATTTAAGTAAATTATGTTAGTAAATATATTCATTAATGCACAAAAACAAATACTTAGAAAAATCAATTTACAACGATATTATATGAAATATAAATATACTACCCCAATTTATAATACATATTATATAAGTACTTTATATTCAATAAATTATTTATTTTCCCAATTTGGCTATTTTGTGAGTAAAAAATTTTAAACTATCATTTATCTACTTTTAATTTTTAATTTTAAGTTTATGATTATATTTGTATGATTAATAAAGTTTTTTAATGTTTTATATGAAAAATATTGGTATTATTATTTGTTGCCTATTTTTACAAAGCTGTACTTGAGATATTTAACAAAAACTTTATAGTTGTTTTTTTTTGTTTTAGTATCTGTGAGACATCGAAAATGACACATAAATATGATCATATTTTTGGATATCTATGAGATATTGGATATATGTCTTATGAACCAAAAGTTCATAACTGGTGTCAACAAAAGTTAAGAAATCTAATATTATATATAACTATTAGAAATTTAGAAATCTCCCATATGAATTATAACTAACAAATATGTTATGAATACTGATTTTTTTTCTTTATACCATAATATTTTTAAGGTAAATACTAGTATTTACTGCACTAACATGAATAAAGTTTATAATTTTTATGCATAAATCTAAAACATCATTCACATTTTCACCGATATCTTTTGCTGCTACCTAATTACTCCAGATGAATGAAACAATACGTTTAAAGTATATCCTTATAAACAATTTGTATAACACGTGCTACAATGGGCGCTCCAGAATTGCCTCCCGTAAATTTTTTTTTTTAAAAGGTTACCCGAATTGCCTCCCGATTTCAAAAATATTATTTACTTGAATTGCCTCCTAAGAGGGTCACTAACTATTATACCACTTACCTACCCTTGTACTAGAATCGCCTGCTACTTGCTAGGTACCTATAATTAATCGATTTATAAAAAATGTATCAAACATAATTTAGATGAAATATCATTCTGTTATACAGTCAAAAAATTAAGTTTGTATAAAATAAGTTTTTTAATAAATGAACTGAAACAGCAGTAATAATTAATAATATTAAAAATAATTATGACAAAATATCATTCAGTTATTCAATCATTAGTAATCATTAACTGATAATCACTAATTTCGGATAAGATTATTGCATTTAAAAAATTAATCGGTCTGGGAAATACTGTAGGTATATCTTAAACATTTTATTTTTGAACATTGCTGAATAATATAATAATTGATAGTACACGCCGTACAACTATCGATATATTAATTAATAATTAATAATCCAGGTATGTTATGGGAGGCAATTTGAGTAAAAAAAAAAGGTACCTACCTACATACAAATTTTCAGCTATGGTTGCCACCAGTGCATAAACAGACAAATTCAGAAAAAGGTAAATAATTGTTGTTGTAGTTAACTAAAATTACTTAGAAAATTTCTTCAGATGTACAAACAAAATGTTAAGAAATTTAAACATCATAAAAATATCTATTGTTTAGGCATTTCATATTACATGTAATTATTGGCTGTGTCAATGTGTGTGAGAAGTAAATAAACATTAGTGTGTGAAATCCGTCATCGCATTTTTCACGACAAAATTTGAATTCCCGGATTTACGATAGTAATCAAAAAATACCATGAGAACTCGTCGGAAAAATGAATACTATTATATTCCTTTATAACTATTAACTACCTACCTACTATAAAATATATTCATTCATAATAAAGTCTCGTTGTATCCGCGATCATTTTCATTATTTCAAATCTAAGAAGCATAGGGCATTTTAAAATGTATAACTAGGTATATTATTATTATATCACAATATTGTAGGTATATATTCTAATCTTATATAGAACAAATAGATAAAAAAATTGTTCTCTTCGTAGTATCGCAATATAATACAAATATATAAATCTTAATTTGTGAGAAAAATTGAAATGTAAAAAGTAATAATAAAACAATAAACAATGTGATTTAATGTTTGAATAAAAAAAATTTAAACCTTTCTTTTTTTATATAAATTGAAAAAAATATTAAATTACAATACCATTCTCGGTAACAACAAATTGTTTATATATTTTGGTTGAATTTAAATCAGAACAAGAGTTTGGATTAATAAAAATTGTTTACCTTTTATAGGGTTTACAATATTGAAAAAAAATGTTCAATAAAGCACCATACTTGATTTGATTCAACAGGATATTCCAGGTTCAGCGAATGAAAAGCTTTAAAGCATACATCAACTGCTTTGATAGGAGTCTCTAATAAGTATAAGGCATGAATAGGATCCAATCCATCAATATCACCAATTACAACAACATATGGTTGAACAGTCAAAACCAAAAAAAGTGCAAAATCTTTTTTTTGTTGTTAAGTTTTCAGTAAATGTGCACACTAGAATAAAACATATATATGTTCTAAATTATCTTAAGTTATCTAAATCATAAATTAAAATAGTGAACTTACAACAATGTGTGAAACAAAAGCTCTTGACTGTTTAATTTTGGAAGGTCGATGAGTTTTTTTGTTTTTGAGAACTACATTTGTAGGTTGAAACAAAAATGGTATTAACACTATTAACAATAGTGAAGCCAAATCATCATCTCCTATAAAAGATTAAGATGTCTAAATGAAATTGTTTGCTACCAATGCCTGATCTATATATTCACTTGCCAGGTTTTTTAGAATCGTTAAGATTAATAAGAAACTTTGAATAAGTTGACTCAAGTTTAATACTTTTCTGTTTAAGTAAAAATTTGAACTTTTCTTTAAAAATTCAAATTTTTGAAACTGTCACATTTCCTTACCAGGATACATGTGTCCAAAATCTAAGCCAATCTAAGATTTAAAATAATACCTACCATATAGTTAAGCAAAATAAGTCAGTTAAACTGTACAAGTTAAACATTGTATCTACTAACAAGGTAATGATCGGTTGTTTTTTTCAAAGCTAGATAAATATCCATAACATTTAAGTTTTTTTGTGTATTTAATCGAAATTCTTTTTTCTTATTAATTTTTTCTAAGAGTAGCCGGTGTATTTACTCTTGTAGTTCTGGACGACTCAACGACAACACACAAATAATACGTTTTTAAATAAATGGAAGCTCATAAAAACTTGTAAAAATGTGTAATTGAGACATTGAACATGTGGAATCGTAGCGTATGTGCAGCGCGTAGGTAAATCAGTTACATCAGTAACATCATAACCTCAAATAAATAACTATATTTTATTATTTATTATTTTTATTTATTTTATTATTTAAATTATTGTTCAACAACATTATTTTAGTTAAATACGTTTTTCATAAATCAACTATTTATTTACCAGTTACTTGAACATACATTTATAGCTGTTAAATGCAAAAATATAGTTGTTTTAACTGTATTTTACTCAACTAAAACATTATTGTAATTATTTTTTTCCATGTATGGAAATCTGTCGACCTACCTTTGGAAGTCATCCGTAAAGATTTTAAATATATGCTCAAAATAGGTATGATTTGTCATAATTTATTTATTATTTTTTGCTTAAATTATACCTGCCTAAAAATGATTATAGAAAATCTTACCAAACCCAGAAGCATGTTGTAATTACGGGGGGGGGATATGGGGGATAGATCCCTCCATGATCTGTATTTATATATTGTCTTATTCCTACAAATAGTTCAAATACAAACTTATAAATTAGGTATTAAAACTAGAAAAAAAATAAAATGTTTAGCTGTGTCAGTATAAATATTACCCGGCTATAAATATTTAACCGGTAAACGATCGTCATTTCAAAATAAATGGTCTGATTCATTTTAATTATTATTTATTAATAAACAATGGATGACCTGAGACACACTGTACCTAATTACAGTAGGTACTTACTTCCTACACTCTACATGCATATAGATTATGGACGGTAAGTACTTCGGTCTTCGATAATGGGAAAAACCACCATTCCAATTTAAAAAATATAATATAATAATAAAAAGGTGCTCTGCTGTACAGTAGGTTACAAGTGGGTCACTGTTTAATGGATGGTATTAAATTTGAATTCAATGATATAATATCATTGTATAAGAAAAACGATTCTGAGGGGATAGGTACGGTATGTCAGTCAAGGTATAAGACATATTACATACTAATCTATAGTATTAAATAAAAAATTGTACCTATAATAAATTCCAAATTAATCATATCACAAGAGCCATTAGGTACTTATAACTTGTTATACATCAACAAAAAACGTGATACTTCAATAGATATATAATAGTTTACTTTAGAAGTTTCAATTACCCACGAATAATATTATACAATCACAACAAAATAACTAAAATATTTATTCTAGGTTTTTCTTTATGTAATTTCATCCAAATTTGAACTTAAAATTACAATAAAAATAAACTGTGCTTATGTATTTTTAAGATTTTTTGGTAACAGCCCACTGTGCAAAAAACCGTTACAGTTATGTAAAAAAACAATTCCCATGGAACTATGGAATATTCCTTTGTAAGTTCCATATGTATTCCAAATACATTACAGAAACGCCTTATGCCATGTTGTTTGTAACATTGTATAAGACATTATGTAACGGTATTCAGATTTAATGTTCCTGGTATGTTTTCTTTGTAACTTTAAAGTTACATTTGTTAGATATCCTCCCCCTTCCTCATACCTTTCCTATTAAATTTATAATTTCATACTAAAGTATAATTATTATAATAATTGTATAAATAAATAAAGAATTATTGTCTAACAATTATCATCAATTTATTAAATGGAATAACCCATAAACACACTTACTCATAAATACTTATTTTATACAAAGTATTTGTAACAATTATATAAATATATAAAATATACCCAGTTATTAAATTAGTTGAAATAAAATGTACAAATAAAATAAAAAATGCCAATTCATAGGTACCATAAATAAGTTTATTTTAAAATAAATGTCCACATCAAACATAAATAAATATATAAAATGTATATTAGTAAATATGTATAGGTATATATTAAACAATTAAACATTGTGACATAAATAAATCACAACTGCTTGATTATTAATAAGCTGAGAGAAAAAAACATTTATATTTTACAGTGTTTAAAACAATATTATAAGGACTTGATATATGATTGGTACCTATTAATTAAATAAATTCCAACATGCCTACTGGGCACTGGTTTTAAAAATAAATCGTTTATGGTTAATATTTTTACAACAGATAATTGTATAGTATTATCAATATTTGAATTTGGTTTATATATATTTTGAATTATTGCAATACTACCATCATCTAAGATGATACACTGATCTTTCGGATTAGTACAGCTAAGAACATAATTTTACACATTTTTATGACGGTACTCTTAATGGAAGACGTTATTCAGATTTCTTAACTTTGCTACCGATGATGTTGGAAGATGTCCCTTTATTACTTCGTCAAAACTTATTTTTTCAATAGGATGGAGCACCCGCTCATAATGCCATTATTGTAAGACAACAATTAAATGAAATGTTTGGAAATCGATGGATGGGAACTCAGGGGCCAGTGGAATGGCTCCCACGGTCACCTGATCTAACACCATTAGACTTTTTTTTATGGGGCCATTTAAAGACTGTTGTTTATGCAGATCCACCAGTAAACTTACAGGATTTAAAAAATAAAATAACGGTAGCGTGCAGACAATTAACAAAAGAACAAATTTTGGCAGCAACCTATAGAGAAGTGAGTCGTCGACTGGAATTGTGTTTAGAAAAAAACGGAGGAAATTTTGAACATTTTATTAGATAAAAAAATAAACATAAGTCAAAACAATGTAACGGAGTAATTTTTACTTAATTTCCTACTTCACATTCTTAATTAAAATCTATGAAAAAATCACTCAATTCTATCGTGTAATGTTTATGGTATAATCGAAAAATTTAATTATTTTAAAATTTCAAAAAGCTGTAACTCATTCAATTTTAGGATTAGAACTATAGTCAATGGATCAAAATTACTTAGAGTAAGATAATCTATCCATATCCGGTGAGAAAAATATGTGTTGCAATTTAAAAATGAAAATTTGTATTGTGCATACTACCAGAGTTAAAAATTTGAAATTTGTCCTTAAATGTGTACTTCAGTACCCCTGAGCTATTGCAATCAAAGGTTATCGGGCTGAGATATTTAGTGGTACATTTAAAACTGGATACACTGTATAAAAGTATTTAAATAGACATAATATAAAAATTGCATAGGGCACCCACACATTAATCATAACACAAAATCGCAAACACAACGACAATTATATGTAGGTTTATATATTATATTAATATGCACCTATATATAATACATTATTATATAAAATATAGTTTTTTTATTTAATATAATACATAATTATAATCTTATAATACCAATATAAAAATGTATGTATGTAGCTATATAATTAAGATATATGTACCCCAATATATTATCAATTATTATAGCATTAACGTTTAGTAATATACAATTATTAAATTATAAACTTTACTTACTAAATGTAGGGTATATTAATTATAAATCCAGTATATTCTCATAGCATAAAGCATTAATGACCATTAATAGGTTAATAGGTGTATTATTAGGTTAATACAATTTTTAGGTGTAATTCAAAAACTAATAACCGTGGGTATTTTAAATTTTCCCCAAATGTAAAAAGGACCACTTTCCATATATTATGATAAAATATTTTGATTCTTTTTGAGTTATTTATTGCTATAAGAAATTTTTGTTTTAAAGGTTTTTTTAAATTATTGCAGAAAAATATTTTCCAAAGGAAAAACAGGAATTTTTACCCAAAATCGGTTTTCCACAAATTCGATTTTGGTTTTTGGTGTAACTCTAAAACAAGTGAACGAATATACATGAAATTTTCACTGGTAGATAATATTTGTTATTTTCTATACACGAAAAATTTTTCAAAATATTTTGATTTATTTTAACTGGTTTGGAACATTTTCTGTTGCCAATTTTATTAGTCTTTTCTTCTATGAATGTTATTAAAACTTTATTTGTTGGGTAAAAAAGTTTGAAAATTTAATACAAGGCTTCTACTATATTGTTACAATGACATTTGAAAAATATTAAAAATTCTTAGTCACAGTTTTTTTTATAAGTATTTAAAGTTCAAATCTTGACAAAATATGGAAAAATCACGAAAATTAGCAAATTATTTTGAGTTGAGAATTCATAAAAATTTTTCTTTTTAAATCATAAGTTTGTCTACCTTTATCAAAAAAAAAAAATCCATAAAAGTTGTACATTTTATAAATTTTAGATTCTGAGTGAAACGATGAAGGTATTGATTTTACAATGATGTGTGTTTTTTTTTTTTTTTATAATTTTTTTACTTTTGTTTGTGTATTATTAAATTTATTAAAATAAATGCTTTACAAAATTGGTAATTATTAAACCATTTTTACTGTAAAAGGTATACGTAGGTAAATATGTTGCAAAAGGCTGTCGATACAAACGTATCTTTTTGGATTCTGAGTGGAACTAGTGGAACTATGAATGTATTGATTTTACAATGATGTGTGTTTTTTTTTTTAATCTTTGTGTCTCTGTACACGATGAGTAGTCGAAATAATGCTTTAAAAATTGTTCTTTTTATATCTATGATTTTAAAATTGAATACAAAATTCCTTATAAGATTATCTACCTTTATCAAAAAAAAAAAATGTCTATAAGAAAGTCAAATTTAATTTTTATGGCGTTTGAAATTTAAATTTTTACAACATTGGATATTCTCTCGATTTCCCATGTAGCGATTTTCTTGTTTTGTTGTGATTCAAAAACGAATAACTGTAGATACATGAACATTTTACTGAATGTTTAATTCATCAATTCTTATAATTGATAACAATTTCAAAATATTTTGACTTGTTTTGAGCTGTTTACGGACAATTTCATATTTCAATTGTTTTATTTTTGTTCTAAAATTGAATAATTATTTTGTAGTTAAAAACTTATAAAATGTTCAACTTTTATATCTAAGGATTGAAAATTTAAAACAAGATTCCACGTTAGTAGTTAATTCTGTTACCAAAAAATCTAAAAACTACATTAGAACAGTTTATTTTTATCATCATTTTAAGTTCAAATTTGGACGAAATTACATATTAAAAACCTAGAATAACTATTTTCGTTATTTTGTTGTGGTTGTATAATATTATTCGTGGGAACTTGAAACTTCTAAAGTACACTATTATATCAATGATAGTATCACGGTTTGTTGTTGATGTATAACGCGTTATGAGTACCTAATGGATATTGTGATATGATTAATTTGGAATTTATTATACTTATCTATTAAGGGTCAATTTTTTTTTAATACCATAGATAAGTATTTACTATTTAATATGTCTTATACCTAGACTGACATACAATCTCCTCTCAGAATCGTTTTTCTTATACAATGATATTATATCATTGAATTCAAATTTAATAAGATACATTATACAGTGAATCACTTGTAACCTACTGTACAGCAGAACACCTTTTAGATTCTGAGCGGAGCGATGAATGTATTGGTTTTACAATGATGTATGTTTTTATATTTTTATTTATATTTTTATATTTTTATATTTTTATATTTTTGTGTCTGTCATCACGTTTTGGGACAGTAAAAGTGCTTCGATTTTCTTCAATAGTACCTTTTCTGATAGGAAAGTGAATCTAGTTGGTACTTTGGGGGGTCAAAAGTAAACATTTTCCAGTAGTTTTCACAAGCGCCGGGAAAAACAACATAAAAATTAAGGAAAAACGGGAATTTTTACGCAAAATCGATTTTCCAAAAAATCGAATTTGGTTTTTGGTGTAACTTTAAAACAAATGACCGTAGATACATGAAATTTTCACTGGTTGTTTATATTTGCATTTTCTATACACGATAACATTTTCAAAATATTTTGATTTATTTTGAACTGTTTAGGGACATTTTCATTTTTCATTTTTTTTTAGTTTTTTTTCTAGAAATATCAATAAAATTTTATTTGTTGGTTGCGAAAGCTTGAAAATTTAATAGAAGGCTCCTAATATGTTGTTTCAAAGGCAGATGAAAAATATTAAAAATCCTTAGTCACAATTTTTTTTTATAAGCATTTAAAGTTCAAAAATTGACAAAATATGGAAAAATCACGAAAATTAGCAAATTATTTTGAGTTAAGAATTCGTAAAAATTTTTCTTTTTAAATCTAAGATTTGAAAATGAAACACAAGATTCCTTATAAGATTATCTACCTTTATCAATAAAAAAATCTCTACCGGACAGTCAAATTAAATTTTTATGAGCGTTTGAAATTCAAATTTTTACAACATTGGATTTTCACTCGATTTCTCATGTAGCGATTTCCTTATTTTGTTGTAATTCAAAAACGAATAACTGTAGATACATGAAAATTTCACTGAATGTTTATATTAGCATTTCCTATACACCATACAATTTTGAAAAGATTTTGACTCTTTTTGAGCTGTTTACGGACATTTTCAGTTTTCAATTTTTTTAGTTTTTTTTTTTATAATTGTCAATAAAATTTTATTTGGTGGGCCAAAAAGTCTGAAAATTTAATACAAGCTTTCTTATATATTGTTACAATATCAGTTGAAAAATTTTAAAAATACATAGGCCCGATTTTTTTTATAAGCATTTAAAGTTGGAATTTTGACAAAATTTATCAAAATCTCGAAAATTATCAATCGTTGGATTTAAAAAATTATAAAATGTTCAGTTTTTATAACTAAGAGTTGAAAATTTAAAACAAAGATTCTCTTAAATAATTCATACTGTAACCAAAAAATCTAAAAAATATATAAACACACTTATTTTTTACAGACATTTTAATTTCAAATTTAAACCAAGAATTACGATTTTAGTTATTTTGTTGTGATTGAATAATACTATTCGTGGGTACTTGAAACTTCTAAAGTGTACTATTATATATCTATGATAGTATCACGGTTTTTGTTGATGTATAACGCGTTATAAGTATCTAATGGATATTGTGATATGATTAATTTGGAATTTATTATAGGTACCTATTATAGGTCAATTTTTTGTTTAATACCATAGATATGTATATAATATGCCTTATACATAGACTGACATACCATCACCGCTCAGAATCATTTTTCTTATACAATGATATTATATCATTGAATTCAAATTTAATACCATCCATTATACAGTGACCCACTTGTAACCTACTGTACAGCAGAGCGACACCCACTTGCCCACCTTTTTTTTTATATTTTTATTTATATTTTTGTGTCTGTCATCACGTTTTAGGACAGTAAAAATGCTTGGATTTTCTTCATCAGTAGCTTTTCTGGTAGGAAAGTGAATCTAGTTGGTACTTTGGGGGGTCAAAAGTATACATTTCCCAGTAGTTTTCACAAGCGCCGGGAAAAACAACATAAAAATTAAGGAAAAACAGGAATTTTTACGCAAAATTGGTTTTCCAAAAAATCGATTTTGGTTATTGGTGTAACTCTAAAACAAATGAACGTATATACATGAAATTTTTACTGGTTGTTTATATTTGCATTTTCTATACACGATAACATTTTCAAAATATTTTGATTTATTTTGAACTGTTTAGGGACATTTTCATTTTCCATTTTTTTTTAGTTTTTTTTCTAAAAATATCAATAAAATTTTATTTATTGGTTGCGAAAGCTTGAAAATTTAATAGAAGGTTCCTAATATGTTTTTTAAAAGGCAGATGAAAAATATTAAAAATCCTTAGTCACAATTTTTTTTTATAAGCATTTAAAGTTCAAAAATTGACAAAATATGGAAAAATCACGAAAATTAGCAAATTATTTTGAGTTAAGAATTCGTAAAAATTTTTCTATTTAAATCTAAGATTTGAAAATGAAACACAAGATTCCTTATAAGATTATCTACCTTTATCAATAAAAAAATCTCTACCGGACAGTCAAATTAAATTTTTATGAGCGTTTGAAATTCAAATTTTTACAACATTGGATTTTCACTCGATTACTCATGTAGCGATTTCCTTATTTTGTTGCAATTCAAAAACGAACAACTGTAGATACATGAAAATTTCACTGAATGTTTAAATTAGCATTTTCTATACACCATACAATTTTGAAAATAATTTGACTCTTTTTGAGCTGTTTATGGACATTTACAGCTTTCAATTTTTTTTAGTTTTTTTTTCTATAAATATCAATTAAGGTGTATCTGTTGGGCCAAAAAGTGTAAAAATTTAATACAAGGCTCCTGATATATTGTTACAATATCAGTTGAAAAATATTAAAAATACATAGGCATGATTTTTTTTTATAAGCATTTAAAGTTGGAATTTTGACAAAATTTATCAAAATCTCGAAAATTATCAATCGTTGGAATTAAAAAATTATAAAATGTTCAGTTTTTATAACTAAGAGTTGAAAATTTAAAACAAAGATTCTCTTAAATAATTCATACTGTAACCAAAAAATCTAAAAAATATATAAACACACTTATTTTTTACAGACATTTTAATTTCAAATTTAGACAAAATTTCATATTTAAACCAAGAATTACGATTTTAGTTATTTTGTTTTGATTGAATAATATTATTCGTGGGTACTTGAAACTTCTAAAGTGTACTATTATATATCTATGATAGTATCACGGTTTTTGTTGATGTATAACGCGTTATAAGTATCTAATGGATATTGTGATATGATTAGTTTGTAATTTATTATAGGTACCTATAATAGGTCAATTTTTTGTTTAATACCAATATACCATAGATATGTATATAATATGTCTTATACATAGACTGACATACCGTCACCGCTCAGAATCGTTTTTCTTATACAATGATATTATATCATTGAATTCAAATTTAATACCATCCATTATACAGTGACCCACTTGTAACCTACTGTACAGCAGAGCGACACCCACTTGCCCACCTTTTTTTATTTTGGTGCTGATGGGCGGAAAATCCGGAATTAGTTCCGATTTCAAAATAAAGTGTACGAATTGATTCCCTACATAAAAATAAAGTACCATCAGAAACTTTTCGAATTTGTTCTCATATACATGAAAATAGGTATAATATTATTACGATCTGAAGTGTGTGATTTTCCATTAAAATGTGTGCAGAATTTGTATCTACTTCAGAATGATAGCTACATTTCGCGAATCGTTTGACGAAAAACTTAATTCAAAATAATCTTGTTCCACCATTCCAAATATTATTTTATTAATCGAAAAACAGGTTAGAACATGCCTAAAACTAAAAAGTGTACTTACCTTAAAGTTCACTTTGATTACCTAGTAATACCTTTTTGTCTTTTGTTGTAGTTTAAAATGTATAAAGATTTGACATAGAGACTTGACCGGCGCAATTGAATTGGCTCCCCAGTACAGGTAGTCAATATTTTACCCTTTTGAATTGGCTCCCGAGAATTTACTATTGAATTGGCTCCCTACTGTTTTTTTTCAAAAATATATTGGTTACAAAAATGTTGTTTATATTTTAAAGTTAGACGTTATTTCCTAGAGTAGTTGACGTCAATTCTTAATTTACCTAGCACAGATAATACAGATAATACAGATAAAGTATTCAATAAAATTAATATACAGCTGTTTGAATAATAATTAAATGTATATTATATAAATACAAAATTGAATAATAATTGGAAAAAAAATAATATTCAATTATTATGCATACAATTATTAATTACATACTCATTGCTTGTATCATGCTTTCTAAGCGCGTCATTATAAAATTGGGGTTATACATTTATTTAAAAATTAAGAACAGATAATATTATACACAATCAAATAAAAAATATGTCTGACTATTTTTTGTGGTCTACAATTATTTATCGTCATTATAAACTTTATGTTATATACCTACTTATATATTTATTTAAAAATTAAGAACAGATAATATTATACACAATCAAATAAAAAAATATGAACAGAACAGATAAATTATTGCTTTCTAAGCGCGTCATTATAAAATTTATGTTATATACATTTAATTAAAAATTAAAAACAGACAAAATTATAGAAAATAAAATAAAAAAAATATGTTAGACTATTTTTCGTGGTCCATACTTCGCTAATATTCGCTAATATTTTTATGTATTGAAACCTTGTATGTACACCAGTATCATATTTTTGAATTTCATCTTCTAAAAATTGTATTTTATCTCTAATTTCTTTCCGGTGTGGTTTTGTTATATTGGAACTTCTTATAATAATTTTTGTATCAGATTGAATACTATATAATACATTTAGAAAGTTGAATATATTTGGATGTGGAGAATAAAATTGCGAATTGAATTTGGAATGAAACGATTCGCACGAGTTAGTTGTACGATAAATACTATTGCTTTTTTCTGCCCAAATTTCTGGTGGAAATGTTGAATCATTGTCAATATAATTTTCTACTAAATAATCATTAAATTTTGTAAGTTTTTGATTCATAGGCTGTATTTCAGCTAATTCGTCGGAAAAACAATCCCCGACTGATTGTGGATCTAGGAATGGCAATCCAAATATATACTTTAAATATTGACCTATTTCTGTATTTTGTACGTACTCCGATGAAAGTCCAAACTTTTTTATTGTCCTATACCAAGATTGTCCAAGGTGAAAACGACAACCACGAACTTTAGTCAATGGCCAAACATAATTTATTGCATTATGTATTGCTATTTCAAAGCAGGGGCGTCATTTGGGGGATTCAGGCTATACATTGGCAGCCCTATTTTTTTAAATGTTTGGTTGGCCCGTATAAAATGTTATAATTGCGCCGTCGCGCGTCGCGTCGTCGATAAAATGTAAGATGCAAACGCGCTGTAATGGAGAGTGGAGACCTATTGTCCTATTGAAGTATTGAATACATCTATTCTATCTAACAAAAATTTTAAAGATTATTTTGTAACTTCAACACTTGGAAAGTCTAATTCAAAAGGTATGAGGGCAGTTCCAACACTTAAAGCTGAAGTTTTATATTCCATTATTGACAGGTATTTATGCATTGTCATATTATGTATTATTATTCATTGAAATTGCCAAGTTGATAATACTTTAAATTATATATATTTCTTTTATTTATTTAATAATTAGGTAGTTCATACATTTTTTAAATATTTATATATTTTGTAATAACTAGTCTATAAGCTTTGAATGTATGGCTTTAATTTAACGCTTGTTAACAATTTCAGATTTGTACAACAATTAGAAACTCGCTTTTCTGAGAAAAACCAAGAATTATTTAAGATATTTCAGATTTTCGACTATACAAGCTTATATTATTTCAATCCAAAGTGTCCATCTTTAGAGTTCTTCATAGATCATTATAAATATTTTGAAATTAATAAAATAAAAGTCAAATCAGAATTTTCATCTGCTAAAGCTTTGCTTGAACATAAACATATTTTAAGACCGGACTTAGAAATGATTGTAGATGTTCTCATTGAACTTCCTAGACCCTAGTTCATTTTCAGAAACTTTAAAACTAATGGATATCATTAAAACTCTTCCAATATCTACAGCATCTAATAAACGCTTTTTTTCTTCTATGAAAAATGTAAAATCTTATATACGTACTTTTCTATAGGTGAAGAGTGACTCAGTGATCTCATGATAATAAACGTTGAAAAGGACGAGGCCAATAAAATAGATTTAAATAAAGCTGTGGATGATTTTGGGAAAATGAAGAATAGGAGATATCCACTTTTTTAATAACTTTTAGTACTTTTACTGTTATACCTACCTATTTACTTAGTTAAAGTACATAATTAGTTTTTGTATTTCTTTTTATGTTATTGTTTAATACAAATATTATTAAATATATCTTTTTTTATTTATATGAAATTGGTTAAATATGTTTGAAAAAAAAGTATTAATGAGTATTTGAATATTAAAATGTGGGGATATGAGTGAGCGAAGCGATCGGAAATTTTTTTAAGTTCCGCTAAATAAACAGGATATATAAATGGCCTGGTGGAGGGAACAATTGGCCTGATTCAAATGTTTGCATCCCTATTGAAAAGTTGAAATGACACCCCTGTTTCAAAGTCAACATAAATACTTTCTAAATTAAACTCATTATTATAAGTTAAACAATAGTTATCAATAATTCGAAAAATATCTGCATAAGATTCTTGTTTTTTGTCTTTGAGTAAAGTGAAAACTAAAGGTACATAATGATTGTTTTTTATTACATGAATTGTGAAAAATTGGTAAAAAAACTGTGTACAGTACGAAAATGTTCCATCAACGTAAAATGTAGTTGATTTACTTAAAAATTCTAAATTGTCTTCCGTGCTAAATAATAAAATCCCCTTTTCTGCATTATTAACTTGCAAAAATGTATTACCTTCATATGTTTTTACGTCCATATCTTTCAAAATATCATGCACCTCTTGTCTACTACGAGGCAAATTTGGTCGTAAAGATGCTCGAGCTTGAAATATATTGTGTTTTATATATGTTACATCTTTGGTTGTAATTGCATTTGTATTATTCTCCCGTAAATATGAATGTAATAACTTGGAAGGGCGTTCACACAAATTTTCAGTGGCCTTACGTTTCAAATTATTGCTTATTATTTGACGTTCAATTTTATTTTCTTCGTCCGCCTCATGTTTATGTTCTAGATTGGATGATGTCCACACGATATCTTCATTTTCCAATACTTTTAAATTGTCAGTGCATCCTCTTTTAGTACATTTATACCGATGTTGGCCATTTTGGAGGAGTTTATGAAAACTAAACTTGAATTTATGAACTATAAAAATTAATTTTCCTTTTTCACTTAGCATTTTCTGAACAGAATTCATTTTTACGCACTCGCGTTAACACAGCGTAGCTACTAATAAAGTATAATACCAACATTACTGTCGTGGTGATCAACTAAATAAAAGTAGTGTATTGTAGGAGTCGATGATAATCGATTATTGTAGTAGATTACGACGATTAAGAAGATAAGACTAAATCCAATAATATATAATATAATAGTGTAGGGATATCCAGCGATATACTATATTTGAGTTCAAACTGCCAACTACTGTCAGGTTGACTTCGTAAAAAGAAAACTTGTATAATATATGAACCCCTGGTTAAATAATAATATTTTACAGTTTAGGGAGCCAATTCAAATATACATTTTTCAGGAGCCAATTCAAGGGTCAAATTCATATTTACCCAAAATTGGGAGCCAATTCAATGGTAGCCGACTTGACATTTACACCAAATATTTACAACAGTATTTTCTAGATATTAAATAATTTAAATGATATTTAGATATTATATTTAATATATTTAAACAATATTGCCTATTTATACCACGAATCTTTTACCAGCGGTCTACACTTACTACGATAATTCGGTGTTGACTCAGAGCTTAATAACAATAATATAAGATATAAATATACAGGTAATAATGATTAATGATATGAAAAATACGATTATGTTTTAGGGAAAAACTAATTCAACCTAATGTATCTTTGCTAATAATAAAATAAATTATTATAATAACAATATAAAATTATAATAAAATATTTATTTATTGATTACATTTCATAACAATAATATAAAACATTTTACCGCTAAATTTTATATTATTATACTATAGGTACTTACCACGTACTATTCAATTGGTACTTAATTAGTAATAAGGCTGCACCGTCTCCGCTCTGAATCGTATGCAATCCCACACAGCAAGTTAATATTTTTTAAATGTTTACTTAAAATTGTAAATCCAATGTCAAATATTAACTAAAAATTGTAAATTAATGGATTTTTCATTGTTTTAAATTAATAAGATATTGCAGGTAAGTTAGTTGAACCAAATTGAAATGTTGAACACTAATTTAAAGTTAAATATTTTATAATTTAAAAATTTCAGCATTTATTAACCCGTTGAGTCGTGGTGGTACATAATTGAGACCACCTTTCTAATATTTTTTTGCTCGTTTCGTCGTAGTGGTATTTTATTGAAACCACCGTCAATCGGTGCAGTTGGTCACACTCTCAACGATCAAAAAAAAATTTTCCCTCCAACGTTAGTTGGCTGATAATAATTTCAGTTATTGTGTTATCAACGTTATTTATTTTTTTCGTCGTAAATTTTCGTAAACGATTTATTAATTAATAATACATTTTTTGATGGATTTTCTTCAACCAAGCATTTTTGTACTTGTAAGTATGTATATTAATTAATTTTATAATCGATTTGGCCGAATATGTATTAATTTTATATTATTTATTGAAAATGTAGGTGGTCTCAAAAAGATACCACTGCGATGGATCATAAATTAATAAACGTGGACCTACTTACACATGATGAACTGTTTGAACTATTTGAATCTATACCAAGTGATCAAGAATCAATCTTAGGAGATGAATCTGACTTCGAAGAGGACATTACAGATATTTTAGAGGTATTTTATATGTATTTTATGTTATAATTATATGATGTTAAAAATGTATATGTTTTTTTTATTAGGATAATGATATACAAGTGAGCTCCCCATTACATCAACCACAGCTTTTAGATTATATTTTAATTAATGTACCAAATGATGAACATATTACTCAAAATTCAATTTGTTTTTCAAATTCAACTGATATTGATGATGTAAGAAATCCATTTAAAAGGAAACAATTTATTTTTTATGTAAACTATTATACTATTATAGTATTTATAATGTTCTATTATTATAGGAGTCAAATGATGTTACTGTACAGGCAAGACGTGTAGAAGATGTACCTTTATCGGAAAGATTTCTAAACATAGAAGGGATTTGGGAAAATCATGGCTATATTGCTGAGCCTAAAAATTTCCTTGGTAAAGGTGGACCAAATATACCAAATGACATCGATGACCCTATAAGTTTTTTCCACTGCATTTTTACTAATGAATTAGTTGACCATTTAGTATTTCATACAAATTATTATGCTCAACAAAAACATACAACTTTTGAGCCTATCAATGCTGCTACTATGAAAACATTTTTGGCTATTAATATTGCAATGGGTATAAAAAATCTTCCATCTTATAAAGACTATTGGTCCTCTAACATACAACTAAGGGACAACTACATAGCATCTTTAATGCCATTAAAAAAATTTCAATGGTGTTTATCAAATTTACACATTAATGACAATAATTTGGAACCCCGTCGACATGAACAAAATTATGACAAGTTGTATAAAGTAAGGCCTTACCTTGATCATCTTTCCAAAACTTTTTTACAATGTATGAACCCAAATGAGTTTCAATCCATCGATGAAAGCATGATAAAGTTCAAGGGGCGCAGTACTATGAAACAATACATGCCAATGAAGCCCATAAAAAGAGGATACAAAATTTGGGTACGGGCTGATCAAACTGGGTTTATAAGTGAGTTTGAAATATACACTGGGAAAACAGATTCTGTTGAAAGTTCTTTGGGAAAACGTGTAATACTAACTCTTACCAATAAAATACAAGGAAAGTACCACAGAGTTTTTTTTGATAATTTTTTCACTTCTCTTGACCTCATGGAAGATTTGCTTAAAAATAAAGTTTATGGTTGTGGAACTGTGAGAGGTAATAGGAAAGGACTTCCTATAAACCAGTTGAATGATAAACAAATGAAAAGAGGTGATAGTGAGGGAAGAGTATCAACCACAAATGTGTCATGGATCAAATGGAAAGATAATCGTCCAATACAATTCCTCTCAAACTATCACGATCCAGATCACCTTACCAGTTGCTTGAGGAAAGCAAAAGATGGATCATCAGCAAGCATAACATGCCCTACAATGGTGAAGGATTACAATAAGAATATGGGATATGTTGATTATGCAGATATGATGAAATCATACTATGAGATTGATCGAAAGAGCCACAAGTGGTGGCATAGAATATTCTTTCACTTTTTAGATGTTGCTGTGACTAACTCTTATATATTATTTAAATTAAAATGTCAAGGGAGGAATATTCCTTTGAAGGATTTTAGACTTGCTGTAGTTGCTGGTTTAGTTGGAATTCCAACTACATCACCAAGAGGAAAACAAAAATCATTTAAAAATAAAACTAACAACTTCAAAGTTAGAATACCTCTAGAAATGCGTTTTGCAAATGTTGCACATATACCAAAAAGTTGTACAATCCGTCGATGCCATAACTGCTCTACCAAAGAAAACCCTAAAAGAAGTAGATGGGAATGTTCTACATGTAATGTAGCACTATGTTTAACTTCAGAGAAAAACTGTTTTGAAACATTTCATCAAAAACAATAATTTAATAATAATGTAATATAATATAATTGATTATCTAATAAAAAAACATTAGTAATTATAATTTGTTAATCCTAGGTTCGTAGTGGTTATATATAATGACCACCATTTTTTAGGTATTTGTGAGTTTTGAAAAAAAATTTTCAAATTTTTTTTATAATATGATAGTTTAGCACATTAAGGTTTTCAAAAAAAAAAGTAAGTTTTCAAACATTTTTTAAAAAGTTACTCAAGGGTTACCCATACATTAAATATTGTAGACTGATTTATAATATTTTAACTTATTTTTATTTAAAGTGATACTGTCGATTAGGGGAACATTGGCCCATTGGCCATTCGTTGGAAAGTGATTCATAACGTTATAACTGATAAACCAATAATCCAAAATCATTGTTTATAGACGATTGGATCTGCGCCGGGACAAATCCCAACGTTCCAAGTGCTTATCACGCATGCGCCATGATTTAACATTTTGACAACATAATTTCTTATCAACCATTTCTATACTTATCAGATTATAATAATAAAAACCATTTATTGGTCTATATTTTCCGCGCAATATTTGAAACATAGTATACTTTTTTTCATAGTCTAAATACTAAGCATTAGGATACATTAAGATAAGTATATGATACAACAAAATGTCAACAGATAGGTAATAAAATATGAAATTTATTAGTATTTGATATCTGTAGTTATTTATACATATATTTTGGTATTGGAAATGCCAAAATCTGTTTTCATCATAGTTTTGTTGTTGTTTATGAATCTGTTCTGACTGTTGAAAGTGTAAACTGTTTTAGCTGTAACAAAATGTTGTTTTTAAAAAATGTCTGTTAAATGTGAACTATGCAAAAATAATTATTCTTCTATGTCTAATTTAAATAAGCATAAGAAGAAAAAACATCTTGATATTTTATCTGAGGTATTTAATACATTTAGTTTATAATTTTTATCTCTTCATTTACATACACAAAAAAATAAACCCCATCATATTGAACATTTATTAATATTTTTTCACCACAGGTTATAGACAAAGTATGTTAACAATGTAACTACTGCAATGAAACTTTTAATTTAAAAAAAAAACTAGTTAAACACATTGATCTCCACATGAATCGCACTAAACTGCATACAAATATTATATGCCAATTTGATAATTGTAGTACAAAACTAAAAACTTTTAAATTGCTCATAAGTCACTTACAAACTGACCATAATCAGACAATGAAAGTAGAACTAATCAACTTTAATACTATGGAAGGTAAATATTAAAATTTTTAACAAAAAATTAGGTATATGTTTTAATTTATCTTAAGGTTCTTCATACTCAGGTCACACTTATCAGTGTTAAAATAATTATTTATACATTTATAATATATAATGTTTAGAGTTTTATGAATGGAAAAAACAAATAGAAGACAAAAATTGTAGTCAATATGTTATTACATCAAAAAAACAGCGCGGTAATGTAGAATATATATATTTTGATTGTCATAGATCTTATAATCCACGTCTTTTGAGCAAGGTAAGTTGTGTGTACATATTAATTTATTAATTCAAATATTGTATATAATTGTATATTATTAAATATTTAAAGTAAAATTAATATTTATTTAAAATTGAAGAAATAAAATAAAAAAAAACGCAATTAAAAATAAATACCCAAAATACCGGGTATTTTTTTTAAATACCGGGTAAATACCTTGGTTATTTACCCAAAATTTATTTACCGGGTATTTACCCATCACTAGTCATGAGTATTAGAGATTATAAACTGTAAACATATTATAAATTATAATACTGTTATAAATTTAAAATTATATATTAAATTATAATTTATAATTGTATCTGTAACATAATTATTAATTTTATTATTCGACTTATTTACTATTAATTGTATTCTATTAAAATTGTATATTTATAATTGGAACTATGATTCATACGTGCAGAATTTGTAATCTTTCATCTAAGGATAATAAAGATCTATCATTTCACAGGTAGGATTAATATAAGTTGTGATTTAAAATGTTAATTGTTCATCACAAATAACTCAAAAATGTATATGAAAAAATTTAGCTTTCGATATTAAATAGTACCTAATAATAATAATTATGGATAGATTTCTTAAGAATTTGGAAAAAAGACAAAAATGGGCATCAGCCTTAGGGATGCAACAAATTGGTGATTTTCAGTACGTTTGTGGAAATCACTTTAATCGTGACAGTTATATCTTCAGCAACACTAGAAAAATATTGAAGACTGATGCTATACCATTGTGAGAATACTATATTTTATTTAATAATGCAAATTAAAGTATAAAATTTAGTTTAAAAGAAACTTTCTTTATAGCATTGTTCAAAATTCAGATGATGCGTCTTGCTCACCGATTATTTGTTCTTCTGCTTCTGATAATTATTCACTATTCATTAGTCAAGACCATATTGAGACATCATTTCAGAAGTCGTTTTGGATTTAATAATAATCCTACTTGTAGGGAATTTAAAGCTGCATACAAGCGAATTATAATTCACAATGAAGTTGTTGGTTCTGTATTTGGAAATTGCTCAATGCTAGAAAATACAAAACATTTGTCTGTCAATGCAAATAAAAGTGAAAGCAATGCAATATTCAACCTAAATAGTAATTGGTTACCAGAAAGACATCTTTATGATCATGTTTACTTTGAAACTTACATAAATATGACTAAATATATGGAAGACACATGCCATTACATAGCTGGGTTTGTAGTGAAGAAGTTGTTGAAAAGAGTTGATTGCCAAACTTGCCAGAATTCTCTAATAAAAATTGGATGTAACAACGAAGACCAAAATAGTTTAACAAGTGTGAAGAATCGAGGAGGGTTGATTATTCCGAGTAAAAGTGTTAAGACTATATGTGAAGAAGTAGAAAAAATATTCAGGGCACATGAACCAATTTATTTCAGTAGTACTAGAAATAAATTATACTTATTAAATAAATTGAAATCCAGTTTATATAAAACAAACAATACATTCCTATTTAGTTGCCAATGTCAAACTTCTTTTCTAGATACTCATCAAAATAAACTAATTAATTTAATTGCTGTGACATATGTAGACATTAGAGTTTTCCACGAGTTACGTAAAATAAACGATTCAAATATTAAATCAGGGAAAACAAGGTCAAAATTAACAAAATTAGTACATTTCAGACACGAATAACTATTAAGATTTAGAATACCTATGTTAAAATATTATATTAATTGTTCTATTATTATTTAAATTGTTTTAAACAAACACTTTAATGTTATAATTTTAACTAATTAAATAAATTCAATTCATTATATTATTAGGTGACCAAAGCCAGAGAAAAGTTATAAACTATAAAGGCATAAAGCAGCTAGAAACTTTGAAACTTGAAAGCTAATAGCTATAAATTATAATATTATGTTTATTATTATTCTATGTTTCTATTATCATTTTACAAATATATAATATTATCATCTCTTAATGGCTAATACTGTTATCTTTTTGTGTTAAGACCTCTATAACCTCAAAATATTTTCATGTTCGTTCCTCAACGATAAGCATACATGGCCTATCCATTCTTTAATATCTATGTTTATTATACAAATTGATTTAAAACTTTTTTAATTATATATAACATTTGTCAGTGTTTCAATATTGCATTTTGTTAATATAGTTATATTTTTAAATGTATTAAACCTCTATTATTATCATACCTTTTATGTCTAATATTGTATTATAATATGCATTATTTATTTCTTATGTAGGTATTATACTATAATATGTAATACACTAATAACTTCACCATTAGATTGTTAATTAAAAATACTATTTAGTATTTTTAACTTTTTTTCAACTAATATCTACATGTATTTTTTTGTTCTAACTGAAATGTTATATAATTACAATATATCTATTTGGTTATTGAATTTGTATTAGTATTATTATTAAATAAAAATGCATTTTCGAAAGGAGTATTCAAAATTTATTTTGGGTACAACTATAATGTATCTATTAGGTACCTATTGACTATTATTGTTCTTGAATTTTGGATAAATATAAATGAATATATAATAAATTAGTTTACAACATTTAATGTGCGGTTTAATAAATATTTAAATTGAATGATAATATTAGATTTTATTTAAATTAGCAATCAACAATTAATTTTGGTTCAACTAATTTGATTGGGATTCGATTTGAACGTATTTAAAAAAAATACCCGGTATTTTGGGTATTTATTTTTAATTGCGTTTTTTTTATTTTATTTCTTCAATTTTAAATAAATTATAAAACCTTTTACCAATATAATGTAATTAAAACAATGTTAGGTACTTGTAATTTGTAATTAAACATTAAGATAAAATCAGGCTAAAAACTTATGTAGTGTTAGAGGCGTTAGAGCTTTAAATATTTGAAATAAAATAAAAACAAATTATAATTTTTATGACATACATTATCAGTATTTAATTTATCACACTATAAAATAATAAAACATAACAAAATCAACAAAATTCTTTAAGTAAAAATAAAAAATGCAATGCTTTGATTAATATTAAAATAGATTGGTAAATACCTAATCTACTAATTTATAAAAAATTTCACTCATTTCTTAATCTAAATTTTAGACATTTAAGTAAATGGGATTTCATTTTGTTCACATTTAAATTGTATTCTTTTGAACAAAACTTACACGATTGACGCTTTTCATCAATACCGACTTTTTTAAAATATTTACGGATCGGATCTTGTTTTCTTCCCATACTAAATATATTTTTAAATAAAATAAAACTAAAATTATAATAAAACTTATTGAAAGACGTAAGCGGTAAGCACATGACTTCAATTTTTTTTGGAGAAAAAAACGCAAACAATGAAAAGAACATAACCTAATAATTAAACGCGTAATTATTATAGACAACGAAGACAACTTCATATTAATATTATGTCTAATTTCGTGATTTGTGAAAAAATCGTGGTGTTGACTGTTGAGTGCGCTGACTGTTAGCTATTGACATACCGCGTAATAGTTTAGTGCGGATTGTTATTATTGATAACTGATAATAACTGATAAATAAAATATTTATAGCACACGGCAGTCGCCAAACACGCACACGCACCCCAACTTCAGCAGTGTGACGGCCGCCGGTGCGATATAAAAAAAAAATAAATACCCGATTTCGGAAAGGTATTTATATCATGGGTATTTACCCGAAATAAATTTCTTACCCATCGGGTATTTACCCAGTGCCCATCACTACTCATGACTATGAGAGCAATCACAGAATATAAATTTATAAGACCGCTGCTAGAATGAGAGGCATTGATAAAATCAGTCTTTCTCTCTTCCCCATCCCGGCGCTCTACCCTCTATTTTGTTAACATAGCCATGGCCTATCCATTCTTTAATATCTATGATAATAAAGAGACATTTGTCATAAAAAAAAAAGAATATATTAAACCAATGAGAAAATAAAAATTAAAAATTAATATAATGTTATACACTGTAAAATTATTAAGATATTAAGGGTGTTCCAAATTTCATGTGACAGCAGATTTCAGCATGATATATTTAAATTAGGGGAAAATGACCCATGTGAAAACTGTTTTGAATCATATAATTTAAATTAATTTGATATTAAATATTTTTTTTATTAATTAAGATGGGGAGGTTTGAGGGTCAACTTTTAAAATTCAAATGGGAACCTATATTTTTGAAATATGATTCGTGCACAGTTTAATTTTTAATGAATTTTGACGGTTCATTTACATTTATGTGATAATAATTGAAGGAGCTATCGACATCTGAATATTGGTGTTAATTTATAAAATGTCAACAGTGAATAATACTAAAAGTGCTTCCGTTGTACGACCTTAATAATCCGGGTATCGAATTATCAATTTATTACAGTATACAGTAGTCAGTTCAAAGTACTACAGTTTACCGTTTGACACTCAGATATAATCTAAGGTTTGATATTGTAACTATCATATAATTTTATCAATGATAAATTATATTATATTTTATAACCTTAAAATCATTTGATGTTTACCAATGTAACGTGTATACATCCGTATACCTAGGTATAGTATGTAGTATTGTCATAGTGCTACTCAGTGATAGTACCTATCTTTGATATACTAATCTATACAAGCTCCAAGGTTAGGTCTATAAATCGTGTGCACGTGTGCTATCTCTATGATAATTGATAACGCTTGTCACTTTTTACTTCATAATTTTTATATGACAGTTAAAACACTTAAAACCACGAAAATGCTTTAAACTTAAAAGTTAAATTAAATATAAATTAAAATACATAATATCTAAATATTTCATTATTTCAATCTGGTTGATATTTTTAAGTCATTGTAGTTAGTGCTTTTGAATTTTCGTCAACTGGTTGTTATCGTCTGGAAATGTTTGCATTTATTTTAAACTGACATCAGAAGACTCTAAGAACTCTATTTACTCTAAGAAGGTACTTGTTTGTATCATAGAAAAATTATATTTGTATTCATCACCATCATTAGTTAAAATTTGAGGATATGTATAGTTTGATTATTTATCAATTTGTAAATGCCTTCAGTCGTATTTAATTATGTTAGTATAACAATTTACGTACCTACGCAAGATAGATACCTAAGAATAACATAATATAGAATGCTTAATCCAGTTTTATTTTCTGAGTGGTAATGTTAATACATTTACTTATCTATTATCAATACATTATACCATATACAGTGTTATATTAAGTATTTAAGTGGCACAATTCAGTTTATTTCAGCACCTAAATATCTATATAATACTAATGTATTTAATATTATTTTACTTCAATTGCTGACTCATGACTTAACTTAATTTTTATTTAGCCCATTGATTTAAATTAAAACTGTTTTATTGGATATGATCCATTTTCTTCAAACAGTTTAAGAAAAATGTTTACTTTTTTAAGAATTAAAACATTTTTTAAATTCTTGAAATGTAGACAAGTTGAACCATTTTGAATAAGACATTTTTAAATTTCATAGTCGTCATTATTCTCAATAAAATTATTCTTCAATTTATCTAAAAGCCATTATTCATTATTGTACCTATCTAGGATTTCAAATTTCAAATTAGCTTTTTCATTGCAATTCTATGTATGGTAAATTATTATGAAAAAGCAACATTTAATTTCTCTAAAAGTCATGGTTCCTAAGATTTCAAACATGACAACATTTTTTTTACTAAATAATATTCTCCATATTATTCATATTGTGCCGTTGTTGTGTCTGATGATATATTTTTACTTTAATGGAACAATTCAAATTATTTCAGCACCTAAATATCTATATCTAAAAGTCATTGTTCATTTATACATATCTAGGATTTCAAATTAGCTTTTTCATCACAAATCTAAGTGTATTCTTAATTTCCTAAGTTTTCTAATGTGACATCATTGTTTTTATTAAATCATATTCTCCATAATGATATCATAATGAAAAATGGAACAAATCAGAATATTTTAGATACTTATATCTAGATTTGCTATTTTGCTAATGTATTTAACATTATTTTACTTTAATTCCTGATTCATGACTTATGAGTAATACCTAATTTCATAGAATTCAATAATTTACTTAATAAATATTTGCATTTATGGGTTTTTGTTGGTTTATGTTAATAAAATTATAAAATGTATAACTTTTTGACTTTAAAACTTTAATGTAGTAATATTTTACAAGGTTATTCATACAAGCCTAATAGTTATTTTCTACTAATTTGTTTAAAAATTGGTCGCATTAAGTAATAGTGTATACCAATACCTTTTTTGACAACTCTCCAAAGAGTCAAATATTCTAATCCTCAAATTCAACAAATACCTTCACAGGTGAACTCTAGTTCTATTCCTTTTACCAGTTTAACTTATCCATATTATAACGCCAATCAAACTTTACCTGAATTTTCTGCACTAAGCTCAGCTATAAATCCACATCAAATTGAAACTGTGACTCCTACATTAAACACTTATTCTCAGTATAATCCTCAGCCATCTACTTCATCCACACATTCTGGTAATATACAGCCTATTAATTTTGACAATACCAATACACAATCATACATTATAGGTATGACTACATTAGGGTGGTTCAAAAATTGTAACTTTAGATTTTTGTAACCAGCACACTTTTATTTTGTTAAGAAATACAAAATAATTCAACCCCTTCACGTGCCGCATAAGGGTTGAAAAAAAATCAAATAGGACATTTTATATAAATTTAATTAATTAATTTTATGACTAAAAAATTAATAAAATACAAAATATTTTTTATATTTAGATTAAATGATTTTTTTATAAGTAGTTATTTTAGTTGGATAATAGTATAATAGTTGGATTATAGTATAATTGTTTATATTTTAATTTCCTAAAATTAAGATTATTACTGAAAATCACATTATACTATTCGAGAATTTTAGTTAGTACTTCTCTGCTATGTCCAGGATAATTTGTTCTGTAATCTTTTACAACCTAAAAAATTTAAATCAATAATTTAGTGTGATAAACTCAAGATATTATTTACTAATAATATTTATTATTATTTTATTTTTTATGTGTATTGAAAATTGTCTTACTTGTAGTAAGAACTGTTTTTGTTCTTCATTTTTCGTTATTGTTTGATTAAAATCCTCCATTAATTTAACGTTACGTTCAGCAGCATCATTTACAACTTTGATTGACGAAATTATGTCTCGAGCATTATTATATTCTGAATTATTTTTCCATTCTACTGGATCTATTTTTAAGAATTCTTCGGAAATTTTGAAACGGGAAAAAAATTTTAGAGAATTTGTAGTAAATAACTCAATAGGAATTTCTCGATTAATAAACTCTGGTACTTCTCCGGGCTTCAAAGTTATTCTTTTCGGAACTTCTAATTCTTCATCATAATTTTTACTATTTTTCGTTTGTCTTCAACTAAAATTCTCTCATCAAATATTGAAAACATGACACATTCTTCATTTAGGTACCCTAAATGGTTACAAAACGGTGCTTGTGTACTGCTAGAACAAAAACTAAATAGAAATATTTTATTATTTGCTTGCCGACACCATATGTATGAAGTTGTTTTACAAGGTGTTTTTCTCGAGACAAAATTATGCGTTATGTCAGGGCCAGATGTACCCATTTTCAAAAAGTTTCAAAAGAACAGGAGTCACAGTTTTAATTTGATGTGGATTTATAGCTGAGCTTAGTGCAGAAAATTCAGGTAAAGTTTGATTGGCGTTATAATATGGATAAGTTAAACTGGTAAAAGGAATAGAACTAGAGTTCACCTGTGAAGGTATTTGTTGAATTTGAGGATTAGAATATTTGACTCTTTGGAGAGTTGTCAAAAACTCAATATAAACTCTACCTTTTTGTTCCTCGGTCAATTTGATTGACATTTATAAAAAAAAAGGTGGAAAATTTACGTGGAACCTTGTTTTAAATTTTCAATCCTTAGCTTAGCTATAAAATTCGAACATTTTATACACGTTTAACTACTAATTTTAAAATATTTAACCCACACATCTTGTTCAATAGTTTTAAAAAGAAAATCTGGAGAAAAAAATTTCAGGTTAAAGAAGAATATTTATATTTGATAAATAAAATATAATTTGAACAAAAAAATTACAAAAATAATAAAAACGCATGTTGTTGCATAAAAGAATCAAATTTGAATAAAAACGTCAAGATTAAGAAAAAAATCTGTATGCCTACTTGTTATGAATAAAATATAATTTGAATAAAAAAAATCTAGGTACCTATATTTATTCAAATAATTACAATTGTTTAAATTAAAAATCGGTATTGTTAATAAAAAATTATTTTAATCAAATAAGTATCTAAATGGAAGAAAAATAGCGTAGTTGAATAAAAAATCTATATTTTATAATAAAATTCTAGTTTAATTTAAAAAAATGATTATATCAAATAAAAAATTAAATACAAATAATAATCTAAATAAAATAAAAAACCTAGATGAACAAAAATCTAATTTAAATAACAAATCTCTTTTGAAAAAAAAATTCTTAAATGAATAAAAAAAACCAAATAGAATATACAATTTTTTTATACAACTACTTTGTTATTCTATCGGAATTTTATATTCAAAATTTATTTTTTATTCATATTAAATTTTTTGTAACGTAACATTGATCTGGGGATTTTGATCCTCCAGAGACATTTAGATCCTTGAGGACTTTTTGATTCGTCTTCAATTTTGGTGTGAAAAGAATTTGGCTAATACTTATGAATTTATATTTTTTGATAAAGATCAAAATATTTCCAAGGAAAAAATGAATCAAAAAGTGTCCAAGGAGATTTTTATCCGCTCAAATTACATTTTTGAAAAATCAGATCAAAATATCAAATAGGACCAAAATGTAACCTTACTGATTTTTTTTTATTCAATATACATTTTTTATGCAACTGCATGTTTTTTTTTATAAATATTCCACTTTTTATAAAACTAGGTATTTTTTATTCTATTCAGATATTTTATTTTTAAGATTTATTTATATATAATTATAAACTAAATATAGATTTTTTTTCTTTAACTTGAAATCAGACAAAAACTTCATTCCGGTTCGATTTGCTTGATATTGGCGGGCCAACTTCACACACATTTCGTAACTTAGCGAGATGCAAGATAAAACTTTTAAATCAGTATTTCTGTAATACGTTTTATACACAAACTAAACTCGTTTTGTTATATTTTTATATGCATACTTTCCTAGGTGATCATGAAGCAGCCATAATACCAACTGGACATGCTTTGAGAAATTTAAAAAGACGTCAATGCTTAAATAATCAAAGACTTTCTGATAAATTGACCGCTTTATGTACAATGAAAAATTGAAAACTGAAATTGAATTTAAAACTGTAATTAATGACATAGGCCTCGATTTATTTTACGTATACCTACTATCAAACTGGAGAGCAGATTCACTTATACAGGATATATGCTCGTGAATCTAAGTGTCCACAAATTATTATTGATGCAACCGATTATTTCAAATTTTAAAAAATACGATGGTGAAAAAACAAAGTATATATTTCTTTATGAAGCTATGGTTTATGATCAAGAAAATGAATTTAGTTTTACCGTCACTAATATGCTTAGTGAAAGGCATAGCAATGTGGTAATTTTCAATTGGCTTGCTAGTTGGAAAAATAGTGATGTACCGATGCCAAAAAATTACAGTATGCGATTAGTCATTGGCAATACTGTCAGCAGTGGTACAATGTTTTACCCAGTACTCTTCGCTACAAGTTTATATTAACGCTTGTGCCGATTTAATTGTGAATAATCTTCCCACTAACAAACAATGGATTACTAGATGCTTTATAAGAACAGATATTGCTCATTTTTTTAAATTAATTACCAAATGGCCACCGCTCAAAACCGTAGCAAGAAGAGTCAGAGAGATTATACTCCGGTCGTTGTGTATGTTAATAAGAAGTAAGTCTCTAGAAGAAATGTTTTCTCTGTTGTTGAGCTTATTCATTGTACTGACTAATGAAACCGATGGTACTGATAGCGTAAGTGGAGAAAGAACGCCTTGTGAAACTAAACAAAGAATTATCTTTGTTAGTGCAATTGGTTTAATGGATAACGAAACCCTATTGGAAAAAGTATTGGATCCAGAAAAAGATGAAGAAATTCATATACTAGAATCCCAAGAAAATTTGAATGAAGCTCTAGGAAGTTTAAATAATCCTTTTCAAAAATGGGCTGAACGAATTTATGATGAAACTAAATCTTTTTTACAAACTGGAGATACCTAATATTAACCCATTATATTTACCTGAACTAGTTCCATATATTATAAAATGTATGAAGCTAGTGCCTTTATGGTCAGCTATAATGGTTCCCATTTTTGGTTACGGGGATGAACGGCAAGTTCGGCAGCCGTTGAATCAAGCTTCCAAAAATTAAAAAATGTAACATTTAAAAATATTTTACTACCCACTGATATTGAACCATAGATAATATAAGAATGGATAGGACATGCCTATACCAGTTCCATATGAGGCCGTGTGCTTTTTTGGGGAAGAGAGAACGTAAAGAGAGAAAGACGATATGAGGCTTTTTAAGGTTATGTGCAAAACTATTTTATTAAATAATAATAATAACATGATAGTCAGTTATATTTAGATATTTGTCAGTTTGTATTTTGATTGTTGTGCCACCTGTGCCTGGAAAATAATATTTTAACAAAATGAAATTATATAAATTTTATTTATTATTATTTATCAATTATCATATCAATATTTGCCTCATATAATCTTAAAAATAGTATCACTAAATTTTCATGTGATAAGTTCTTATGTCCTATCCATTCTTATATTATCTATGTATTGAACTGTTTTTAGAAAATCATATATCTGCACTCCGTGGCATGTCACTATTGAAGTCAAGTCGTAATTTATTACCAAGACACAAAAATTCATAATAATAGCCAAAGTCAATTCAACAAAGACAGTTCACCACTTTATGAAGAAATTTACATTAATAAAGAAGGTTTACTCACATATTATAGTAATTCCGATCTACAAAAATCACCACCGTATGAAGAAAACCACGAGATTAAAAAAGTGCAAAAACATATTTTACTAATTCTGATAAGAACTCACCAGTGTATGAAGAATGTGATTTGAATAGAGATATATCTCCGATTAATATGGATAGTGATTACATTGTTGACAGTTTGGACACTGGAAGTTTAGAACATTTAAATTACAAAAACAAAAATAAGACGTCGGTCAAAGATGATTATGAAAAGAAAGTTGATGGTTATATTGAAAGTATTTCTACCAACTTCAATACAATAAATAAAATAAAAAAAAAGTGTCCGTTATATGCAGTAGGTAACTTTCCAACAGATGAGTCTCAAAAATGTGCCGCCTGTGATACTCCAGTTCATACATTGTCTACATGTTCAGTTTATAGACCTGGTCAGAGTGGAACAACTCTTGTATGTTTGACATGTTCTCATGATGTCCTCTTTGCTGATGATTTGACAAAAGAAAATAAATGTATTAATCTTGAAGATGCAGTAGACAAAAATTACGGTACAGACGTTGAGCAACAGGTCCAAGTATGTTTAGATGATGTGCCTCTAGTGATAACTATAAGCAACGTAAAGTATGAACTGAAGGGTATATGTTCACACAGCCACGGGATGAGTAGATTAAGGCAAAGAATTGGACATTATCAATCTTACTGCAAGCGGACCTATACAACCAACTGGGAACTTTATGATGACTTAAAATCTAAACCTATGCCAGTTAAAGCTAACACAAGGGTACCTTGCGAATTTTTAGTTTACACAATCTAATACTTATACATAAAAGTATTGGATCATTTGCATCACACTGTACCTACATTAATAAACGTTTCAAAATTTCACACTTAAATTTGTTTGTTCTTTTCTCTAAATCTAATATAGATTATTTCTACAACTACAATACAGGCATGTATCGTACACATAGATAATAATCACGATTTAGAGAATATAAACATCATTACCTCTCCTCCAGGTATCCCGTAAGTAGAGTTAATTTATTTGTACACATAAATTATTAATAATGAACTATTGTCTATCGCACAGTGGTTTGAAAAATATTTACATTTAAAATACTAATAAACTTATTACATAATAATTGTTTCATTATTGATCACTATTTTTAGGTTTAGCCTAGAAGCGTGTCATAGTGACACTAGTAGATATGTTGTAGGTAATCGTCACAGATAGTGATCAATAATATAACTAAATTTGAGCATCAACGTAGGTTGTAAAATTTTAAATATATATTATATGACTATTTCAAATCTGAATAGAACGCACTAAAAATAAAACAGAGAACAATTTTAAAAACGGTCGTACAAATTCGTACAAATTACGTACTAAAAGTTGGTGTAGTTGTGACCATTATTTTGTAATTTTTAACATTAGGTGGGGCTAAAATCACATCACCCCCGCCCCACCCATTATTTTTGTTAATAACGGGTAAACCGAGAACGTACGAATTTTGAAAATTATCATTTAAATTCATACAAATTACGTACTAAATAATGGTAAACGAAATTTTCAAAAATTCGAAATGGGTGGGGCTGGGGTGATGTACGTATTAGTTATGGGCTCTGACATCTCAATTGGCTGTAATACGTCCCATATAAGCTCGCATGTTTCCAGCACTATATTCGATATGGTCGACACTCCCTTTAGAAATTCGAAATGTAATGCTGAGAAATGTGTTCCACAAGCCAAATACCCGAATATTATAATATCGTATGAATATTGTTGAAACAAAAATTTATATAATTTTAAATTTTGAGCGAAGTGAAGAAAAATTTAAAATCCTTAAATTTTCTTCAACGGTATCTTTTCTCATAGAAATTTAATTTGATTTGTTTGTAGACATTCATTTTTGATAAAGGTAGAAAAACTTATGAGGAATCTTGCATTAAATTATAAAATCTTAGATTTAAAAAAAAAAATGTTATGTGTAGACGGAAGAATTAAGTCAGGATCAATAATAATTTGAATGAGTAATAGTAATAGTACATTTCTTATTTCTGCAATAATGAATAAACTTAAGTAACAGTTTAAGAACAATTATGCACACATTAGTGAAAGCATGGTTTGCACACATTACATAATAATTACTAATAACGACAGAGGTACACACATAAACGATCGACAAAAAGAATGAACTAACTAATAACGACAAAGTATAAAGTGGTAATCATAACAATAATAATAATGTCGGCTGGTGTAGTGCCCAGTCGACCAGACAACTGATGACAGCGACACTAGCGACTATGATTACTACAACTCGGCCGTCCTGACCAAGAAGTGGACCCCACTTCTTTCACAATGAGAGAGAAAAAAAAAATAGTAATAAATAATACATACCTATAAAATATAACATGTTGTAAATAATAACTAACAACATACTAAACATACAAATAATAATTTCAAAAAAAAAAATAAAATTTACATAATACATTATCAATTGCAAAATTACATTTTAATCCATGGTTTCATATTCCTAGCTTCATACACAGAATTAAAAGGCATTTGAGTTACCTGAAACCCTGGAATATCTTGGATTACATACCTATCATTGGGGAGAACTTTTTTAATTTCATATGGGCCTTTAAATTTGGGGATGTGTTTTTTGTTTACCCCAGGAGTTGTATCAACATTTTTGATCATAATATAGTTACCAATTGCATACTTTTTAGGGAATTTGTGTGACTTAACATAATATAATTTATTCTTTAGTTGAACATCAAGAGTATTTTTCTGAGCTGAGTTCCTTATCTTATCTAAGTCTCTATCTTCATTCTCCTTAGTTTGTTCAGCCTCTAAAACCAATCTCAGAAAATCATTAGAGTCACCATGCTGATCTATACCAAATAGGATTTTACTAGGAGTGGTTTTCATTGAACGGTTATAAGTATTATTGATGCAAAATTGTATCTTATCCAATTAAACGTTACAATTTTGGCCTTTCTCATGTAATGACTTGGACAACATAGCTTTAATAATTCTATTATATCGCTCAACCTGTCCATTGGCTTGTGGAGACCCTGCGGCAATCAAAGTGTGTTGTATGTCAGCAGACTTACACAATTCTTTAAAAATTTCAGAAGTATAACATGTACCACGGTCTGATATAATACGAATATATTATATATAATATATTTTCTCAATAGAATTTTTATCTTGATTATGTTGTCCAGCAGTTTCAATCACTTTACGTTTATCTAAACCCGAGAACATTATTGCCGAACATTTATTATTAGTACACCTCCATCTCAAAAGATTGTCTTTTTTTTGCTCTCCAATTAATTTATACTTGTATAAATTAACTAGGGCTAATTCTTTGCCTCTTTCCGATAAAATAATTGTTATATCCATATTTAAAAAAAAAAAAGAAAAACGCACTAAGTATACACGCACTATACACTATACAGGTGATCGAACACTGATATTATTTCTATAATAATTTTGGATTTGTATCTTAATTATCTTATATTTTCACCAGATGCTAATGTCCGGTTGCACAAACGACCAATAACTGGTTATCGAACCAATAACTAGGTTATCAAATCGATAAAAATTTGGACTGTTGCAGAAAGGACCAATAAGTTTTATCAATCCAATAAATATTGTATTATCGGTTCGATATGTTGTAGACCCGATTTCGGTTCGATAAATATTCAAAAGAGTTCTATAACTTTATTGGCCTGATAAGATGGAATTATTTTGTGATAATGTAATATTATTATTTATCACATAATCAAATATTTTTAAAACTTCAACTGTTCAACTTTATTCCCTGCTTAGGTAAGTTAAAGTTTGTCAGTTTACAGTTTACTAATTAGAATTTCGAAGTGAGTACGAACTGCGAATACCAGCGGGTAGTTTCTCCTCTTGCTTTTGTCAAAGTAGTCATGTATTTATCATCATCATCATCATCATCATCATCATCATCATCATCATCATCATCATCATCATCATCATCATCATCATCATCATCATCATCATCATCATCGAATTCCGATGAAGAAAATGATGTGCTTGAAGTTTTGATAAACCTTCCTCGACCACGATTATACAGAGATCGTTTTAATCCTCTGGAAAACTATGATGATTTAGATTTCAAAAATAGGTTCAGGTAAGACTGTGTTATTGTTAATTATTTTGGGTTCATATAAAAACATTATCCGGCTCACAATTTTAAATTTACTATTGCCCCATTACAATTTAAAAAATAAAAATTTGTTCTGACATCAATATTGAAAGAATAATAAACGTACAATGTATTATTTTAATCACAATGTGTTTTTCTCAACACCTTAAGAATGTACCTAACATGTTAACATTTACCTCAGTTGACCCTGTTATTCTAATACAACTGCGTTAATAAGTAATATTGAGTTGGATTTTAAATAAAAATAATTACAAATTGTGTATACCCCATAGGTTAACAAAGAATACCTTCATTATATTATTGAATGTAATTGGAAAAAATATAAAACATGGTACTAATAGGAGCTATGCAATAAAACCAGAAGTACAATTATTAATAGCGTTGAGATTCTATGCGACTGGGGCATTTCAAGTAAGTTTTTCAAATTTATTCGTTTATGAACCATACATTTATTAAATAATTATAAACAAAAAATATAATGATTTAATATAGAATAATCAATTATTTAGGTTGTTATTGGAGATCATATTCAAGTGCACAAGTCATCGGTTTGCAGAATTATAAAACGTGTATCAAAATGTATAGCTTGCCTTCGTCCTTTATTCATAAATATGCCCAAAACACAAGACGAAATGAAAGAAGTTCAAATTGGATTTTATCAACGTAGCCAATTCCCTAAAGTAATTGGTGCAATTGATTGCACACATATTAGAATCCAGTCTCCTAACAGTAATATAGGAGAACAGTTCAGGAATAGAAAAGGTTACTTCTCCTTTAATGTTCAAGCTGTATGTAATAGCAAAATGGAAATTATGAACATTGTAGCTAGGTAATAGTTTAATTGATATTTTGCTAATTCATTTTATGGGTATATGAGTTGTATTTAATGCATTATTTATATAGATGGCCAGGATCTGTACATGATAGTACTATTTTTGATAATAGTTTATTGCGTGCACAGTTCGAAAATAATGAATTTAAAGGATGTTTTCTGCTCGGAGATGGTGGATATCCCTGCAGAAAATATTTGATGACTCCGTTGTTAAATCCTACCACAGCTGCAGAAAAAAAGTATCAAGTAATTAAAATTAATATTAGCAATGTAATAGTTTTATAATAATGGTGGTTAAGTAAAAAAAATATTGAATTTATAGAAAGCTCAAATTGGAACCAGAAATGTAGTAGAAAGAGTTTTTGGTGTTTTGAAAAGGCGTTTTCCAGTTCTTTCTGTTGGATTACGTAATAAACCAAAATCAGCATTGACTACTATTGCGGCTACTGCTGTATTACACAATATTTTGTAAAAACAAAATTATACGATGCCTCAAAATGATCTGCAGATTGATGATGATTTATTTGAAGAACTAGACGCTTTGCCAGTACAGCAAGTAGGAAATGCTGTAAGAAATAACATCATTGAAAACTATTTTTCTTAATAGATGTATCTGACAAGAATAAAAACAACTTATTTTAAATTTGTAACATTTATTTTTGTTTTAATAGCAGGTATATAAAAATTAACAATAACATAAATTCTTTCCTAGAATAGTATTCAAAAATTAACAATAACATAAATTCTTTCCTTGAGTAGTAGGTATATAAAAATTAACAATAACATAAGTCATAAAACCTACATTTAAAAATTATATACAAATTTGAAATAAACAATGTCAATATTTATTTTAGTTTCTGGTACCTAGTTCCACTAAACAACAAAATCATATTTCCTTTTATTTTTTCTAGACTAAGTTCTAAAATTTCTTCTTTCATTTTATTTTGTTTAGCATGAGAAAGGTAATGGTCATTATCTGCCTTTTGTTTTGCAATTAAAATATTTTTTTCTAATTGAACCCTGGCTCGCATAAGCTTCATGTCATTATATTTTTCAATAAAAGTTTTCTTTGTATTATATGAACTCAAATGGTGTGTCGTGATATCTTCCAAACTATCATAAACTGTCTTTGAATTTGGACGTTTTGTTGAACCGTTAATTTTTAGAGGTGCAGAGGTTGTAACAGATTTTGTAAAGTTGGTTTTTGGCTGCTGACTGATGGTTTTTAATTTATCTAGTTAAAGAATATAATTTTATAAAATATTAGACTTCTACTAAAAAATGTAATTTATAATTCAGTTCTTACCACTTATAACATCATTATGTACATTGGAAATTGGCTGTGAAACACTTGCAGAAGAATCAATATCATCTAGGCCTAGGTTACAATCTAATAATGAAACAATTTTAATAAATATATTATTCCGGAATATTACATTAACAATGAAAACTATTTAAATTTAATTTAATAATAACTTACATATTAAACTCTCATCATTAGTACTGACATTTTATGTACTGATAAAGTACTGATATTTTGATCAGTATCGTTTGTAAACAAATTTTGACCATTGAATGGATTTTGAGCTGGATAATCAACAAAAGTTTTGTTTGTATTATATGAACTCAAATGGTGTGTCGGTATATCTTCCAAACTTTCATGAACTGTCTTTGAATTTGGACGTTTTGTTGAACCGTTAATTTTTAGAGGTGCAGAGGTTTTAACAGATTTTGTTAACGTGGTTTTTGGCTGCTGACTGATGGTTTTTAATTTATCTAGTTAAAGAATATAATTTTACAAAATATTAGACTTCTACTAAAAACTGTAATTTATAATTCAGTTCTTACCACTTATAACATCATTATATACAATGGAAATTGGCTGTGAAATACTTGCAGAAGAATCAATATCATCTAGGCCTAGGTTACAATTTAATAATGAAACAATTTTAATATATATGTTATTCGGGAATATTACATTAAGAATGAAAACTATTTAAATTTAATTCAATAATAACTTACATATTGGACTCTCATCATTAGATACTTGATCAGTATCGTCTGTAAACAAATTTTGACTACTGAATGGATATTTAGCTGGATAATCACCATCACAGTCGTGAGGAGACTCCAGAGATTGAAATCGATCACCCATGATACCAGCAATTTTACTACTTGTAGTTGTATAATTACAATTAGCTTGCCCACCTCCAGTTTTGTAGGTTTCTCTCTGAAGACAAATACAAAATTATGATATAAATATCATTAAACACCATAAAAGAAATAATAATATTAATATTTACTTTTTCTTTATTAATATCTAATTTAGCCTTTTTGTATAAATTTTCCTTGCACAATTTCAATTCATTAACAGATTTTTTCCCACTTGCTTCATTTTGAAAATCCAAACTAACAGATTGATTCTATAAATAAAATAACTTTATAATTCCTATTAAAAATGGATTTTGAAAAATTAACATGAAATAAAATTATTTGTAAGTATAACATACAATTGATTGTCGATTTGATGAAATAAGATCAACTATTAATTCTTTTTCACGTTCAGTTTGTCCATTGGGTTGGAGTAAGTAAGTATTAACCTAAAATAATTATATCATTAATTAATTGATCACCTAACACTGAAAACATTTGAATAAAACTATTTTATTATGTCAATAACCTAACATTTAATACTTGACAGTGATTTGGGTCTACTCTATATAAAAATGGGATAACCAAGTGTTAATAAAAATAAGCACATACTTCATTAAATGAATATAATTTTAATAATATTTTTTTTTACTTTTTCGCTGCTTTGAGATTTCTTGGTATTTCGCTTCATAATATCAAACATTGCTTTTAATTGTATTATAGTTCGTATACCAGTTGTTTGCAATGCATTGTAGTCACTTGTAATGTCTTCCCATGTCTTGCCTTTTATTCTATTTGTAGTACTGTCAGTCTTTTTATATAGTATATGAAATAAAAATAATATGATCAATTTTATAATAGAAACAGTTTTTAATTTTTCAAAAATATGAAAATTAAAGATTTTTGGTTTTCAAAAATAGTTAAATCAAAAAGTGTGTGTCAAAAACATTGAATTTCGTTTTTTTTTTTTTGAAAAATTCAAAATATACTATGCATGTAACTTATTATGATAAACAATTTAATCTCTGAAGTCTTTAACCCATGTGTGTTTAAGTAAGGTGCTTACTTAATTGTAATACAAATAATAATTAATACACTTTTATATATTTAGTTGTATTATTAGAAACAATCAAAGGTGCAAAAATAGGGAGCTTTATGGCCTTAGGCCCCCATACATTTTCAAAATTATTTTTGTTGTATTCAATATTACTAAAGTAGCGGATCAGCTCAATAAATCTCAAATGCTATTTACCCCGATGGAGACAACAGAAGTAATATAGTATAAGTAAGATCATATAATATTAGTCACATGATATTATAGAGCAGTGGCTTATTTTGGTTTTTTTCAAGGGGGATGATATGATTTTATCCAGTAGCCCCACCCTTAAAGTTAGAGGCCTTAAGTTAGGAATATGAAAACTTTTGAATATTATATACAGCCTATAGGGGGAATTGATCCTATTGATATGCTTTTGGTAGGTAGTAGGTACAATAAAATAAGAACGATGATTATGGCAGACGTTTAGCAATGTTCTAAATTAGTAACAAAAAAAAACTGAAACTATGATTACCGACGTCTTTGTCGATTGTCATATTTAACAATTTATTTTATATCTATTAAAAATGACATACCATTGATCAACTCTGTGTATTGAAATGGTGGTAAATAAGATTTTTTGTAAAAGGAAGACATTTCAGGTGGGGGGGGGGGGGGGGGTCAGAACCCTAGAACCCTACCCCTGCGTACGCCACTGATGATTACCTATGATTACCCATGATTACCATCACCTTGTACACTGATTACCCCCAAGGTGTTTACCCCTCGATAGATTGGTACACTAAATGCATTTATAATGATACTTTTTTTAGTATCTTACCCAACCCTGCATACAGTGTATAATTATTATAATTCTTGTAGGGGGTGCTGATGTTTAAGTAAAAATATAAATTACAATATGTACTCACCTTAATATTCTCTATGATCGCAAGTTTGGGTCTTATGAGTTCAATGAGAATCTCTTTTTCGGCGTCAGAAACATTCTTACTTCTCTTTTTTATGGAAGACATTTCAAATTTACAAACTGCCTTGTAATTATTATTAAAATAATAATTATTAATAAAATATTAACTACTATGTGTAAAATATAAAAAAGATAACAATTAACACTGATAACAGTAAAAATATAATATAATTTTTTGTAATCATGGTATCAAAACCTTGGTTAGAGTAGAACCATACAATTTTAAATAATTGTTTGTGCAACAGTCCAGCACTTTAGGGAACCAATAAAGTTATTTATCCGACTGTTTATTGAGCCGTTATCGCAGCTTATCGTACTCTTTTTATCGATCGTTTGTGCAACCGGGCATAAATGTTTAAAACGTCGTTTTGCTCCGGAACTAATTTATTAATCGATAACATTGTCGATAAAATTGATAAAGTCGATAAAGCTCACGGCTCGCGTCAGATATCATAATAATTGGTGTAATAATACGAGAAAATAATAAATTACAAAATGTTGGCAACGTGAATGTGGCAGCATCGCATAAAATATACTATGCTCAATCGTGTTGCTAAAAAGGTCTATGCTCAATTGTTTTATGCTCAATCGTGCTTTACCGCGTCGTTATATTTATGTAATACCATTTTGAGATATTGTACTTAATAAATACTTAATACTTAAATAGCACCGCTGTGTTTGTTTTATTAATATATAACCCACGGTCACCAGTTTTACCATCACCGGATTACCACGTGTCAATCGTTGAATTATATGGATCCTTAGAGCAGTATATATCTAGAATTAGAAATCATTTTGAAGAATATGAAGGAAAAGCTATACAAATATGCGGTGAAATGCAGTACAAAAAAGACAAGCGGAGAACTGTAAAGAAAAAATGTCAATTCGACAAAACAATTAATGAAGTGATCACAGAAACAGGCAAGGAAGATTAATAAAAAATGTATTCTTCGTTATATTGGATAAATTGAATGCTGAACTCGTAAGGCATGGCAGTTCATATAAAGTTTTATGTGTCAAGTTTGATTTTCTTACGAATATTTGTAGTTTTGACGAGGAAATAATTTCTGAAAAATCTAGGGCACTAATAGAACAATATCCTAATGATATTGAAGAATCATTTACAAATGAATGTCTCAATTTGCGTGATCATCTTTTTTTTAAATCTGACAAAAAAAAAACGCCCAAGAACTTTGTAAAATGTTGTATACAAATGATTTAATAGATATTTACCCGAACGTCAAAACAGCGTTACGTATGTATTTGTGCACGTTTGCAACAAATTGTACAGCAGAGCGGTCGTTTTCAGCATTGAAAAGAGTAAAATCGCATCTTCGTTCAACTTTGGAGTCAGATAGATTAAACGCGACATCAATACTACACATAGAATCTAAGATGCTTCGAAGTATAAATTATGATGATATAATCGACGACTTACAACTAAAATGTTATTGATAACATAGGTTATGATTAGGTATAAGTTTAACTATTAAGTATTACTAGGTATAAGATTAAAAATTTATATTGATAATGCCTAATTAGGATTTATAATTATTATTTGTTTTGTTTATAATGACTATTGACCTAATTTCTTTAAAATGAAATAAATTTATTAGAAATAATTACAAAACTTTTTTTCTTGGGGTAGGGGTGGCATATTTCAAAGGGCCTAGGGCGGCACTTGTTCTAAATACGGCCCTGAGTAGGATTAGTATTAATTCCAATTTAAATTAACAAGCAACCATTCATAGCGAAATTCAACATTGTACATGATAATTTCCCAATACCCGAGGACGATATGATAGGCATAACATTTTTGAAATTGAATAAAGTCGTATTAGATTGGGATAAGGAAGTATTAATAATCCCAGAAAAAATAAACGATAATACACTAATTATTCAGCCGAGGAGTAATTGTGTGTTACAAATTATAGCCGACGAAGAAATCAATTACGAAGCAATAACGATAAAGAAATATGAAATGAATGAAGACGTAATTTTAGCTAATAGTATCAGTCCGGTCAAAAGTGATAAAATAATAAGTAATATCGTAAATATATCCGAACAACCGTTTATAATTGAACAATTAACCACGAGTAATTTAAAATGGGAACCGTACCACGATAATGTTTTTATTACTAGCGAAAGCGATAACTCAGTAAATAGAATTAAAAGAATCAAAGAAACTATTAATACCGAACATCTTAATCACGAAGAACACGATAATATATTAGACCTGTGTTGTCGTTTTTCTGATTTATTTTTTCTCGAAGGTGACCTTTTGAGTGTAACTGATATTGTTACACATAAAATTAATACACCTAGGTGTGTTCAACCGATTAAGATACGTCCATACAGGCTACCGCACGCGTGCATGCGTACCAGGAGTCAGGACGATATCGAAAAACAAGTAAAAGAAAATGAAAGACGCGAATATAATACGTGATTCGTTATCACCAAAATTAAATAATTTTCCACTCGTAGAAGTAAAAAAGAAAAAAGATGCGGACGGTAACCAAAAGTTACGAGTATGTGTAGATTTCCGAAAATTAAACGAGGTTACGGAAAATGAAGCATACGGCTTACCGAATATATTAGAGATACTAGAATCTTTAGACTCATCTAAGTACTTCTCTACCCTTGATCTTGCTAGTGGTTATCACCAAATAATGATTGATAAGGGAGACACCCATAAAACAGCTTTTTCTAGAAAATCAGGACATTACGAATTTTTACGATTACCATTTGGACTTAGTTCTGCGCCGGCAACATTTACTCGAATTATGAAATCGATTTTAATAGACTTGGAAGAATTATGTACGGCGAACCTAGATGACATGGTAGTCCACGGGTCAAGTTTAGTAGATCATCAGAACAGGTTAGAGCAAGTGTTTACGCGATTACGATTGCATAAACTAAAATTGCAACCTAAGAAATGCATGTTTCTAGGTAAAGAGATTCTATATTTATGGCACGTGATCAGCGAAAACGGGGTAACTCCCGATCCAAACAAATTAACTTGTATTAAAGAATATCCGAGACCATTAAACGAGAAAGACGTAGCCATTCTTAGGTTTATTGAATTATTACTGCCGTTTCGTTGATTACTTTGCCAAGATAGCAAAACCTCTAACCAAGGAGAATATGTTATTAATCGTAGGCAGATAGATTGAAAAGCTGGAAGCGTGTTGGTGTTAGAGGTCTTTGCAGAGCCCCATAACTGGATACCATATGCCCAAGCTGGTCGAATTATTGATTTGTATATAGTAAGTTTATTGGAAAGGGGAAGTTTGGATTTTAAGAGTGGTCTAAGGATATGATGTCTAGAGTTAACAGTTTTGCGTTTAAGTTTAATGTGTGGGCTCCAGGTTAAGCATTTGTTGAGAGTTAGCCCAAGGTATTTAACTTCGTTTGCCTTAGGAATTGTTATATTGTTTAACGTGACAGGTGGAGAATCGAGATTACGTAGTGAAAAAGTTACTTGAACAGATTTAGTTTCGTTTATTTTGATTTTCCATCTGTTTCCCCACAAGCTGATCATATTTAAATGGTTTTGGATCATTTCACTGGCTGTGACGTGGCTTTCATGGGAGGCGGTTATTAGCGTGTCATCAGTGTATGTGCCTAAATATGTATAAAATGTCTTGGGTATGTCATGAGTGAAAATCGAGTAAAGGAATGGAGCGATGTCGCTTAAAAGTCGCTCTAATAGTGTAACGGGTTGAGTAGGTGTTGTTTAGGCAAACAGTAAATAAACAATTTGACAGATAGGACTTTATCAAGAGGAAAAGAGGGGCGGGTAAGAACTTTTTAAGTTTGTACATTAGTCCGTCGTGCCAAACCCGATCAAAGGCTTGGGAGATGTCAAGGAATACTGCTGTACAGAACTGTTTTTTTTTCAGGGAGCTGGATATGATATCGACTGTTCTGTGTAATTGGTGCAATGTAGAATGTTTTGATCTGAATCCGAATTGTGTGTGGGGAATTATGTTTTTTGAAGAGGCAAAATGAATGAGTATTTTTAAAAGAATTTTCTCAAAAATTTTAGAAAAGGTTGGAAGAAGACTTATGGGTCTGTAAGAGGCAGGATCTTGTGGTGGTTTATTGGGCTTAGGTATTAAAATAACGACCGAGTATTTCCAAGTGTTTGGAAAGTACGATAGTCTGAAAATGGCGTTGAATATGTCTGATAAAAAAATAATAATTTTTTGGGAAGGTTCTTTGTAATAACATTACTAATTAGATCATGACCTGGTGATTTTTTAATAGGGAGTTGATTGATAAAGTGTAAGTAATTAAAAATTAAAAATACAGAGCTTTTATTATCAACAATACATTATTATTTTTTAAAACAATATTATTACAAGATGAATCAACAAAACATACCTAACAACTTTAATTCTAGTAATTTTTCATAAGCAATAATTAAAAAACAACTCACCGAATTGCTTCTGTTATGGTCATACCATCTGTGAAATATTCTTCAAACTTCATTCTAAGGTGCTTGTTTGCACTTAAATATCTCAGTGCTTCAGCAGTGTTTAAATTATGATTATGTTAATTTATAATTGTGATTACAGCTAGCAATCCATCCTGAAATATATTTAACAATGCACTTAAATGGTACCATAAATTGATTATAAGTGCCATTAATTAAAATATATAAATTCATTTTATTATAAGGAGTAATAAATGAATAACAAAACCTAATTATAAATATTATAACAGATAAAAAATAAATATTTAACAAACAGAATACATAGGTTAACTGGGTGAACATTGAATTATAAGAAGGTCTAGTAAAAAAAACTTGTTCTTACTTTTACAAATGGGTCTGTTTTCCTCGTGGAAACAGTATCAACTTTAATGACAATTTCAATTGTGGCTTTACAGTATGTGTTTTTTGATCGAACTCTTTTGTCTTTTTTTCTATCAACCTTGTGGTAAGATCTGTGATGACACACATATTGTTTTCTAAGATACGCAATAATAATAACATAAAAGATACAGTTAGGAAATCATTTTTACACTTGCAACTGATTTTAATTAAAAAAAAGTTAATAAGGTGACTAACCTGCATTGAATGTATTAGTCATTAGGGACAGATGTCCTAACATTCCACTAAGTACAAGTTTTAAAAGAAAATTCTTCTATCCAATTGGCCATACTCAATAAATCATTTACATTTGACCGTATTGTTGTAATATCATCATTAATTACAGTTATAATATTTTTAAATGATGAAGGAAGATTATCAGAAGTTAATTTAAGAATCATAATTTAATTTTAAGAAATGTAGGATTAAAATAAAAAAATGAATCAGGACTCATAGACTAAAAACACTTAAATACTCTATTGTGTAACAAAATATATTTTTTAATTACATATCATTTAATATAATTATCATGTTATCATATAATAAGCATAATTTGTTCTAAAAATACCTTACCCATTCTAAATAATATCATAGAACAATAATATTACACTAAACTATTATGATAACAATAATAATTTATTCAACAAAAACAAAATATTATACATACTTATTCAAATAATAGTAGTTTAATAGTACCTACCTAATATGAATAAACATTTTTTGTATTTTATGTTGCTTAGGTTTATCAATTGGGGGTTTAAAATAAATATGTCTACTACATGGTTATGAAATAAATGTTTAAAAAAAAAAGTTGAAGATTTAAATATCTTTTGTCTAGGACAAATTAGAATGGGTATGTTAAAATGTGTTTCTTACAGTTATTACTTTTTTTAGTTTCAAAATATGTGCAATAACAAAGACACTTCTATTTCCAGAATGCAGCTATAGGTACCAAACTTAATATATGAAATAATATTTTAATATTTTTAAAAGATGTTATGTTAGAACTTGTATTAAATATGTGTACCTACACAAAATTAATTCATAAATACATAAAATAATGAACGGTATATTATATAAGACTATTGGGTATATTTATACTTTACTGGGCACCCTTTTTTTTGCAATTTTTTTTTGGAAACTTATGTAGTTAAGTACGCTGAAAACGATGGTGAAAACCGAATTTGGGGCACGGACTTAGTTTTGAAGTTATGGCCTAATGAAGTTCACTATTTCGCGATTTTTTTTTCACTTATTTTGATTGTGATTGTGCCGTGGCTGGCAGTTGTTCGAAAAATGATAAGGTGGTTGTACGTTGGTTAACCTGTGACCAACTTAAGGTGGTGTTGCACAGCTGATGTTCAACTTAAAAATGTACATGAAACTGGTGTTCATGAACAATGTATCTTTCATAAAATTCAACACTTTCATGTAACTGAAAATTTAGTTTGTGATTTTATGCATGACATACCTGAAGGTGTGGCACGTTATGATATGGCACTAATTATTTCAGGTGTTATTGAGCAGGGTTGTTTTACACTGAATGAGTTAAATAACCGAATATGTTTATTTAATTATGGTACTACAGAACGAAAAAATGTATCTACCATCAATCCGCGAGACCAATATCAAAAAAGGTAGTATAGTAATGTCAGCTTCAGAAATGCTATGCTTAATTAGATACTTTAGTTGGTTGGTGAATTGGTACCTAGATCATCAGAGTTTTGGAAACTTTACTTTCTTCTACTTCAAATTACTGACTTATGCTGTGCTAGGAAAATACAAAAAGATAGTTCTTTTTTATTAGATTCCCTCGTTTCTGAGCATAACAAATTATATTTATTTTTGTCTAAAGGTACTTTAAAACCTAAATTCCATATGCTCACTCATATTTTGCGAAAAAATGGACCATTTACTTTAACATCTAGTTTGCGTTTTGAGACTAAGCATAAAACTCTGAAGGCATGAGCAAATGCTATTCCTTGTCGAATAAATCTTGATTACACTATCTCATATAAATTACTGTTGCAAATGGTCAATCGTCTACTTTCAGGTACTAATTTCAGTGATAAGAACTTAAAACTTGACTTAGGGAAACTTATAAATTGTTCTTCAGAATTCCCTCAATCAATAATAACACAACTTCCTGAAGAACTAAAAAATAATTGCTATAAAGCATCATGGCTGGAGTACAAATCTATATACTATACAAAAAAGGTTTTAGTTGTAATGGAAACCAATCTGGATGGGAGTGTATTCGGTGAAATTGTTTTTATGCTTGTAGGAGAACGTGAAGTTCCTTATTTTTTATTAAAACCTCTAAGTACTATTGGATATGATTCTCATTTCCACGCCTATGAAATAGAAGGTGGTAACTCTAAAGATAATATTAATATAGTTGGATTCTATGTTACTGAATTATGAGATCCTACACCTACAATATCACGTACCATTTTAGGAAACAATAAAAGCTATGCCACTTTAAGGTATGCTCTTTAAATGTATTAATTATGTACCTTTTACAACGAGACCTAAACATTGTGTATTTTGTGTGTTGTGTATACATTATTTATAATTTATATATACAAATAATAAAAATTTTTTTTATTATTATTAATTGATTTCTTTATTTGTATAGTTTATTATGTTTATTTGTACTTATGCAATTAATAAATTAAATTTTAAATGTTTATAATGTTTTATGTAATAAGCTATAGTGGAAATTATAAATTTGCTATAGCTCTAAGTATATAATAAAATGAATTGTTTGTAACATCTTTCTTTTTAACTAATGTTTACGAAGTGTACAAAAAAAATATAATTGTTCATTTTTGTCATTTTAGTAAGTGTAAGATATACATGTATTGTGTAATAATTATTTATAACTAATTGTATATTATATAGTAAATTTAATATGCATATAATAAACACATTTTCTTCTTAAACTATTATTACTTCTTACGGTATAAATCTAGTTTAGCACCCCCTCGAATTTTCGATTTTTTTGTTTTGAAACCTATGAAGTTCGACGAGTTTAGAACGATGGTGTAAAAATAAATTTTCGGAAATGATTAGTTTTGAAGTTATAGACTTGCGAAGTTCACGATTTTTGATGTTTTACTATGCGCGCAACGCTCTATTTTAACGCTCTTTTTAAAGAAACAAATTATTTTTTTCGGAAACATAGATATTTCAACGAATTTAGAACGATAGTGAAAAAATAAATACAACATAACTTACCCTGTGACCTACTTGAGGTGGTGTTGCATAGCAAGTCGAGGGATATTTTCGATTTGCGGAGCGCAACGACGGCGCCGAGGAGCGCAGCGACGAGTGCCGCTAGCAAGGCATCACTGCCCACATTATACTGAAAGTTAATCTGTAGTTTAACTTCACCTTTATGATTATGGCAAAAACTAAATCTTATCTTTAGTAAATCCATTATATTACAAGCCTAGATAAAATTATAAATAGAAAGAAATTCCGAAAAAAATAATTTAAAAACTCGTTATAAAAGCATTGAAATAGAGCGTTGCGCGCATGAGTATAACATCGAAAATCGTAAACTTCGCAAGTCTATAACTTCAAAACTAATCATTTCCGAAAATTTATTTTTACACCATCGTTCTAAACTCGTCAAAATACATAGGTTACAAAAAAAAAAACTCAAAATTTCGAGGGGGTGCTAAACTAGATTTGTTCCCTTCTTACTTCTTAGTTCTTATAAAACCTACCTATTTTTTAAATACCTAGTTTATTAATGATTAATTAACTTTTATTACTAAAATATTTTTGAAAATAAAAGTATTATTTTCTAACTACAGATTGATATTTAAAATAAACTTATTTTAATGTTAATTTAACCAATATTTACATTTTGAATTACACCAAAATAGTTTTAAAAACACACATGCGCAGTGTTAAATTGACTTAGTTTTAAATCCAGTGTAGTAGTTTCTACAGTTAAATAAGCATTTATTAGTTATTTAATTTAACTTATAGTGGTGTTGATTTAACAACAATTAATTTTGATTTTAAACTCAATTTAGTTTTTCCAACTGTTAAATAAGCATTTTTCAGTTATTTAGTTTGACTTATAGTGGTGTTGATTTGACAACAGTCCATTTTGATTTTAAAACAGATTGAAGTTACATTGACATAATTTGGTGTGAAAACAAGTATTTAAAAATTTCAATAATTATTCCTACGATTGTTAAAAAATTTAAACCCAATTAATGTTAAATCAACTGCAGACTAGCCTTAGCTCAAAAACGACGTTCAAATGTGAATAATTTTGACACTTTTAGTGGTTAATTTGATCTCGGTTTTCTATGCGTGTAGAAATCAGTTGCTAATTTACCTTTTAAATAAATTATTGAGCAACTAAATTTTAAGTTATGTGTTTAGGACTGTTAAGGAAACACTAGAGTGTAACTGAATTAACATTTTAGTTCAACAATACATATTGTTAAAATAGTAAAAAAATGATATTGGGTTATTAATTTATATGTAGTTAAAACAACATTTATTTGCAGTCATATTGAAGATAATATGTTTTACATACTGCATTTATTTAAAACAACACCAATTGTATTTACGACTTGGTGTTAAAAGCATATACAAATATCCGTGTGTTTAATTATGGTTAAAACAACACCAATACATTGTTGGATAAAGATCACTTTAGATCACTTTAACACCAAGAATCTTAATTTAACAACTGTAACTTTTAATTTCACCAAACTATGTTACTCAGAAATCTTAATATAAACGCTATAGATTATAAGTAAAAAAGGTTGGTTTTCCCTGCGTTGCTGTGTGTATAAGCATATTATTATCAAGTCGGAAATAGGAACGAGCGTCCGACGCGACGACAATGATGTAGTCATTTTATTCCATACGGCGTCTTCTCAGTTTAAGTAATATTGGTGAGTGATTTGCGTTTTCTTATATGTAGTGAAATAGTGAAAACTGTAAAGTAATACTGTAATACCTAGTGTTTACACTACATATTTTCAATTTCTGAATATTTTGAAGAGTTAAATTGCCTCATAACTAATAAAACTTCCTTTTTAATGCATACAATTAAATCACTAGAAAACAAGTTTATAATTCCTTCAATTATTTCTTGTAATAAAGATCCAGTTACATTTGATTTAGTCATTAAATTTGCAACAAAACTTAATACAATTTTTTCAACCTTTTTTTTAAACGGTGGTAAATTTATTAGTTCAGTATCATTACTGTCATCGGAAGAAACAAGTTCATTTAATAGAACTGATTGTTCAGATAACTCATCATTTTGATGAGTAGTATAAGTATTAAAACTATCCAAATTATGAGATGTTGTATAGTTTATATTATTATTTGATTCTAAATTAGTGAATTGAGAAAAATGATTTTTATAATTTCCTGATTTTTGAAATGTGATCTATTTAAATGCTGTCGGAATTTGTGTAAACCTCGAAAATCACGGTAACAAAAAGGTTGTTTACAATAATAGTAAGATTCTTTACCCAATTAATGAAGAATTTTCAAATGATAAATTAATTGAGGTATACCTCTTAGTTTCAAGTTACAAAGAAAGCAAATGTAATTCATAATTATATATTTAATTTACTTAAATAATATTAATAGTGTTAATAGTTATTGAGTATTTAAAATTTCAAACTTATTTGAGATAGACGAAGTTATGGAAGATATCTGGTCATATTCAGTCTTAATTCCATAAATCTGATGTTGAAGAAAAATCCAAGACTCGTAACATTCGAGAGGATATGCACAATCAAGACCAAAGTATGCTTTAAAACAAGCATCTATTGCTGCTAATGGACTGCTGAATGTCCAGAGTTGATCATCTACACGAACGTAACTTTGACTTACAGAGCTGAAATCTTTACCCACTAAGTAAACGGAAGGCTGTATAGCACAACCATATTGAGAATATTTGTTTTGCCTTTGAATAATTTCTGAACTAATTTGTGTTATATTCTGTAAAAAATAAAATATAATATAAACCTGATTAAACTAACCAATATGTATATCACTTAGTAATGTAATTTTAATGTTGATGTATACTTAATTATATAATATAAATATTTTAAATGGGAATAACATAACTGACTGGAACAAATGTAACAAATGATTTGGCAGATTCTTCAAAAGACGGTTTCCAATTAATTTAGCCATTAAGTATATTTTAATGTAAAATTATACATTGTTATTGAGTATAGTTACTAAATAATTTACCTTCATGCAGTTGCACCGAATCTAATTTGCTCAATAAATCCTTAGCATGTTTGGCCTTGGTAGAGCTTCTTCTAATATTAACTAATATATTTAAAACTGTAGTCCATTTTTTGTGATAAGCTTGGAAGTCTGCAAACAATGTTTTCTGTGATGGATATTCCAAAAAAAAATCTTCAGAAATCTACATAAAATAAAAAAATAATTTAATGAACTCCCTAGGTATTATATATATATATTATATGAATAATTTTGAAAATAAAAATAAAATTGGATAACACTTACTAACTCATGACCTTTAGGACTTCTTAAAATGACCCACGACTTAAAAACGTCACTGAGGTTCCGTCCATTTTAAGTTGAAATTTCAGATTTTCTGATTTCATGTGTCAGGATCCATTTTTCTTTTACCTACTTCTATAAATGAAGCAAAAAAACCTTCATTCTGCAGCCATTCTTTTGCTTTTTTAATATCACCTGAGTAAAAAAGTCAAGTGTGTAAATAAAATGTACATTTTATTTAAATTTTAAATCAAAATAGGTAGGTACCTACCAGAAAAATCGGTAGCAGATTCAATGTTAAGTAATGGACTTTCTTCTATCTAACTCGATAGCCCCCACACTTCTTAATCTTCTTGCCACATTTTTCCACCTCTCAACCAATTTACCTTTAGCATGCGTTTGGTTAGAACCTTCAGCTCTTGCTGGTAAAAAATAAACTCTCTATACAATATATCACCGAAATAAAATTAATTAGTGATAAGATTCAATTAACAATATAGTAAAATAATTGGTTATAAATGTTATAATGGTATAATCTTATCAAAAATATTGGATTTGCATTAATAAAAAATAATTAAAATTGTAAAATCAAAAAAACATATTACTCGACTTAATTAAACTAGTAGTTTTTTATTTACATAGGTATGATCCTTTATGTATTATGAGTGTCATTAATCTACTCATTAAAATTCTACAATTTAAGTTCTAGGTAGCCTTATGGCTGTGTTTATTTAATAAATAAATGAAAATAGTAAATTAGGATACAATTTAATTTTAAAAATATTAATCTATACCACCCTGTACTTCGTTAGGAAATATTTCAGTTATTAAACTTGATATTTTTCGGAAAAATAAATCAGTTCCTCTGAAAATTATAAGTATAAACAAAATGCATTTATGTAGTGTACTAGCGTTGGTACATTTAATAACAATTCAAAGCTAATATTTAACATCCAAATAAAATGTTATCAATTTCAAATTTATTAAATATTTATGAGAATAATGAAAATACAGGACTTAGAGTAATTTTCCTTCAAAAAATTAAATAATAAATAAACTACCTAGTAATAATTAGGTAGAAGGAAAATATAACCCAATTAGGTAGGTACACTAATCCACATTAAAACAATTAATATAAACATGAAACATACTTGCTCTTATCTTGAAACATAAAATTTATTAATAACTTAGTCAATATATTCTGTCCTTCATCGGAGACACTACCCTTATTTAACTTTGCATCAGCTAATATAAATCTGCCATCGTTTGTACTTTGTAATAAGTCCATTATTGTCTATAAATAATTATTCTATGTTGATTTTAATTTTACAGACATGTATTCTTACCTAAGTATACCTGAGATGTCCAATCCATTGGGTTATAAGTACCAAATTTCACATGACTTTGGATAGAACTTATGGAAGAACTTCTAGATGAAGAAGGACTAGTATACGGAGAAAATCTGTTGTTAGGACTTACTATGGTTTCATTTTTTTTAACTACATTATTTGGCACCGAATATTCAAGACTTTGTAAAGGAACACACTGAGATATCAATTAGAATACCATTAGGTTCAGGAATAATAAAGTTGTTAAACAACTCCTATAATGAAATTAACTGTAAAACGATTGTAACATAATTTAAAAATTTAAGTATACAGATTCTATTTACATAGATTGATATAGAATATAGATAGTATACAGTATGTCCCAAAAGTCCCGTATCACCCTTAATATCTCCATGTAAAATCACTATATTTAAACGCGGTTTTTTTTACAGTACTAAGTATGAAAATTCTGATTGAATGGCATAAAATTCATTTATTTTTTCTTTAAATTCAAAAATTTTCAAAAAAATTTTTTACGCATTTAAGAATTTAAAATTTTTAAGATAGCCATTTTGTTTAGCATATTTTTTAAAACAGTTCAAAAAAAAAAAAAAAATACTAAAATTAAATAAAAATTGACCAAGTTAGAGCAAGTTATGTTTTTGAATAATTGTAGTAAAAAAATAAATTAGGAATGCAAAAGTATTGTCGTGTGCTGAAATTAGATATTTCATTATTGAAATGTGAAACAATAATTTATTTTTTTACTACAATTATTCAAAAACATAACTTGCTCTAACTTGGTCAATTTTTATTTAATTTTAGTATTTTTTTTTTGAACTGTTTTAAAAAATATGCTAAACAAAATGGCTATCTTAAAAATTTTAAATTATTAAATGGGTAAAAAATTTTTTTGAAAATGTTTGAATTTAAAGAAAAAAATAAATGAATTTTATGCCATTCAATCAGAATTTTCATACTTAGTACTGTAAAAAAAACCGCGTTTAAATATAGTGATTTTACATGGAGATATTAAGGGTGATACGGGACTTTTGGGACATACTGTATACCTAGTAACTAATACTATAATTTTATTGATGCTAAATCCTATGGAAATCTGTGTGTAAGTAGGTAAGTAAAATTAATAGGTACCTACCTTACATTTGTACCTAACTACTTCCTAGAACATATTAAATAAAATTATACATTAATTACTAATTATAAAATAAAAAAGGCAGTTTCCCACCTAGTTAAAAATATGGTAACAATTTTTCATTTTAAATTAACACGATGTACCTACATACATGATAACAACTAATTTATTCGAGTATATAGGTATCTACTAAAGTACTTACTTGAGAAAATTGACTTTCCTCGTTGAAGTTGTTCATATTCGGTAAATTGGCCATAGGTGCATAAAGTAATACTTTTATAAAAAACTTAATGAAAAAATTTAAACGAAAAATTACACGCTACACAGGTCACAGACGGGTATTGTTAATCGTTAATGTCGGAAAACACGTGTTGGTAAAATTCAATTTCGTTGTTTTTAGTGTTCGTACTAAACTTGTAGGTATTCGCCTTAATACGCTCGTGTGTTGAGTTAATTTTCTATGAAGTTAAATCAACACTCCACTATATTTATTTTAATCGCAATGAATGTGTTTTCAATACTTATAAATAAATGTTAACCGAAATAATAAAAGCCTCATCTTAAACCTTATATTATTGTTATTTCAATATTACAATAGTTTGTTATTGAATACAATTATCTTGGATTCAGGGCCGTATTGCGGTTTGGTGGCGCCCCTGGCGAATCACTGCATTTGCGCCCCCTCCCCTCCTCCAAATTAAAAATATACATTAGTTTATAAAAACATTTGAGATATATAAAACATGTAAAAACACATAGTACCTATATATCAAGTAATAATAACTAATAACATACAACTATTGTGTTTAATAATTTTTAATTTATTTTTATATAATTTTTACACAATATTACAAAGGTACTTTTCTTGATTTAATTGAAGCAAATTGATCAATGACATCATCAAATGAAGTTGTCTTCCCTATATCTTTTTCTATAGATAATATAGCCATTCCGGTGAGACGATTTTGACTTATTGTTGATCTTAGATAATTTTTTATGATTTTCAGCTTGCTGAAACTCATTTCACAAGAAGCCGTAGTGACAGGAATTGTTAAAAATATCCGTAGTGCTACCTCTAAATTCGGATATAAACCTTTTAAAGAGTACTGATGAATATGCTTTAGAATATCTAACTGAGTTGCATTCTCAAATTTTGCCATTAATAATGGAGCCTGATATTTGAAATTCTCAATTTCAGAATACAACTCTGCAGCATTTAAATCTCGATCATACTTCAATGCCAAATCATTAACCCAGAGTTTTATTTTTCAGACTCCATAGTTGATAATAAGTTACCAGACAAAAAATTAAAATCAGATGCGATTTGTGACATTTTTTCAAACCTCCAACATAAACTGGATAGAATAGAATCTAATGCTTCATAACATTGAGCTCTAAATTTATTTTCTGTGTCTTTTGATTCAACAGAGGTACGTTTGTTGGTAAATTCAGAAGTAATATTTAAGGATTTGGCCATATCTTTTGCCTCACTCAGACATTTTTTAAAACCATTTTCCCTTATTTCTTGAATTGATTTTATTAAACCGTTCAACATTTTAACAGCTACATCTATGGTTTGGTTTTTAGTTTGCAATGCAATATTGACGTAGTCTATCTGGTTTAAAACTATATACCATAGATTAAGTAAACATAAAAATTTTAAATTTACTTGGTATAATAAATGTTTAGCACCTATCTTTGTATCATTATTAAGTTTAGAATCCTCAGACAATTTTTCCAATACTTCATAAACACCTTTTATGTTATTTTTAAGTACACTTACGGCCTGTTTTTTAGTAGACCAACGGGTCTCACAGTGTGATTTTAATGTTATTTTTAGTACATTTTTAATTTTTTCCCATCTTGATGTTGAACCAGAAAAATATGTAAATAGTTTTTGAATAACACCAAAGAACGTTATAATAGTTGGAGAAGTTTGTGCCGCATGTACGCCAATTAAGTTTAAACTGTGAGCAGCACATGGAACAAACATAGCCAAATCATTTTTGGAAATAATATGAGCCTGAACTCCATTGTGAACTCCAGCCATGTTGGCGCCATTATCAAAGCCTTGTCCTCTGCAATCCATGATGTTTAATCCATCTTCTTTCAATTTACTTGATATTTCATCAGCTAATCCTGATCCAGTTTTCTCGTGGCTTATGATAAAGTCAATAAATGATTCTTCTATTGATACTTCTCCATTAACAATGTGTACATATCTAATTATTTCAGTTAATTGCTCTTGGTGAGAAACGTCTGGTGTACAATCAAAGAGAATGGAAAAATATTTAGATTTATTTATTCTATTCAATATTTCTTGTTTAACTTGTTGGCCCATAATTATAACTAGTTCATTTTGAATAATGGGAGAAAAAATAACTAAGAACTTTATCATGATTGTAACTATGCTTGACATTATTTACATGTTCGGCTAATAAAGGATCATACTGACTTATTAATTCGATTAAGCCGAGAAAAATTCCACAATTATCATCGCCTACTTTGTCAGATGAACCTCTTAATGGCAAATTATTTTTTGCGCAAAATAAAATGACATTGCTAATTGTTTTAAGTATATTGCGCCATTTTTTTTTTTCATTTTGAATGGCTTCTTAAAAATTATTATCAATAGTTTTACCATCTTTTAATCGTTTCTCAAACTCCTTCCAATCTACATAACATTTTCGATGAACATCACTTAATTCATGTTCAGAAATTCGAGGATTTAAGTGTTGCTAATCGGAAAAACCGTCGTCACAAAATGGAGATTTTCGCTTATGGTTTTTTTTTTTCAAAAGCAAACATGGGAAACAAAACAGAGCGTCTTTAATAACCCTATAGACCAACCACTGTCTTCTCACATTTTCACCATTCGGTAAATATTTGAAAAACCATTTACCATCAAAATGCCTACCATCTGCATTTAATGGAAAGTAATGATTTACGTCAAGGTGATACGGTTCCTGTTCAACAATATAAGTTCGAATTTTATCTGTTAAGATTGGCCAATTTCCAGGGTCACTAACACATTTTGTATTAACAAACATATGTTCATCTTTCTGAATAATTTGTTGTTCAATATTCTCATCTAGGTTTAGTGCATTTTTTGACTCTATGAGTGTCAAACTTTCAGGATCAGTAACATATTTTGTATTTACTAATAAATGTTCATCTTTCTGAATAATTTGTTGTTCAATATCCTCTTCTAGGTTTAATAAATTTTTTGATGTTGATTTAAGTACTGCACAAGGATTTTTAGTCAACCAATTGGCCATATTGGTTGCCAATTTTTCGTCTAATTTTTTTTTTTTGCTTCTTTCCTTCTCAAACCATGCACCAGAATGTTTTTTTGAAGTCATTTTATGTCTACCTATCCTATTCAAAAGAGGTTTGATAGTGAATATAGTGAAAATGATAGAAATAATAGGAATTCTATATATTTATTCTTTAGTCAACACTTTTTAATACACATGGTAATATGGTATACCTAATAAAAATTGTAATGCATGTAATATTTATAAAATATGTATCATGAAAGTTAAAACTAAGGTTGGGCGATCGTATAATACATCGTATCACCCTCCAAAAAAAGGTATCTATGGGCATCTAACAGTAGATTATAGATTATAGAAAACTGAAAAAGTATTATAATTGAGGTAGTAACTAAAATATGAAATTTAATTTTAAAGTTAGATAAAATTGTAGAAATTTTGTAAAACCGGCATCGGGATCCTTAATTATTTTAACTACTCTTCTTAAATATTATAGTTCGTACGAGTGCGAGTGATTAAAAGCTAGAAAAATGAATTACCATAATGTTGTACTTACGTCAATTTTTCGTCAACGAAACTACGTCGAGACTCGGCAACAATTCAATAGAAAATAAAACCGTTGTACTTCGATTGTACTGTACTTTATATTATTATAATATCATTACTATGATAGACCATAATAATTTGTTTACAGTTTTATTTGAAGAAACAGTATAATAACGCGATAACGATAAGTCGATAATACAACTGGCCCGACGACCGACATCACAAAACGATAATATCTATATTAAGAATTACGTAGTTCACTGTTTAATAGAAGCTCAAATAACATATTGCTAATAGTAAGGTAACAGCTACTATACAGTGTTGCAAATATAACAAAATTGGTCTATACTACATGTAGAACAATATGACATTAGTACTTTTGCTATCAGTTAACTATTAGTGATAGGAGGACAATAAAATCAAATGTGTTCCTATTCCCCATGCTGTTCCTATTCGCCCCATTTGACGGTATATATCTAATCTATTATATTAATACTAAATCATACGTATAAAATATAAATACATATAATTCATATGCTCTGTCCATCCTAAAAGTTATTAAAATAAATATACATTTTTCAAATATTACGTGAAAAATATTACATGAGTAGTATTGAAATTTGCGCCCCTCTCAGAAGTTTTAGAATTGCGCCCCTGGCCCATGCCCTCTTGCCCTGCTCTGAATACGGCCCCGCTTGGATTTACCATCTAAATCGGTTATCAATACAAACTTATCTTATATATTGAAATTAAAACCCATGCTTAATGTAATGCAATCATATAAATAGTTGATGTAAAATTGGATCGTGTCAGATAAACCTCAAGAAATGTTAAATTCAAATATGATAAATAATCAATTTTAATTACGTTTTGGTTTGACATTCATTTCATTAAAACAACATGCCAAAGGAGTTGAGATAAATTTATACGCCACTGAAGTTAAATATACACATGTAAACCCAAATATCAAAAGTTAAATCAACTGCTACATTTCTATGTGTGTATGTGTGTTGTTACGTGCGGCCCTTCAGGGATCCAAAGGCTGTCGTGCTCTTACAATAAAATATAGTCAATTTAAAATATGAATCAATTGTACTTTATTAAAACCAATAATAATTAATGTAGTCGTGGTGAAATTGCAGCGTCGTGAGTTGACTTGTTGTAGTAGTTGATAATCTCCGTGTAAGGTTGTGTGCAATGGCTGGTGCATGAGCTGCTGTCTCGGTCTTGGCGGCTCTGGTACATCTAATTCGTATTGGAGCCCTGGCCTCTATATATACGAATATACGAAGGCGACGCCCTTTGAATTGAGCGGCGCGTGGCATGCAGGCGCCCTTGGGAAGTTGTTGTGATTCGAAGCGTCTATTCTAGCTATGACCACTTTTGGGTGCGGTCGACGAGGCCGCTTTCTACATAAGTAGTACTTGTTATTGTGAGCGTTGTACATGAGTTGCGTAATCCCATTACACCTCCCCACCAAAAAAAAAAAAGTTAACTTTTAAGGGTTAAGAATCTTTAACAATCATAGTTAAGTTAATTAATCACAATAGTTGATTTACAATCTGACATACATTTGATTACAATTAGTATAATAGTTTACAATTTTGATATTACAGTGTAGACATTACAATTTTTAAGTGTCATACATAATTACTGTTACATGTTTTTTATATATATTAAAAGTTATATATCGTGGTTAGTACAGTGTTAGTAAGAACAAATACATAAATTACTAAATAACTAGTGTTAGTAAGAAGGAGCAATAGTCCTTCAAAAATAATAAAATAGTATTGTACCTGAAATTACAATATTAAAAGTGTAAGTATATAATGTAAGTATATAATGTATAACGTAAATATTTCCCCTTGAATACAATATAATAATTACTATCTTCCACCAATTAGTTTTATATACCTAATAAATTTATATGAATAATTATTAAAATTGTCATACACATATGCAACCAAAAATTTACTTAGGATAGTATATTATATAACTCGGGTCCCTAGTTTTTTCTATTATTTCTGCTAAATGTTTACATTCTCCCTTACAGTGATCATCTATAAAAAGTTCAAGATTTCTTGTTATTTTATTTAAAGTTTTATGATCATAGCGGTTATTTAATCTTTTGTTGGCTTTCAATATATGCCTGTTGAGACATACTGACTGCATCTTATTTTCTTTTAAGTTATAGATATGTACTTCTGTTTTTATTATGTTTTTTAATTCCTCAACGAATCTAAAATAATATTACAAGCGTTAAATTATTTATTTACCATAACCATACATATATAATTTATTTTCTAAAGCTTATTTATTAACTATAATAATTCATTTATTCTGATTATAATAATTTCTTTTATATTTTTTCGCTAACTTATATAAATATATGGGTATCATTTTTGAAAAAACATAATTAAATAGACATTTCGTTAAAACTACATCGGTAACTGGATCATGAAAATACGTAATATTATGATTAGTTTCACACATTAATCCATGCGCTTCCGATAATCCTAACATTCTACCATTTTTATTCATTTTCCCTAAATAGGTACCCTGAATATAAAACTTCTTTAGTTTCTAAGTTTGTCAATTCTAAATTAAATTCATTATTATTTTTAACACTATACGCTGATATATTTAAAAATGCTACAATACCCTTTATTCTTAATCGATTAATTAATATTATATCCGTCGTTCCATTCCAGAAAACTATTATTGGATCAATATTGTCTATGTGCAAATATCTTTGCAAGTAAACCGTTGACAAGGTTGATTCCTCCGGGTGGCTTATACTTTTGTATAACTGGTCCAACCGTGGTGTAATCACGCTTGCCTTTTTCCCTCGGAATACCCGTTTGATTGTTTGCACTATTTTCTTAAGATCGCATTGCCGGAATCTTCTTAACTTATCGTTTTTTGTAAGTATAAGAGGACTTCCTTCCAATTTCTTGGGCTGGTATTTTTCTAGACTATTTGAAATCGCCCCGGATACCAATAATGTTTCCTCTTTACTAACCGTAAAGAATTCGAAATCCACTATGAAAAAACGGATCTGTGAGCTAAAATAAAATGTATTATTTAAGATCAGTAACACTATAATTTAATAATATTATTATACATTTATGTTTTTTTTTTATTTCTTTCTTAGAACTATATCGTTTACTGGTTTATTGCCACGCCTCTAATTATTAGTTGCTCTAACAACAAACCAATTTCTACACAAATGGGTCTGTTGTGGTCCGGTCGTTCAACCACCGTGTGTACGAAGTTGCATACATGAACCATAACTCTTTCCAAAACTAGTCTTGGAAAGGGGTGTGTCATGTCTTCATTCGCCCTCCTTAAGTGTCTTCTGAAACAGTGTAGGGTCACTGTTCCCCCATGATTTATTTGTGTGTGGCGTGCTGTTATTAACTCTACTATAAGTCTGTGAAAGAATTCTCTTGTTTGTAGTGTCTTTTGAACTGTACGAGAAGTAGGTGGTGAGTTCCTATTCATTTTATATTTCTTATTTATGTGGGTATGTTTTTAAATATTTGTTCTCCTTTTAGTTCCTGAAATAATTAAAGTGGCCTGTTATATAGTTGTTACATCGTGATTATTTGTAAGTATTATTCTATGAATTATTTCGTTATGCATAATAATATTTATTTATTCCTAGTGGTTATTATTTTATTAATATGTTACGTATTTATTTTCGTTTTGTATGTACTATATTTTTTTATTCTATATATTTATTCTATTAATAATTAAATTTTAAGTAAATAATTCGTTATGACTAGCGACTACTCTAAATATATTTATTTTATTATTTTTTATCATTTTTTTTTTTAATTAATTAATTTATCTTGGTGAAGGTGGTGGAGTAAAGGGTGTCTCTTCATAATTTCGTACGTAGTCATTTCTATTGGGTGTCCTATATCTAACTATTCTGCCGGGTAATTCCATGACTTCTGTGGTCCTAATATACTTGCATTTTATCATTATATAAATTGCTATTATTAGTATAATAGATATTACTGCCAGTACTATTGTTACATATAGCAAATTACTGTGTACAAATTGATGCTTTTGATTTTGTTCTCTTAAAAGTTCTTGGTTAATCATTTGTTGTACTTCGTCTAAAGACTTGGATGCATCGTGTAAATCTGTGAATTGCATAGCTGGTCCTTTTTCCCATTTTTCATCTGTTACGAATTTGTGTATATGTTCGGGTATTTTTTCTAAAATATTATTCATGTTAGTTACAGGTGTAAAGTCTTTATATTTTGTAATTTGGATTTCTTCCGTGGCAGTTAATACCGCGTCCCGTGCATATACTTGGCAACTAATGTCGTTTATAGCTATTTCTCCTGCTTCATTTGTTTGTATTATGAATGGATCTATTAAGTTAGCGCAACTTACTGTTAAAGTCTCTTTTCCTGCGTGGATCCATGTATTTTTTCTTTTTAATTTTTGGTATACGCTTCTCTTTAAATTAATTTTCTTTACCGTACATAACTCAGGATTAGAATACGTGTCAGCTTTTATAAAGTTTTGTACTTCGCATGGTTGGCGTTCATTGTTGTCCTGTATTACATATTTTGTATATTGATGTTTCTTTACATTCGTTTAATTGTTGATCTGTGTATGTAGTAAACCTTTTATAGCCTTTGGTTACAGCAATATTATTGTAAGTAATGTCCATCACGTACCATCCACTAGAATTATCTTGGTTATGACGCATTGGTACTGGTGTTAACCTGTATAATGTAAGTTCAGTGTCAATAATCAGTGGTATTACTATATCGAATACTAATCTGTCGTTCGAATAGTAGATTCTTATTTTTGTAATTTTTTGAAATTAATTTATTTCATATCTCTTTGTTCCCATCGGAATACTGTATATTTTCTTTATATTTTGTTCTATTGCTTTTAATGTTGATGCTAGTTCTTGCGGTGTCATAAGACTTGGATGTATCATACCTTCTCTAGCGGCAGTTACTATTTGTCCCAATGTTTCTGTTTCGTAGGAATATTGATTAATAATTATTGTATATAAATTATGTATTTCATTTTTCATTAGTAAATCTAATATATCATTTGTTTTGTTTTGTATTTTTGACATTTTTTCGTATAGTTTTTGTTCCTTTTCCGTAATATTATTGTATAATAATATATTTTATATATTAACATATTTTTTGTACCAAAAAAAGACCAGTGTGACCTTTGCGAAAGTTATAAAAATGCCAACGATGAAGAAAAATAAAAATTAAACTAGTATGAACAGCACCTAAAAGAAAAGACTTTGGCAAGAATAGAAAAAAATAACGACAAAAATAGGACAGATGGTACCATTGTAGCTGTTTATGATTTGCAAGCGGTTATGCAGGTACCAAAAGGACAAGTATCACTCTTTTTTATAAGTCAAGAATTAATTGCCTGAATTTTACTGTCAGTGACTTAGATGCAAAGAACGTGGTTTGTTACTTTTGGGATGAGACCGAAGCTTCGAGTGGAGCAGTCGAAATTGGTAAATGTGTACTTAACTATATCAACGCTATAATAGATGAGAACCCGGGAAAAGATATAGATTTAATATTCTACTCAGATAATTGCGGAGGACAACAAAAGAATAAATATTTGTTGTCTGTATATGCTTATGCTGTTATCAACTTGAGAGTGAAATCGATAACCCATAAGTTTCTAATATGTGGTCACTCCCAGAACGAAGGTGATAATATCCACAGTGTCATTGAAAAACAAATTAAGAGGCACTTATAATCAGGGTCAATCTATACACCTCAAACATATTCGACTTTAATTCGCACAGCCAAAAAAACTGGAAGTCCTTACAAAGTAGTTTTATGACGTCAAGGTTTTACAAGAATCGTGGGGCACCAATTTCAGTACAGATGAAGATAGAAATCAAGTTAATTGGCATGACATCAAAATCCTAAGGGTCGAAAAGGAGCATATCCTGGAGCATTTTTCTATAAATCATATTTCGAGGATGAAACTTTCAAAAAACGTATGTGCGCAAGAGAAAAGCTGCAAATCAAGCTTTTATTTCGAATAATCTGACTGGAGCATACGCTGAAAAAATTCCATTTTCTGATGCAAAAAAGAAAGACATTCAAGAACTTATCAACAAAAATTGTATTCCAAGACAATATTATGAATCCTATTTTAAAAAATGTGTTAGGACATAACTAAATTTGTGTAATGTTCCTATTAATGTATGAAGAATGAACAAAATATTTAACATTTTTTTTTAATTTGACTATTTACAATTATGTAGGTAGAAATACAAATAAATCTATATTATTTTTTTCAAATTGTAGAACTTAGCAAGTGCTTTAAAAGGAAAATGTTTAAGCAAATGTTTATGATAAAAGTTTAAATTTTGTTTCGTTATTTTATTTTAAGTCAAAAATTAATTGAAAGACTATTGAACTATCGTTATTAAATTCCGTTAAGGGGGGGGGGGGGGCTGCAGCACTACATTTTTTCCATACATTTAGACTAATAAGCGAAAGAAAATTAAACATACTTCCAGTAGCTCGATTTCAATTTTGAAAACGGAATTCGATTTGCATTCCTCTTTTCTAAGTTTACTCGGAAGTGGATTTTTATATATTTAATTTCGTCCCTATCTACAACTAAGTTAAGTATAAGTTTATTTTGAGAAAAATGTAAACTTATTATGCATTATATTATATTACCTAAAAATAAAATCGTAAATCTACTTCCGAGCAAACCTAGAAAATAGACTAACGAATATAATCATCTTTTCAAAATTAATATAAGTCGATCAAAACAAGCTGAATTTTCATTTCTCTTTTGGTACTGTTTGCATAAAATTGCTGTCCTAGAGCAGGAGCAAAAGTATTTACTTCGTGTTCATTGACTTGTGCATGCGCGAATGGGCGTTAGAACATTTCTAAGAATCTTAGTAGCCATAAAAATAGTAGCCTCATTCCGAACGATTATAAATCAATTAGAGCTAATGACTACGGAAATGAAATAATGTATTATATAATAATTGTAAAGTATAAAATATATGGTAATAAGTAAATTTATGTTACTACAAAACAAAATATGATTAGTTGTGTTCAACTATTCAGCCGGTTAAGTTCAATTTGTTTTTCTTGTCCGTGATTACTTTTTTAAATTTTAAAATGAATGAAGACTGGCGTTTTGGTAAAAAAGCGCGTCTCAAGCTATGTGCACCGCGGAAAAAACCAAATTTGGCTAACTTGAAACAGAAAAAACTCGAAGACCATGAAAACAATGATGAGGTAGGTATTTATAATATATTGAATATATTGAATTTTTTTTTTTTGTATCTGTTTACACGAATAACGTTAGAAGGTACATTAAAAACTTCAGTGGATTTACGCGCAAATACAATAAAAAAAAGATTCTAATTCCGATATGAAATATTTATAAATAAACTTTAGTTAAATTTTCTATAGCACACAAAAGCACACATTTTATATAATTTGAACTTCAAATGCTTGTAAAAAATTTAAGTTCTGGTAAATATTTTTTTAGATTCTGAGCGGAGCGATTAATGTATTGATTTTACAATGCTGTTTCCCAATAATTTTCAAAAACGTGGTGAAAAATAAATGAAAAATTAAAAAGAAAACGGTTAATTTTATGCAAAACTGATTTTTAACAAAATCGATTTTGGCTTTTGGTGTAACTCTAAAAGAAATTACAGTAGATACATGAAATTTTGATTGAATGTTTAAATAAGCATTGTCTTCACACCATAACATTTTCAAAATATTTTTTTTTCTATAAATAACAATAACATTTTGCTTGTTGGATATAAAATCTTGAAAATTTAATAGAAGGCTCCTAATATTATGTTTCAAAGGCAGAAAAAAAAATGCATTGTCACAATTTTTTATAAGCATTTAAAGTTTAAATTTTGACAAATTACGTAAAAATGACGAAAATTTGCAAATTATTTTGAGTTAGAAATTCATTAAAAAATTTCTTTTTAAATATAAGATTTGAGAATGTAATACAAGATTCCTCATATGTTATTTGTCTATTTTAATCAAAAAAAAAATGTTCACGCGTTTTTAAATATTATTTATATTGTTTTAAACATTTAATTTAAAAAAATATATATATATATATAGCATACATACTTCTTTTTAAACTATAGACAAATGAAATAATTGTGGGACCATCTACTTCGACTATATTTTGTTCCACAACCCCAGAAAATACATTGATTACTACAAATATTCTAGGCACACCAAAAAAAAAAAACCCGATGAATGTCTCAAGAAATTTAGAAAACTCTTTTTCATACCCTTCACAAAATGAAATCAGCGTAAAAGTTAATCCGTGGGAAACACTTGAAGGTAGACGAATTGTAGATATCAAACATCTATTTCGTTCACTACAATCAATTCACCATCAAGGTTTTAATTGTACTTTCCGTGATTTGGAGTTCTTAAACGAAATACGTAAGGGATATCTCAGCACTTTTCAATTTAAATGCAAAGTATGTGGCATTACAGAAAATATAAATAATGAGGAAGAGATCTGTAACAGTAAAAATGTTAATATTAATATGGCTATAGTAAGCGCTACAGTTAATACCGGACAAGGCTATAGTCAATTAGAAGAATTTGCTGCGACATTAAATATGCCCAATATGTGTAATAGAACGTATCAAGATTTCCATAATACTATGTATATGCATAAGAACTACATAGCATTGAATGAAATGCAGTTAGCGGGACAAGAAGAAAAACGATTAGCGATAGAAAATGGTCAAGTTGACCATTTAGGACGACCTAAAATTGCAGTAGTCGCTGATGGCGCTTGGAGTAAGCGATCTTACAAAACTAAATACAACGCACTGTCCGGAGTTGTAAGTAAAAAATAAACTACATATTATAAAAAACATAGTTCTTAAGCATATAAAATTAAATATATTCTAATAATATAAAACATGTATCTATAATAATAATTATATTATATTATTATATCGACGCCCCAGTTCAAGACTGCAACAACTATAAATAATAGTTTTTCCAGGAGAGCAATTTGAAAATATTTGAAATCTTGAAATGTTGTAATTAATATTGTAAAATTGAGATAAAATGACCAAATTTGGTATGCATCATTGACTTAATGTTCTGTTTTGAACACTACCTTGCTTTTTTATTATTATAAAAGAACAAGCAAAATTTAACTACATATTGCAGTTTTGAATTGAAATATCGCAAACATTTATGCAATAACTAGACTTATTGCGTTATTGAACTGAACTATTAAAAGCAAATATGCAACAAATATATTATTATTATTATAAAAATAATATTATTGTTTTTCATTAATGAACTGAAAAACTTTAACACTTTATCAATAACCAATTTTAATATTTATTATTTATTATTAAAAAACAAATTATAGTATAATAAAAACAATAGATCATAATTATATTAATATTTTCATTGCCTAATGAACTGAAGAATAGATAAACAAGTTTAATAAAATAGAACATTAAAAAGTTTATCAATAAGTAATAACCAATTATAATAAAAACTTTAAAAAAATTATTAAAAAAAAACAAATTACTTATAGGTAGATAAAAAAAAAAACAAGTATTTCAGTGTTAATTAATATTTGTTAAAAATATTTTAAACTATTCTTCTATTGTACTTAATTGAACTGTTTGGTTAATCGCTTTCATCAGCTTCAGTATTTTTTGCTTTAACTTCAGCTTCTAGTGTTTCATAGAAGGACCAGTGGGTCTTTGGGATTGCATTGGAATGACATAATGATACCAAATCTTTTTTTTTTTCAAGAGATATTTTAATGTCAGAGTTAAGGTTAAATAATTTTAAATCAACTAATGATTTTCTGCATTTTCTTCTTATGTCAATTATTTTGAAATCGTTATCTTTGTAACTGGTTTTGTATTTTAGTAATGTTGGATTGTCCTTTTCAATTTTTATCATTTTTATTTCATTCCATAATACATTTTAATATAATAAGTAATAACACGACAATATGATTATGTAAAAGTATAATATATAATAACGTACAACTGGACAATTAAACTGTGACTATACACACACACCGCGTACACTCGGTATGACAGCGTCTGTGCAAGTGAATATTACATACATCAAAGGCCCTATATATATGCACGACCGACGGACCGAGGTCATGTTACATCCGTGAAGAGAGTGAGTCTTATGCTCGTACATAACTAGTTACTATATTGTACACACGTGTCAAGGCTGACTACATATACTACATATTAATTGTATATTTCAACAAGATACTAACTCTTGGTAAAACATACACCTATAAAGGTCTTTAGTAAAGTCTAGTTGCACCACTGACAATAAAAGTAAAACAAAAATGTATAGACTTACCAGTAAGTATATAATATAAGTTTATAATTAATAAGTCGAGTATATGATCTTGGTGTTGACTGCAATATTAGAAAAAAACAATACAGATCACAGAAAATAATATAACAAATAGCATAATACACAATGCTGTTGATATCCAATAGGCCAAATAGATACGCGTGTATGCTGTATGCTAAGTTCCGTACAGCAATATTTAACTAGTTATAAAATTTAAACTTATAAAGCTAAAAAGAAAACAATGGAAAAAACTTTAACGCGTGGTACTAACTATAAAGTATTGGCAGCTATATACTACGGGCACTCGCGAGAGAACGCTAGTCGTTACTAGGCGGCGACAAAAATGTATAATGGTCGATTCTTAATTTTATAATATAATTGTCTCTATGATTTTTTCAGTGTATGAATAAAAATGTATAAAATATACGAATATATAGTTATAATTTGTTGAAATTTGTTGAGAATATTTTTTAAATGATTTTAACCATTTTTATCGAGACTTAAGAATTAATTTTTTCAAGTATTTCATTAAATTAAAAACTAAGAATATTTTTGTTATAGGATATTGTTACACTAATAAAACAATTAATTGTAATACCAATAAAGTAAACAGCATTATACAGCCTGCTCGCTTATCAACTCATGCAATTTCTAGTAATTCCATTATCTCTACCTGCAGTACTCAAGGTAGTAACATGAACAGCCAAGCTAACGATGGCTGGCAAAAGCAGTCTCCCAAAACCAAAAGAAATTTATCAAGTTCTTCATCGGACACTTCTTCCAACAAAACTTCGCCTAAGCTCATAGGTCCACAAAACAAAAAAATTTTTACTACACGCAACCGTTACGAACTTCTAACTCAAAATGAACCGTCAGTCATGGAAACCGGTTCACCCGCTGAACCAAATGCAGTTATACACATCAAACCTCCTCCCCCGATATTCATGAAAGGTATCTTAGACTTTCCGAACTTCTGCTCTGTACTAATCGAACTAATTGGTGTCGATAATTTCTTTTGCAAGTCTGCTGGTGACCGCCTAAAAATTCAAACCGCAAACCCTGATTCTTATAGAATACTTATTCGCTATCTTAAAGAAAGCAATGCTGAATACCATACATATCAGTTACGAGAAGATAAACCTTTACGTGTAGTTATTCGTAACATTCATCAATCTACACCTACACAACTAATAAAATCTGAACTCAAGACTCGTTGTTTCGAGGTCAGGCAGGTCTCGAATGTGCTACATAAAACCACCAAATGTCCACTCCCTCTGTTCTTTGTTGACTTAGAACCGACTGACTTTTCAAACGATATCTATAAGCTCACCTCTTTCCTACACACCAAAATAAAAGTTGAAGAGCCCTTCAAACCCAAAGTGATCAGTCAATGCAATAACTGCCAGGAATATGGTCACACTAAAACTTACTGTGGCTACCACTCTCGCTGTGTCCGATGTGGTGATTATCATCAGTCTTCTTCATGTCCATCCTCACGCTCAGACCCACCGAAATGTGCACTCTGCTCTGGAGATCATCCTGCCAGCTACAAGGGATGCTCAGTGTATAGGGAGCTTCAACGCGGCAGGAAACCTACCACTAACAGTAACTTTTTAGCAGATAATATTAGAAATAAGAATACAACTGTTAAAGACGGCCACCCATTAACTAAAACTCCAATAAATCAACCCCTTAACCACGTACCCACTACGCTCAAGCCACCTCTGGTGAATCTACCAATACAGTTCCTAACTCCACATCCGACCTCAAAAATGTCCTTGGTGAGTTCAAATCACTTATTGAACCTATTATCATTCTTCTCAATAAATTAATCACAAAATTACTTGATAAAATATAAATGTCTACTAATAATATCACTAACACTAATAATATCACTAACAAATCTACCCTTATCCTTCAATTCAATGCAAATGGCCTAAAAAATCACATTAACGTTCTTGAAACTGTATTATACAATAAACGTATAGACATCGCTCTTATAACCGAAACACATTTCACCAAATATTCACACATTAACATTCCTGGTTACAAAGTATTAAAAACAAATCACCCCGATAACACAGCGCATGGTGGAGTTGCCATTATAATTAAATCTTCAATTGTCTATCAACCTCTTCCAAATTTTTGTCAAGAATATCTACAATCCTGTGCTATAATTACAAAAATTAATAATGTCCCCGTCACCATAGCAGCTGTCTACTCTCCCCCTAAACACAAAATTACTAATCAAATTTTTACAGACTACTTCAACTCAATTAACAACAATTTTATAGCTGGAGGTGACTATAACGCGAAACATTTGGCCTGGGGATGTCGTGTTAATAATCCACGTGGAATAGTCCTCAAAAATTTCATATCAACTAAAAATTACAAAATTCTTGCTCCTCCTGGCCCCACCTATTGGCCGACTTCAGCACGCAAAAACCCCGATATCTTAGATATCTTTGTGACCAAGATACCTAGTAACTTAAACTGTTACACCGAAAATCTCCATGAATTAAATTCTGACCACTCCTCTATCTTGTTAACTATAAGTGCTTCTCCTCTAACACGTCTTGAATCTCCTAAATTATTTAAGCCCTCTACCGATAAAAACAAATTTCATGATCTTGTTAACCAACAAATACAATTAAATGTAAAACTAAAATCATCTAATGACATTGATCTTGCTGTAAATAATTTTACAAAACTTATTCAATCTGCGGCATGGTCTTCTACCTCAGAAGCTCAAACTTCATTTCATAACCCTCTTCTTCCAGAATATATTCGCCATATAATAGTAGAAAAACGCAGAGCTAGAGCTATTTTTCAACGTACCCGTCTTCCTTCTCATAAGCACAAATACAATAAATTAACAAATCATCTTAAAAAAGTTCTGGCAAAACATAAATCTGAGACTTTCACTAATTTTCTTTCCAAACTCTCACCAAAAGATGGCAGTCTTTGGAGAGCGACTAAAAATATTTGTAAATTCAAAACCTCTAACTTGCCAATTAAAAATCCTGACGGAAGTTATGTCACCTCTGACACTGATAAAGCTGAACTTTTTAAAGTACATCTATCTGATATTTTTCAACCTCACCCTGATATTTACTCTCAAACCAATACTAGTGTTGTGGAAGATTTTCTTAACTCCCCACCGTTCTTGCCATCTAATCCTATTAAACATTTCACACCTAACGATATAAAATTTGCCATAAATAAATATTCCCTTAAGAAATCTCCAGGTTTTGACCTGATTACTGCTGAAGTAGCTAGGTGTCTACCTAATAAAGCCTTTATCCATCTTTCACATATTTTTAATTCCATTATTAGACTATCATACTTTCCCATGCTGTGGAAATTTTCTTTCATCATCCTAGTGCCCAAGCCTAATAAGCCACCTGACTCAATAACCTCTTTTCGACCTATAAGTTTACTCCCTTTTTTCGCTAAAATTCTAGAGAAACTTATATTAAAACGTATCCTTCCATCTATTACTGAAAAATCCATCCTACCTGATACACAATTCGGTTTTCGCTCTTCTCACTCTACCGTCCAACAGGTTCACAGAGTTGTGGACGCCATTTCTTATTCACTAGAGAAAAAACTATACTGTACAAGCGCATTTCTGGATATCACTCAGGCCTTTGATAGGGTATGGCATGATGGCCTCCTGTATAAATTAAAAAAGTTTCTTCATCCTACATACTTTGCTATTATTAAGTCGTATCTCTCCGATCGCCACTTTCAAGTTCGTGTCGGTGATGCATTTTCTTCCATAGGAAATATATCAGCTGGTGTCCCGCAAGGTGGTATCCTCTCCCCTACCCTCTACAATATATTTGCCTCAGACCAACCAACGACACCTAATACACTAACTGCCGATTATGCAGACGATAAGGCAATCTTATCGATATACTCTGATCCCGTCATAGCTTCTCAAAATCTCCAATCTCACCTCAATCTTATGGAGAAGTGGTACACCGACTGGAGATTTAAAATAAGTCAAACCAAATCGGTTCATGCGACGTTCACCCTTAAACTCACCCCTTGCCCTGATGTCTTTATTTATAATACTCTGATTCCCAGTGATTCGAATGTTAAATATCTTGGCTTGACCATTGATAAAAGACTGACCTGGGCCCAGCATATTAAGTCCAAAAAAATTAATCTAAACTTACGCCTACGACTACTAAAAAACCTCATCCACAATAATAAATATACTCACATCAATACCAAATTACTAATCTATAAATCACTACTAAAACCTGTTTGGACATATGGTCTACAGCTTTGGGGAAACGCAAAAAAAAACTAACATAAACAAAATCCAAACATTTCAAAACATCCCACTTCGCAAATTAGTTAATGCCCCTCCCTATGTCTCTAACCACACTATACATAAAGACCTTAAAATGCCGTCAGTCTCTGAAGAAGCTAAAGCATATTATAAACGTTTCCATTTCCGCACTTTAGCCCATTCCAATCCTCTTGTCAGAAATCTTGCCAATCCTACTATCCCTGGTAACCCGCCGAGACGGTTGAAACGAAAATGGTGTCGTGATCTATTGCTACCTAATATTAATATAAATATTAATTGAAAAAAAAAAACTGAAAATATAAAAAAAAAATTTTTTTTTAAAAAAATGTAAGGCAAATTGAAGTGTTACTAATGGGTGGCTGCTTTCCTCAAAAATTTCACGTATTATGTACAAATATTATTAAGGGTATATGATGTATTTTTTTAAAATTAGTTGTATATGTTAAATCTCATTCACATCTACTTATTGTGCCATGTGGTATAGATTGTAGATTACATTTAAAAAAAAAAAAAAAAATAATAATGTATAATAATATTCAATATACATTTTATTGTATATCTATAATATGATTTTTTTATTTTGTTTGTTTTTATACAAATTGTAATTCTTGATAATACCAATAAAATGAAAGAGTTATTTACATAAATCAGTGTTTGTTTATCATATATATAAGTAGTATATATGTACCAGTCCTGGCGCAGCACCTTTAATAATAATATATCAGTAAAAGATCACAAAGAAAACAATGTGCAAAAAGATCAGAAAATTGAAATGCAATAATAATAAAAAAATTTTTCGCAAAAACTTATGAAATGCAATAATAATAAAAATATTTTCCACAAAACTTAATTATTAAAAATAAAAATCGAAATGCAATAATAATAAAAACATTTTTCGCAAAACTTATTAAATACATTTTCACCCCAAAATATTTTTCATAATACTTATGATATTAATAATTAAAATCGAAATGTAATAATAATTAAAATATTTTTTAATAGAATTGTTCTATTAAAAAAAGTCTAACAACAAACTAGTGAATATTACATTTCAAACCAATTATTCATTATATGATTCGATAATTCATTATGAATTTTCTTAAAATAATCAAATAATTTCTTAAAATTGTTTTTGTAACGATTGTAACTATACTTATTATCATAAGATTGATATAAAGATGATACATGAGTTTCTAAATTATACATAGATGATTCAATTTCTGATAACTCTTTTAGTATATTTTTATACCTTTGGATCATATCTAAAAATTTTTTACAATTTTCCATTTCTATTATTTATATTAGTAAAAAAATTTTTTTTAACATTGTTCTATTAAAAATATTTTTCTAATCTTTTTGATTTTGATTTCTAATCAGTGTATTGAGATGGTTTACAAAATCGTTTCTATCTATGTTTGTTTTATAATGTCCCCAAGCTAATGTATCAATACCATTTTCCAAAATAAATCTTTTATCATCATAAACACTTAAAGCTTTTTTGTTTTGTTCTACAGTAAAAATATCATGTTTCTTAGTTCTAAATAAATTTTGTTTAACATATTTTGATTCTTTTGTTAGTAAACATTTTTCAAAATCATTAAAACATATTTTATTTTCTACAACATTTTTTTTAACACCTTTAGCTTTTTAAATTTCTTTTTCAGTATCTAAGATACGATGTGAATATAATTTAGATCTTAAACCTATAAATTCAGTCATAATTTTTCCATTTAACTCATCTTTAAACTTGCCTAAAACTTTTTTGTTAACTAAAGGTAAACCATAAATATTATCTTTTGGATAATCTGAAGTGTCAAAATGATCTAACATAATTTTCATATCTTGATAAAAATCATTAGTTTTTATTTCTAATATTAGTGAATCTGTATCTGTATATAACAATCTAACTCTATTTCCATATTTTTTCTTTATAATATTATAATAAAAATCATACATTAACATTTTAGATAAATCTAAAATACACATTCCTACATATATTGGTTGTTTGAAAGATATTTGTGTTCTTTTCATATGTACGGCAGCTAAATTTTCTGTAAAAATTGTCCTTCGATCAAAATTTGGTTTTGTAATTAATTTTTCTAGTTGGAATGCATTAGAACATAATCTTATATCAACATGATTTCGAACATTCATCATAGTACGTCCATAAACACTATTGTTCATTAATTTGAAATATTCTTTTTCAAACTCATTCTTAGCTTCTGATCTAAGATTAGTATTAAAATCAATATACACTTTTAACCAAGGAGATTGACTAAATTCTAATACTCTATGAATTTTCTCTATCTTTAAACCTAAATTAATATATAATTTTAGTGTTTCATAATGTATTATATATTTTTTCTTATCATACAAAGTTGTTAATAATTTTGGGAGTTGTTTGTTATCAAAATGTCTTTCTGGTGCTAAAGGGAAATCTGAATGTAGATCATGAAGTTCTTTAGGGTAAGATAAATCAACTTCTAAAATATAACCTTTACGTGATTTATCAGAAATATTCATTACATCAAAATCATTCAGATTATCAACCCATTTGAAATCTCCAGTAGGTAAATATTTACTCATTGCCCACCCATAAAGATTATTTGCATCCAAGTATTCTAAAAATATCGATTCCTCCTTTTTTTTAAATTTATCTCCCATGTATTTATTATTTGCTTTTGAATATCTTTGACTACATTGAGATAAGCCACCTCTGATTCCAGATTCAAACATCAATAATTGATCGACATCTGTTAATAAATCTAATTTTACATTTGTCATTCTTAACATACTATCCCACGCAAATCCTGGTGTTGTGTAATACCACATAGGATCTAATTTATAATTTTTTAAAGAAATATCTCTAAAATTTTCTATTATATCTGTTGATAATAAAACATCGATCTTATTATATAAACTAGTGAATTCACGCATATTTTGTATATTAAAAGCTTTCCAAATTTTCTGTGAGTTTTCATATTCCTCTTTAGTTATATTTTTATCAGTGAGAGAACTATAAAATTTTTCAAGAGGAGGTAAACATGTTTCATTAAATTTTTCTTCACAATCCATATACTCATAGGGATAAGCTAACTTTCTAGTAACTAAATCTAAATGTTCTTCAGGAAAATATTTACTAAGTTCTTTAAATTTATTTTTTAAATTTAATTTTGAATCATTTCTTAAATTATTTGTTAACTTTTCTAAAGAACTAGGTAAAAATTTGAATGAATCAATAAATCTTAATTCTGTACATATTTTTATATCTTTACCTTTCCTATTTACTTCACGTGACATCATTTTTGAAAAAGAAATATATTTTTCCTCATTATTTGGGATTAATTTTATTTTTTCATTATCATTCCCAAATTCTTTTATAAATAGATGGGCATCATAACCTGAAAGATTATGAAAAACAATTGGAATAAAACATGGATTTTGATAATTAAGATTACATATAGAATGTGCTGCTCCTCTATATTCTCCAGTTAAGTGGTCATGATCCCGAACTTTTTTCATATTTATTTTTTTATTTTTTGTTTCTTCATTAAGTTTATCTTCATTCAATTTAAATTTTTTAACATCATCAATATTTTCATAATGTTTAATATAGTCTTTAATTATTTTAAGGTTATCTTCATACAATTTAAAATTTTTAACAACATCAATATTTTCATAATATTCAATAGCATCTTTAATTTTATTTTTTTCTTCATACAATTTTAATTTTTTAACATAATATTCAATAGCGTCATACAATTTTAATTTTTTAACATCATCAATATTTTCATAATATTCAATAACGATATTAATTATTTTAAGTTTATCTTCATTCAATTTAAATTTTTTAACATCATCAATATTTTCATAATGTTCAATAGCGTTTTTAATTATTTTAAGTTTATCTTCATACAATTTAAAATTTTTAACATCATCAATATTTTCATAATACTCAATAACGTTTTTAATTATTTTAAATTTTTTCTCTAACATTGGAGGTAAATCTGATAAATATCTTTCACAAATATGACATTTATCAGATTTATTATAATAATTATTTAATTGTTCTGCATTCAATGTTTTCATAGGAACTATTTTATCATATAATTCAGAAATAAGTATTTCTTCATCTTTCATACAATCATAAAATACTTGAGCTACGTTTGGACCAGAATATTCTACAGGAGGTTTATAATCACCATTACTATATTTAATATAATAACAAAAATTATTAGGTATATGTTTCTGATAACATTTTGTAAAAGACTCTGTATCATTTGGTTGACAAGTGTATATTGGTTGAAGTGTACATTCAAAGTCTGCATAAATCACAAAAGGTACTCTTAAGGAATGATTGTAATTTTTATATTCTAAAGTTTTGTCATAAGGTTCTGATAGAACTATTTTAGCAGCTTTATTATTAGAACAATAATGTTTATGATCATTTAACTTATCTTTTGTACCAAAACTATTTAAACACATTTTACAAAAAAATCTTTTATGACCATCTTTTGTATTTTGTCTTCCTACTACTTTCCCTAAATCTTTAATCCAACAATAATGTCCTTTATTTATATTATTATACTCATCATCAGTATCCTTATCATCCACTGTTAAATATAATAAATCTATATGATTAGTTTTTTCGATTTTAGTTATTTCTAAAGGTACAATTACATTTTTATCTAAACAATAAATATTAATAGAAATATCTTTTGTTCTTTTAACAAATTTCTGAACGTCTGTGGTTTTTACCGGAAATTCAATATCTTTAAATTCTTTATCAAATTCATTTTTAAAAGGAATATATTTAGTTACTCTTTGTCCATCTTTTTCAACAGGGTGTAAAGCAGAGAGTATTGCCCAAAGAAAACATTTATCATCTTCATTTTTAACATTTATAATAGCCTTTTTATTACTAATATGTTTAGGTAATGGAATATATGAAGAACCCTTAAAAGGAACATATTTATTTATATTTATTCCCAAACTTAAAATTTGATGAAGTTTCCATTGTGATTCTTTCATTATAAAATCATCTTCTTCTTTTAAAATTTTTATTTTTGCATTTGTATAAAATTCATTTAAGTTAGAATTTTTTGTTAAAATTTTATTTTGTGTTTTAAAATTTTTTTCCTCATATTCCATATTTTCTTCATTATTACCTCTCTTATATATAGCAAGAAACATAATATTAACTTTTAAATTTGTTTTTTTTAATTCGTGTTTAAGTCGTCCTATTACTGGATTATCTAAACGATTTAAAAATGTTTGTATATCTTTAATACCTATATTATTTTTAATAATATAAGTTTTTAGTCTATCTCGAAATGCTGTTTCTTCATTTTTTAAAATAGGTCGAATAGTGTTGTTTTCTTCGAACATTTCTTCACTAAAATTGAAAACTCTATGTGGTTTGGGTATTATCTCTCTTGATATTCTTGGTCTTATACCATTGTTTTGATGTCGAATAGATTGCACATGTTTAGACCAACTGTTGTATTTAACTGTTAGCTTACAAATATCACAAGTTTTATCTATTTTTGGTATTCTCTCTTGTCTTGTTCTTACATTTGTTGTTGTTGTACCTCTGTATGATCGTCTAAATCGAGGTATAATTGTTTGATCTGGATCATTATTTTGATGACGAATAGATTTCAAATGTCTAGACCAATTTTTGTAACTAACTGTTAAGTTACATTTATCACAAGTTTTGTTATCCATTTGATTATTGTTAACATTTCCTTTAACTAAAGGTTCAATTTTATTTAAGCCTTCCATTTATTATAGAGAATATTATTTTTTTTTTACATTCAATATTTTAATAAAAATAATTTTTATTAAAAATAATATTTAAATGAAATTATAAAGTTGGGAGACACGTTGTCTCCCAACTCATTAAGATCCCATACTAAATTCACACATTTTAATATTTCCTAAATCTTGAATAATATTAATATTGTCTAGATAATAGTGATGATAATCACTTGTTGTAATAATTTGGTCATTAGCTATTTTACAAAGTTCTAACCAAGTTGGTGAATGTAATAGTTTAGAAATATAAGGCTTTCCATTTCCAAAATCAACATCTCCTTGACTAATAATAAAAATATTTCCTTCAATTGGAATTTTATTTAGATTATATTTAATACTCTCAGAATTTTCATAGTATTCAAAAGCACAAAATTTCACATAACATTTATTTTTTTGTATACTTTTTTTTATTTCATTTCGCATTAATTTCAAAAAATTAAAATTTTTTAGTCTATATTGATTAATTGGTACACCATTATATTTTGTATTAACTCTACAAGGTAAAATTGTTTGATCTTTATCATTTTTTTGATGACGAATAGATTTTAAATGAGAAGCCCAATTTTTGGAACAAATTGTTAAATTACATTTATCACAAGTTTTAGCAGGGTATATTTTTTTATTTAATACATCCATTTTATTATTAATATCAATTTCTTTAACTAAAGATTCAATTTTATTTAATCCTTCCATTCTTTATTATAGAAAATATTATAATTTTTTTACATTCAATTTTTAATAAAAATAATTATTATTTAAAATTCTATTTAAATAATATTAAAGATTTTATAAAAAATAATATTTCAAATAAATATAAGAAAAATAGGGGTCACATAGTCGGAATACTCCACCCCTCATCTCCTACTAAAAAAGAAAGAGGTGGTCTACTTCGAATAGACCACCCCTTATATCCTAGAGTTAATAACAATAAAGACAAAGAAATATTTATTTTAGAAGATGGTTTATATAGATATCACTTCCTTTAACTTAGGTCATATTATTAAAATTCTGATTTTTGTAACTCTTCGTTATAAAAACTCCCTATAATCTCTCCATTGTTTAAATCTATAATTTTATAGGTAATAGGAATTGTGTTTAAAATTTCATTAACTATAAATATTTCATCAGTCCAATTTTTATTAAATTTATTATCAAATGTTTTTTTATAAGCTGGTATTCTTACTCTATCACCTACACTAAATTTAATTTTTGGTTTAGGTTTGTTTTCTGTAGAAAATAATTTGTGAAAAACAACATCTTCGTTAGATTTATTTACTTCACAAGGTCTCATACCAATAGATCGATGTACGTCTTCGAAATTATATTTATCTATTAAACTTTGTAAAATTTTAATCCATTTTTTAGAATTTGTAAATTCAAATTGTAATCTCATTTTACTGTTTAATGTCCTATTAAACCTTTCAATAATTGACGATTTTTCTTCATTTTGAGTGTGATACATTTTAATTCCATATTCTTGCAAAACTTTTTTAAAATGTTTATTTTCAAATTCTAAACCTTTATCTGCGTGAAGTAATTTTGGTGCTTGATGATTTTGTGCTATAGCTTGTTTTATTATTTTTTGAAATGCTTCTGAAACACTAATTCCATCTTTCTTTTTGAGTTCTAAAGCCCAAGAAAATTTTGAAAATGTATCTATAACAGTTAATATATAAGAATAACCCTCATTTTCATCAGAATAATTTCTCATTATAACTAAATCAGCAGCCCATAAATCATCAATACCTTTAGTAAAAATTCTTCGTTTAGGAAATTTTTTTCTAACTGGTTTATGAAGTTCTTTAGCTAATTTCATTTTATCTGTATCATTTAATTTTTTATTGGAAATATTATGTCCAATTGTAGAATTTTTTATAAATTTACTTTTATTTGTGTTACACTTGAAACATTTTGATGAAATTCTCCATCTACCATTAACTGTTTGAATTTTAGTTGTATTAATATTTTTTGTTTGAATTTTACATTTAAGACAATATATTAGATCGTCACCATTCATTTTATATTATATTAAATTTTAAATAAATTGTTTATAGTTTTTAATAAATTCTAAACATAAATGTCCACATATAGGTGGATCATCATAATCTTGGAATTTATCATCAGTATATTGAAGGTTATTTTCACCTAAATATTTTACAAGTTCTGGAGGAGGAGGCATTCCAAATGAATCGAAATAAATTTTTTTATTTTTTATTTTTTTCCATGCAACCCAATGTGACCCGTCTTGAGTAGAATTATTTAAATTTAATATTCCACATTCATTTAACAGTGGTTTAAGAGGTAATTCATCTCTCATGAAACAACCTCTGAATATTTTTATATTATTTCCAAATTGTATTATATCAAAATTACTTAGCGGTTCAATTTTTAGATATTTTTTTTTCAAATTTTTTATAAATGATGATTTATTGAAATTATTCATTTTTTTCGATTTTTTTTTTTTTTTCTTCAATCCAGAACCTTTATTTTCCATTGCTTTATTATGTCGAATTGTTTCTTTTACAATTTCTTTATTGTGAATATAATTCATAATACTATCTGCAATTGCCTTAACGCCTTCAGCTGCTGCGGCAGCTGCGGTAATGTATTGTAAAAATCCACCTTTTTTATCTTTAATTTGTGAATTTCGAATCTCTATACTTACTACAGATTTTTTATCCTTAGCGTTTTTTAATTTATCTAATTGAATTTTATCTAAATTATAATTATTTTCTCCTTTTAATATTTTGTTACTAGCAACATCAAGTGTTGCATTAGTATTATTCTTATGAGCTTCTTGTAATTTTTTAATATGATTTTTATTTAATTTAAAATAGTACGTCATTTTATAATACAAAATATTATAAAATTTATTCATATATCAAATTCATTCCTAAACGTCTTTTTCCTTTCATTGCATATGCAGTTATTATAGCCGGAATTTTTTCAGATATAGGACTATCAGGATCATTATATCTTTCCAATGCTTTTTGTTGTAAAACTTTATCAGCAATATGTCTTGATTTAATATCTTTATGATTTTTGTAAAAATAATCGTGTTCTCTTGCAGCTTCGTCTAATTTGTTGATTGGTTGTATATTTTGTTCTTCATTTTTCTCTAAATCTGTAAATGGTCCTAAATATTTATATTTAGGATAATGCATCGGAGGTAAATATTTACAATTCAAAAAATCATTAAAAAAGCCTGCACCTTTTATAATTTTCTTTGGTAAACTTGAAATAAATGACCATAAATATATCGGACCTTTATCGGGAATATCAATTCCTTTTTCCATTATTTTAATACAAAAATTAAGTATTTCAAGTTTTTTATTATGAAAATAATTATTTCCTACTCTTTCTTCACTAGATATATAGTATATTTGTTCTCTTAATTTTTTTATATGTATATCATTTGTTATTTCTTTTGGTAAATTTATCACATATTGTAGTAAATATTCAATACCTTTAGGATCATCTATTAAATGTTCCATTTTTGTTTTAAATAATTTAAGAATCCCATGTAGTTCATTATGATAAGTATAATTTCCTGCTTTTTGTTCAGCTGCTATTAAATGTAATCTTTCATTTAATTGTTTCATATTATCTATCCAACGATATTCAATTTCATTATTTGTATAATTCATTAAACCAGCTCCTTTATTCTCTGTTGTTTTTGTAGGTTTTAAAATTTCTGTTGCTTTTGTAGGTTTTAAAATTTCTGTTGTTGGTTTTGGTGGTTTTAAAATTTCTGTTGTTGGTATTGTAGGAAAATCTGGTATTGTAGAATTTAAATTTTCTGTTGGTGTTGTTGGTGTTTTTTTTTTTTTATTTTTTTCTTCTTGAATTTTTTTCCAAATAGGACTAATCAATTTTATATATTTGTTACCTCCACTTGATCTAACACCATTTGTATTTTTATCAAATTGTTTGTATATTGCATCTGTTTCAAGTAATATTTGTGTATATTTTTCTAAATCTTCTTCATTATATTCATCTTCATTTGGGGCATCTGATCTCGTTAATAGAGTCCACATACCTGGAGTTATTTCACGTTCTTTACCTTTTAATATTATATTATCTAAATTAAATGTTATTATTTCTTTTCCGATCGAATGTTGTTTAGTTTTTTTATTAAAATTTATTCCAAATGCATTATGTTCAGGTAAAGATGCTAGAGCTATACTAGAATATTTACCTAATATTGTATCAGGAGGCAAAGGAGATGAATTTTTTAATTTTATCGGAGAACTTTTAGGTGTTTGAATATTTTCATAATCCTCTGTACTTAATATTCGTAATAGCTCTGGATTACGAGGTTTATAAAGAGTTGTAGGTATTAACATTTTTTTAATATCATTATCAGTTTTAATAGCAACCTCTTTAACACCATTAACAGATGATTCAACTTTTGATAAACCTTCTAATATTGGTCCAAATTGTTTTACTTTATCTTCAGCTGAATGTATATCGTCTATAACTCTTTTTCTATAGTTACTTTTTAAATTTTTTTTAATATTAATTATTTTTTCTATGTTTGCTAGTGAATATTCTTTTTCTTGTAATTTTTTTTCATCATCTTCATATTCATCTTTTCTCAAATTATTTACTTTTTTTTCAGAATGTGATAAATTTGATTTTTTAAATTTATTTTTTAAATTTTGTTCAAGATGAATTAATTCTTTAATATTTTTAGGATCGTTTTCTAAATTAGTTCCTTCCTTGAAATTGTTTTGTGTTTCTGATGGATCTGTAAATGTAGCTTTTTTTAAATTTTTTTTTATTATTTTTCTTAAATTGTTTTGAGTTTGTTTAACATTCATTTATTATATGAAAAATATTAATTTTTTCATTATCAAGTATTATTAAGTATAATCAAGTAGTTTTTCAAGTTTATAGTACAAACGATTATTGAGTAGATCGATTGTTATAAATCCATAGTCATTTTTCCAACAATCTGAACATAAAGTTTTAAAATCATTGAAAGAAATAGTATTACTTAAAAAATCATTCCAAATGTTTTTAATATATTGAGTTGATTTAAAAACTATTAAAAGAGTTAAATTATTTCTTATATATTGTTTATTTGCTGAACTATAACATTGATTTAAAAAAATAACTGAAATATTTTTTGGTCTTGATCTATTCATATATTCATAAATAGGTTTTTGTTCATCTAAAGGAATATCATCAAAAACAACTAAGCTATCACGTTCACATTCGTCTACAGATATAATATCTGTATCAGATATATAAAAATAAATCTCAGGTATACCTTCAAATATTTCTATTAGATCATTATAAACTGGTTGGTCGATACTTTTTGTAAAAATATATAATTTTTCATAATTAGTCCAATGATTTAGAACTATATTCCTCAACACCTCTGTTTTACCAGAGCCTGATGGACCAGTTATTTGAAGTCGCATAGGTAAATGAAATAAAGATTTTATTTTATTTTTTATTTTATATGGTTTTATTATAATAAGATTCATTTTATTATAAAAAATTTTTATAATAAAAAATTATTATTTTTTATAATAAAAAAATTTTTTTTTTATTTTTTACTATTATAAACAATGTATAATATTTTTAAAAAGTATGATCAGTTTATTGAAAGTGTTCAATATAAAACTTTTACACCTATAAGTAACACTCAACTTAATACACCTAATAAAGATACCATTTTTAAAATAAATAACCAGGATAATTTTCTGGATATTAGAAAAGCAAAGTATTATATGTCTGGTAAATATTTACAAAAAGATGGAAAAGAATATCCTAAAGGTTCAAAAATACAACTAATTGATGATTTTCCTAAACATTCATGGACTAAAGTTCAAGTTAAAATACATGGTAAAACAATAACTGAACTTGAGAATGTAGGAAAAGTAAGTACAATTAACGGTGTGATAAACTGCAACTCTTTGGATTCAAATGGACCAAGTATAAACTCAGGCTTTGTAAGCAAATTTAAAGGTGGAGGTAATTTTAATGTTATGGGTTTATTATCAGAATTTGGTTTACCATTTTTCAATGACATTTCCATTCCTGTTATCAATTGTGATATGGAATTATGTTTTACTAGAAATACAGATGATGATGCATTACTAAAAAAAGATGTAGTTACTGAAAATGGTAAAGAGGTAAGAAAAACTGTTATAGGAACAGAAGATGGTAAAATTATTATTGAAGAATTTTCAATTAAAATTCCAGTTGTACGATACGCTGCTTTACAAAATGTTTTATTGGTAAATGAAATAACTACATTTTCTAAAGAAAAAAAGTATACTTTTAATTTTAAAACGTGGCAAATGATTGAGGAAAGAAATATAAAAGGAAAAACTATTAAAATTAATGTAACAAATGAATATCGGGGTAGAAATGATCCTACGTTTTGTGGTTTTGTTTTTCAAACAAATAAATTAAATACTCAAGATCATGATCCTGGTGAATTTGATCATTGTTGTGTTAGAAGCTATAGTTTTGAATTAAATGGAATAAATTATCCTGCAGAACGTCAAGATGAAGATTTTAATAATAATAAGTTTTGTCAATTTTATGATGATTTGATGTCATATAAATTAACTTATCATAAAAATACTCAAGAACTTCCATTGATGTATAATGATCCAACTGATTTTAAGGATTATAGAGCAATATTTCTAACTAAAACAGTTTATCAACCAGAAAATATACTTTTTAATAAAAAAATATTATTTTACATATTGAGTTACATGAAGATTTACCTAAAGATACAATTTGTTATATTTTTTCATAGAGAAGATGAATTTTTGTTTGATGTTGAAAAAGGTACTATTGAAGAAATATAAAAATATAAAAATATAAAAATATAAAAATATAAAAATATAAAAATATAAAAATATAAAATTATAAAAATATAAAAAGTTGGAGTACTCCAACCTTATCTCCTAGTGACTATTATTTTCAATAGAATATTTCTATTGAAAAATAATTTAATATTTATTCTTTAATTAAATCAAGATAAACAATAAAATCATCATTATCAAAAACATATTTTTTACCATTTTGATCTATAATATCTATTTTATTTCTTGAAATGTCCTTAACAGGTATGTATATTATTGAATTAGTTTTATATATGGATTATCATAATCATAAAAAAATTATACAAAACATCTTCCTCGAGTGATGACTATCCTTAACAGATGAAAAAGATTTTTCAATTATATTGCAATGTACTTCTAATAATCGTTTATTTATATTATTATTATTTAAGCCTTCTCCAATGTGTTTATATAAAAAATACATTTTATCAATCCTAAACTTGTTTTTAAAATTTTGATCCATCAAAAAATCAGTTTTTTGAAAGTAAATGTAATAAATATTATCATTTTGTAATTTAATACCTAAGGGTAATTTACTATTCAATTGATCAATTGAATAATTTCCCTTTATCATAGTTTTAATGTTATTACTCGACTCGTTATCAACACATTAAAATTTTTAAAGAAACCTTGTGTATAAAAATGTATAGAATTCTTTAAATAACGATCCATAACAAAATTATGCATGTTAGTATTAATATTTAATTCATTTTTTTCATTTATTGTAAGTATTATACCATCATTTCTATCAGTATTCAATATTGCTTCTAATTCAGATAATAAATAAATACCAATAGGGATTTTATAAATGTTATTTGAATTTACATCATCATCATCATCATATATTTTAATCTCACATTCTTTCTCTATATTTATATATTGATCATTGGAAGTAGGAACATACATTGCTGATTTATTAATAGTTAATAAAAAATCAATTGTTATGTTTTGAAAACCTAAATAATTTTTTAAATTTTCATCTAAATTATAATAACAAGGAGATTTTATTTCAATTTTTTTATTAGCATAAGATAACACTAAAGGTTGAATTTGTTTGTTTAATTCATTAATACTATATTCTCCTTTTTTTATTTCTATAAATTTATCATTAATTTGTATTTTACAATCTGTTTCAATATTAAACCAATTTAACCCTTTAATAAATATTGAATCCAGACCTATTTTATAATTATTATTATTATAATATTTGTTTGATAAATAAATACAACCGTTTTTAACTTTTATAAATACCATTTATAAAAGTAATTATATATATTTATTATAATTATATAATTATATAATATTATTTTATTCAAATTGTATCAATTGCTTTGTGCTTCCGTTATCTAAATTTTGTAATCCATTATAAACAAGATTAAAATTTTTCGAACTTAGATTATATAATGAAATATTTTCTTTTGTAAACACATCTAAAAATCTATCTGGTAAAAATACTTGCAATTTTTTATCTAATATAACAACTATTGTCTTACCATAAATTGTATCAATATATTTGAAACGAGTAACCTCATATTTTTTTCCTTTTTCTAAGTCACATACTTTTACAAAATCATATTGATCGTTGCAATTATTTAAATGTGTTTTCAAATTTTCCATTTCTATTATTTATTATAATAGAGATGTATTTTTTTTTTAATCGCATATTTAAATTATATTTATTTCTAAATAACATTACAATGTTAATCTTTACGAACAGACAGACAGACAGACAGACAGACAGACAGACAGACAGACAGGACTAATAATATTTGAACGCTCAATCTGTCTGTCCTATATAATAGCTTAATTAAATTATTCGGTGTTAAAAAAAATATTTACTAATAGAAATAATAGAAATGGAACATATGAAAAAACTTTTAAATATGACTTGAACAACAACGTAAAATCCTAGCCCCCATGTTTAATGATAGTGATTTTTGAATAATCTAAAAACACTTTTAAATTTGTTTTGAACAAGAACAAGGTATAGGGAAACGCCAAACATTTCGAATTAAGCGATGATGAATTACATGAAGGACACGATTCCGAATAATAATAATATACTAATAATAATAAGAATAATAATAATAATAATAATAATATGCAGCTAGAATGATGATTTTTAACATCCGGTATTGAATAGCTTATCTACTGACTACTATACAGCGTGAGTATATTATAGTATACAGTGTGATATAATTATACTAGCTTAATACTATTTAAATAGTGTTTGTTATACTATTATACATGCCCGAGTGTCGTGGCGCAGTGGGGAGATGTTAGGCTTTGTATGCATACAGTTGTAGGTTCGATACTGGCTGGGTGGGATTTTATTTGTGGTATTTACAGCTCTACACACGACATGCGGCTTGTTCAACTCTATGTTTACTAAGTCTGTTTACAGAAGCTATGTGTGTAGTGGTAATTCAACGTCACACACATTCCATGTGGCCTGTTCGATTATATGTTGAGTATAGCGGATTTAAGACACTAGTGTGACTGTGATATCACTAGCTAAGGTTCTCTCACTGGTCCTGGAGTCTACAAATACGTCTCCTCATTGTGTTGTGATACGATGAAGGCTACATATCTCAGTAGCCCCTGTTGTACAGATGTCAACAAAAAAATAAAAA
>CARXXK010000002.1:25687322-25699230 GCA_949089665.1 Macrosiphum euphorbiae
ATTTCCTAAAATTAAGATTATTAGTGAAAATCACATTATACTATTCGAGAATTTTAGTTAGTACTTCTCTGCTATGTCCAGGATAATTTGTTCTGTAATCTTTTACAACCTAAAAAATTTAAATCAATAATTTAGTATGATAAACTCAAGATATTATTTACTAATAATATTTATTATTATTTTATTTTTTATGTGTATTGAAAATTGTCTTACTTGTAGTAAGAACTGTTTTTGTTCTTCATTTTTCGTTATTTTTTGATTAAAATCCTCCATTAATTTAACGTTACGTTCAGCAGTATCATTTACAATTTTGATTGACGAAATTATGTCTCGAGCATTATTATATTCTAAATTATTTTTCCATTCTACTGGATCTATTTTTAAGAATTCTTCTGAAATTTTGAAACGGGAAAAAAATTTTAGAGAATTTGTAGTAAATAACTCAATAGGAATTTCTCGATTAATAAACTCTGGTACTTCTCCGGGCTTCAAAGTTATTCTTTTCGGAACTTCTAATTCTTCATCATAATTTTCTTGTAAAATAATTTTTACTATTTTTCGTTTGTCTTCAACTAAAATTCTCTCATCAAATATTTAAAACATGACACATTCTTCATTTAGGTACCATAAATGGTTACAAAATTTCTTTATAGCTATATTTGCAATTGACATGTTTATATTTTTATAAGATACCAATTTTCTTAAAAATAATATATCGTTTAAAGGAGCTTCAATAGGGTCCATACAGGTAAACCAATTCTGTGCGTAACACGTGATAACAAAACAACAAATATCTTAAGGGCAGTTTCTTCTCTGTTATTTAATTGTACCTGTTGTCTGAACATGTAAATTTTGAAACAATAAAACGCTTTCGCCATCCATCTGGCATAATGATAAGCACCAGGCTGACGAAATTTTATACCATTTAGAGGAGTACCTCCCAAGAAAATAATGATTAGCTCCAAAAATTCTCTATAATCATTACGCGGAAAATCTTCTTTGATTTTTTTTTCAGCAAAATCCAAAATATTCAATGCAATATCTCCCAATTTTTCATGAACATAACTATCTGTTAACCACGTGGAAAAGTTGTTTTTATTAATATTACTCCAGTTCTTTTGAAACTTTTTGAAAATGGGTACATCTGGCCCTGACATAACGCATAATTTTGTCTCGAGAAAAACACCTTGTAAAACAACTTCATACATATGGTGTCGGCAAGCAAGTAATAAAATATTTCTATTTAGTTTTTGTTCTAGCAGTACACAAGCACCGTTTAACCTCCCAGTATTTGAAGCCGTTGTATCTACTACAACGGCCTTTATTTTGTCTAATAATGCCCAGTCCTGTAATTTATCGTATACAGCAGACGAGATTTCTAATCCTGTACCACTAGAAAGCCCAGGAACTCCAAGTAGTTGCTTTAAACCTGGTGCTGTCGCAACAACTGGATAACGGTCTACATTTGATTTGTCAGTTATATCTGGTAATATTTTTGAGTCCCAATGAATAACAACAAAATCTAAGTTTAAATCGAAAAATTTGGATTTAATTTTATAGTTACCCTCTTTTCTCAAATTTTCCCGAGATCTTTTAATTGAAGATCGACTGAGAACAAAATCATCAATACTTAGTGATGCAGCTTCTATACAAGCTGTTATAATATGAATGACGTTTCGGTCACTTATTTTACATTTATCTAAGGCGGAAGTTAGATGAGGTGTCATTAAATTCTTTCTCGTTCTCTTACACTTTGATGGACCAGCGTAAGTTTCATTTTCAAAATTATCTATGTCCTGCATTTCTTCATCTGAACTTGTAGCAGAGTTTGTTCCTAAGAAAATAAAAATAATAATAAAAACATTGTTGTTAATTAATTATTAAATATTAAATATAAAAAAAAATATTATAATTAATATATTAAATATATTATGTATTTATTAAATACTTTATTATATAAATATAAATATCATACAATTAAAAGTAAAAAATATTGATAATTGTAAATTGTTACTGCATTTGCTATTGAGAATAAGAATGAAAAAGATAAATTTCATAGTTATTAATTTTTATATTTTATAAAAAACAATTTTACGTACCGGACTCAAATTCTTCGTAAGTTTCAACAACTATTTTTTCTCTTAATTTTGCTTCGTTTTGAACTCGAGCTTTTTTTCTTTTCTCTAAAGCATCTAGTTTTAGATCGAGACCCAACATACAACCCGGACGACCATGTTGTCTTTGTAGTGTTAAAAATTCTTTATCTTCATTAATTTTTATAATTGACATTGCATCCAAGTGTGCAATATCAAACAAATCATTTAGCCCATGACTAAATTCTTGTTTTCTCTGTTTGTTTAACTCACTATTTCTACTTTTGTTTTTTTCAAGTGTTCTCCAGAATTCATATAACTTTTTCAATTTTTTTGAACAGTATGAAGGATCGTGTGTAGGAAGTCGAGCTTTCTTCCAATATATTAAACACTCATCAATCACAAGATTTACACTATCGTTTAAATTTAATTTAACAAACCGCATATTGTAAAATAAAACACTCAGACAATCCTTTTTAGATGGTAATTTACTACCCGTTATTTGATTTTTTACTGAATAAATTAAATAAATATTTCGATTCGGCATATTATTGAAAAATTACGGAAAGCAGAAAAGACGTTAAATCAATTACAACCGTGATGGTGAACTGTCGTCTGTCGTCAATCATTACGATTAGGTACTGATTACTGAAGTAATATCGTTATTACTTATTACAATCGAGACATATTCGTAAATAATGAGATAAGATTTAAGATTAAGATGTTTTCGGGTTTATCCGTACATTCCGAATAATAATATTATAGTTTATTGAGAAAATAGTAAATTATTTTATTTAATGTCAAAAATAACGAAAAATTAAATATTACCGAATCACAAAATATTTTTAGGTTTATATTTTTTGTGATAGACAGTATAGGCTAACCAAATAAAATTAGAATACTTTAAAATGAACATAACTACGAGTATAAATGTGTTTGTATTAATCTTTTTGTAATTTTATAAATCCAATAGAAAAAAATTAAAAAATGTAAATTTACTCAATTTGTTCATTTTTCAACCCTTTTGCGGCATGTGAAGGGGTTAACATATCAAGTCCAAGTTTTTATAGAATCATCATTATGTAACTCTTAACAAAATAAGAATATGCTGCGAGTTGATTTCGAAAATTATTTTTTTACCTCTAGAAGGTTGGACCACCCTAGACTACATGTTTATAAGTATTCAAGTATGTTACTATTAATTAATGTTCCCTCTAATAATTACTATTAATTTTATGATTAAACTATTTTATTTTATAATAATATTACAAAAAAGTATTGTATTATTTAAATTTCAATTATTTTTCAATAAAAAGGCTAATTGTTGTTTATTTTACTTATTTTGTATACATTAACATGACAATATTCATGTTATGAATATTAAATATACCACTGTACTGAACTAGCTATTATATTATAAGTATTAAGTAGACTCTATGAAAAAAAATATATACACTGAATTTATATTCAACTAGCTGACCGGCAAACGTTGTTTTGCCAAAAAGTTATTTGAAATATTAAGTGAACCCGGCGAACTTAACGCCTTCAGATAAACTTTCGAGTGATAATAAAACATATAGTTCAAGAATTTATTTATTGATCTATTTGAATTGAAACAAAAATCAGTTGAGTGCTATATGATAAACAATGTTTTCCGTTTTGTTTTCTGGCGTGAAAACAAACAACGAAGACGGTTTGCCAACACGCGAACTGGCAACTGACCGTGCGAAAAACATGAAAATTCTAAATTGATCCCACAGACTTCCAACGATTGGCCTTGCGATTTATTGATTGTCATCGCAAAAGCCAATCGAACGGGAAACTGAATCCGCTTGAATTGAAATGGAAGATCTGTAGGACTGATCGGAATTCGTGGGATAAGGACTTCCTCTCCTTTGAATTTGTCCTTGATGATCGTTGCTTGTATTACATTGTTCATCAGTTTCTTGACGGATAATCGCGTACCATTGCACAATTTTGGATGATGTAGATTCCGCAACATAATAATCGATCCCACCTTTAGCTGTAAATTATGCAGCGGAGTTCCTGGCACATCAAGCGAGTTCAAACATTCCAATGTATAGTTGTCGCTTCATTTTCGTCGGTCACGCTGTCAAAGGATTTGTACGAACGTAATTCTCCAGCGATTTTACTTTGAATAATACAATTCAAGCTATCGACGTCCCTATTCTTCGCTGCGAGTATTGCCCGTTCACATTTATCCAATCAAGATTTTTAAATGCTTGGGAACACTTTTGTAATGAGTTCCTCCTTCGACGAAGTGCACTCACAAAAATTTTCCACGCAAAATTCTGCACGTTCCTCTTGCGTTTGATTATAACGGACATTCTCACAAATTATTGCATTACGTGTACGTCGTCAAATGTTTGATCTTCTAATAGGAGGAATCAGTCAAGCAAAATATTCTCTTCAAAAAATAACAAAGTTGTTTTTGATTAATCCTATTGAAAATAAAATACTCAATATTTAATAATACTCGTGCATGTTATAAGAAATGTAGGTTTTAAATAAGTGATTGCTAATTAGTAAAATAAAATAAAATTGTACTCACGCAGTTTTTGTGGACAATGGAAAATGAAGTAATAATAAATTAATAATAATAACAAAATAAATGAACACAAAACTATAAAATAACTATAGAAACCATAGATTGTACTGATTGTACATCGAGCTGATAAATTATAATAAATAATACATCAGTATTAATTGCCATAGAGATGTCTAAGTCTACCATAGAGTAAATAAAGACAACGGTATCGAGTTCAAATCCCAGACATCAATAAATAGTTTTTGCAGTTTTTCTAATTATTCGGTTGACTTTTTAAAAATTTTCTTTCGTAAAAACTTTCTCCTGTTAATAACTAACATCTTAAAAAAAATTTGAGACAAATCGGCCCAGCCGTTCTCAATTGATGAATTGTTATACATTTTTGGCTCCATTTATATATATATAGATAACATAATAGGTAATAATAGTAGTGTACATAATAATGGCAACCAGCAAGTGTACTTTATAATTTTAATTATTTAAAATGTATTACTGAAAATTGTGTTAAGAGTATAAATAATCTATACAGACTTTGTAGTCTATACCTTAAAGTAGTAATACAGATCAATATAAAATATTTTTATAATTATTTTCTTACGTAAAATAATAATAATATTGTAATAAAAATGTAATATTATTTTCCAATGACTTTATTTTGCCACTTAAGTGCATGTTGCGGAGTGTTGAAATACTTAACAAAGTGTTCTCTAACTTCTTTGGCATTTGTTGACGAATTCCCAGTTCCCCTTTCATTAGTTAAATCGTCCATTGTACAACTAAGGATATCATCATTGTTGATGCCATCTCTACGTCGAACAAAATTGTGTATTTTCCGGCCCACGAGAGATCAGTACCGCTATTCGGCCAAAACTCGTCTGATTTCGCGCATCTCCCACTCAATCGCTCCCACTTAACCAACCACAGCGTTTCGGAGACTGTCGGTGTCGGTCGGCAATTGCGACTATTGCGGAATTCCGGCACAAAGTGGGGAAAATTGGGCTCTGCACCGTCGCTGCCGGTCATTCTGCAAGCGCGTGATGGTACTGATCTCTCGTGGGCACACAACATGATTTTGTCACAGAGACAGCGAAATTGGGTTCAACTAGTATACTTGTTTGAAAAACTCTCCATTTTTTCGACATTATTCCAAAAGAACATTCTATATGTTGTCGAGCTCTTGATAACCTGTAATTAAAAATCCTCCTGTCGTCATTTAACGACCTGCCCGGGAAAGGTCGTAATAAATTTGGATGTAAAGCAAATGCTTCGTTGGCAACAAAAATATAAGGCAAAGGAACACCGTTATCATCACCAGGTAAACAAATATTTGGTGGCAAATTTAAATTATAACCAACCGTATAATTTTTTACCAAACACTGATTGTTTGAAGACATTACAGTCACTTTCCTTACCGTAGGAATCCACATCTATAATTCTAAAACAGTCATTAGAATCACAAATTGCCATCAGGATGAGTGAAAAATATTGTTTGTAATTATAATAGAATGTCCCACTGTTTTTGGGACATTCCAAACGTATATGTTTGCCGTCTACGGCGCCAGCGCAATTTGGAAATTGAGCTTTCTCGAAATACCCGGCTGCAATGTCTAACCAATCGTCAGTAGTTGGTTCTGCCATTTCAATTGGTTGTAATATGTTCCAAATAACCTCACAAGTTTTACGTACGATAGTTGATATTGTGGATATTCCAATTAAAAATTCGAAATGTAAATCTGAAAAGTTTAAACCAGTTGCCAAATATCTATATAAACACATATTTGGTATTAATTAAAATAATAATCTTTAAAAATAAGTGTTTGCCAATCCAAAGTTTGTTATCTTTATTTTATTTAAAAATGTATAATTTAATTGTATTAATGTTAAATGTTAATTATTAATTAATAGAACTACCTACATAGATACTTTGTAGTTTGTTTAAACATCTAACTTCATTTCTTTAGATTTTTTGGTGACACTATGAACTACTAACTACCTACATATCTGAAACCTTGATCGGCTTGATCTAAAATGTCAATCCTTAGCTATAAAAGTTTATAATATATAATAATTTTATAAAATTTTAACTACTAAATAATTTGTAAATTTATAATTTAACAAATGTTGACCAAATTCAAATATTTAAATGATTCTAAAAAAATCATACCTAAGTATTTAAAAAAAAAATATCATCTGCTATTGTAAAAATAATGATATTGATAGAAAAAAACTAAAAATTAAAATTTCAAATTATCCGCAAACAGCTCAAAACGAGTAACCCTTTTGTTAAGTTTAATTTTTTTTTAATATTTCTAAAATATTTGTTAAATCTCTTTAGAGGCATATTGAATCAGTTTATTGGTTTTTATAATACTAATAAATTAAATGTTTAAATTGCACATACCTTAACGTCACGGTCAATCTTTCTTCCGGTGAAATTATTAGTATGTTGTTTTAGAAGGTATTTACTAATATATGATACCTAAGATCATTAAATAAATACTATACGGGCAGATAGTGATGACGTCACATTTCTTATCAGTATTAAATATTTAAAATTAAAACAATAACAAGAGGTAAGATCATAAAACATATATTAATTATTATTTAACCCTACACAAGATTAAAATATAATGAATTATTAGTACTACTTACCAGTGCGGCACCACAGGGCACATTTTGGAGCTGCGGTACACCCTTCGTTTCACTATGAAAATCAATTTTAGTAGACAAATTGAGTAGTATTAAATAGTTTTTAATAGTTAGGGCTGGTGTACAATGCACATCAGTTAGTTAATACTAAATAGTATTAATAGTAAATACCGCTCTTGCATGAATTTAATTAAAAACTCAGATACTCATAACTTAAATTTTTCTTATTGCTTATTTTGCTTTTTCTGTTTTATTTGATTATAGCTAAAATGGTCATGTGCTGGGCTTATGGTTGCAATCACTTTAACGAATGGAATGGCTGTACATTTTTTAGAATTCCTAAAAATGCCAAATTTAAAAAAAGCTGGTTAAAGTTGCTCAGGTTTGTTGTAAAAAAACTGCTATGCTTTGCTCTTTCATGAAATTAAATTATAGTATTTTGATTTTATGATCTATTATTGAATAATAGTATCTTTTTTTTATTATTTAGAAGAACTGATGATCCAAAAACAGGTAATAGGATTTGTAGTTGCCATTTTGAGGATAATAAAAACAGAATGGACCAACCATCTTGCCTCATCTCTCTAAACAATTTGCCTCACATCAATTGACCCCAGAAAAAAAATATCTAAAGAAATAATTCCGATAGAACCCATACCACAAAAACCAAATGATTCAAACTCAATGGATTATGATGTAGTTCGAAATGAAGATGTTCTAGATCTGTCAATAAAATGTAAATCAGTTATTAGGTAAATATTAAAATATTCCAAAATAGATACTGTTTAAACTGATATTATAATATATATTTTGTGTTTAATAGTTCACATACGGTTGATATTCCACACATAACATCAATTATTCAAGAATCTGAGAACTATTGTCTATTACCTCAAAAAATAAAATGAAGCTATGCAATTAAAGTTAAGCCATTTAAGTGTTTCATTTAATTATGAAAGCTTGAGTCAAAACAACGAACTGTTACAATCTTATACTGGCTTACCTAATAATGAAATATTTATGTGTTTGTATAATTTATTGAAAAATGCAAAAATTCACTACCATTTCCAGTGGAAAGTTGAGAGTGTAAATAGACAAGATCAACTACTTATAACTCTTATGAAATTAAGACACAATTTTCCACATTTTGACTTGGCCTAAGTATATTTTTATTTTGTGAAATTTGTAAATAATTTTTGTGTTTAATGTTTTAATATTATAAATAGGTAATCCATAAGTGTATATACTAATGATATGGATATTTAATTTTCAATAAGAAAAGGTATGAAATTCTTAATAAAGAATTGTTCTAATACTTTAAGATTAATAAACCAGTCTGGATCCTTTTCAACTTCGGTAATCATTGTTTGATTAGGTGTCCAAACGACAAGGTAACACAACTTGCGGTTAGTTAAATATAGTTGTCCTTGAATCTGATGCCAATAAAAGTGCTTTTTGTTAATATGAACAGTATCATTTTGTATATATATATTATATAACTGTGATCATTTTTAAGTTCAATATCTAATGCTTTATTTCTGAACTTCCATGGACATTTTATCTCAACAATATAATCAGAATTTATTAAGCCATCTGGAGATGCTCCTAAAAATCCATTGTTCGCTAACCATAATCCAGTTGGTATAACATTTACATTTTGTTCTTTTCCTAAAACTCTAATACCTGATTTTTCATTTGTTAAACCCAACTGATTAGCATGTACCACACTTAAATTAGTATCATTCGTTAGTGATTTAAAAAAAGATTTTGAAAATTTATATTTTTGGCAAGCAGATAATATATTACCAAAATGACTTGCATTTAATCTATTTTTATGATAATAATGCCACAGTTCAGTTTTATTTTGACCGGTAGTTATTTCAGAAATGTTTAAAACAATATCACCAGTAATAAAACAGCTATCATTTATATCCTTCTTACTGCTTCAAAATGTCCAGTCTTTACTAATTGTTTACAATCATATTTATTTACTACACTTTCTATAGAACTTAATTGAAATTTTAAAGATTCATTTGATTCTATATGTTCTGGTTCAGGTCTTAATAACCAAGAAAAACTAACTGGGGTAGATAAATTATCCAAAGTATGTTTGAAAGTAGAAAAATCTTCATCTGAAATAATAGTAGAAGGGCTAACAAAACCACCATAAATCTGACTGATAGTTTTTACTTCATCACATGTGTTACTTTTTCTCAAATTCCATGAACAAGATTTGTCTGTAGAGCTAAGATTATAGTAAGTATAAAGTGCTAGGGCAGCTATATGGCGGCAAACTACTTGTCCACTAGGGCATGTACATTCTGCCTCAACTATACAACTATCATTTAACATCATATTTACCTTATATTTATCATTCTTCATACTTAGTTTGATTTCTCCTACAATTATGTTTAAATCTAGATCGGCTTGAAACTTCAAAACATGACCATCTTTATAAGCAATTTCACCTCTTTTTAATTGTTTTATATTGTCTTTAAAATACTCCGAAATAGACGAAAAAATTAAAATGTAATTTCTAGCCATTATATAGTTAAATAGGTAGTTATACAATTAAATGAATAGTAATGTTTAAAAAATGAATATTTATTTAAACAAACTTCAAATTTAAACAGGAGCCACCTATTAAGCCTGCCTAAACGTATATTATAAAATATTTCGATAGGAATGTTTGGATCCAATTGAAAAAAAATGGTAAGCGTTGATAGCAAATGTTACGTCATGCTATCTGCCAGTATTGTCAGTAGGTAAATATATATTGTAGACTGATGTTCCAGTTTTACATAATTTTATTAACATTTGTAATCGAATAAGCTAATAACATACCAATGAATCGAATGACGAAATTGACATCCGATAATATTTAAATAATTCGTCTGGGTGTGATCGCAAAGTTAAGAAATTAACTTGAAACTGACCTTCGTTGATTTTTTTCATATTCAACGGATGCACCCAGTATTTTCTCTTCCTGGTCATTTTTTGTTTTAACTGTTGTCTTTTATATAAACTATACACTACACAAATCGCTTCAACATCATCTAAGGTCTCCATTTAGTAAGACGATGGAAAATAACTTATTTAAAGACGTGAAGTACACAGTATATTTATCTAAACCACGTTTTCCATAAGAAATAATGAACTAGATTAATGTTATAAGTTCAAATGACAATAAACACATTTCGAATTTGGCGGGTATTCGAAGGCGTTTTAATCGCACGCGATCTTCTTGTGTGAATGCATACACGGGAGCGGTTTTTAACCGCAATTTTTAACCGCAACCGCCCACGATTAATTGCTCCGTGTGAAACCAGCGTATATCCGATTTCGGCCTATTATGCATAATAGACGTTCAAGTTTCAGTTGTGGGTTACATTTTTGTCAAGATTAACGTCTGTGACCATATTTACTTGTTAGAAACAAGTCCTATTTTAAATTACTTACTGTTAGATGAAGAGAAAAAAAAAGTTTGGGTAGGTAAATACAATTTATGAGGATAGGGAAAGATATGGTGAATTCCATACTCTTTTCCCTAAACTCCTGGAACAACCATTAAAACCATCAAAACTTTTTTCTACATTCTTGAGAAAATTCGTTTCCAGCCTCAAAAATATTTAAACTTCCGAATTTGTACTACACCTGAAGAAAGACTAGTAGTTACATTAAGGTAAGTAGGATATCATGTATTGTAAATGTTTATGTAGTGAGTAATATTTTATATAATAATTATGTAAATTATTATATTTTGATTTAATCTATTGGTGTCACATATTTCTTGCTCTTCTAAAAATACTTGTTGCAACTTATGTCTAACTATCAATTTTCTATTCTCTGGAAGTTCTTGCAAATAAGGTATCAAACTTCCCATAAAATGGAAACTTTCGTCTTCGATTATGTTTTTTTTTTTGTAAATTTTCATTCACACTTTAACTACTTCAACTTTTCATTTTAAATTCTGAGCGCAGCGATGAATGTATTGATTTTGCAATGATGTTTGTTTTTTATTTTTTTTTTGTGTCCCCACCTTTTAGGACAGTGAAAATGCTTGGATTTTCTTCAACAGTATCTTTTCTGACACGAAAGTGTTGAAATATAGTTGGTACTTTGGAATGGTCAAAAGTAAATATTTACATGTAGTTTTCAAAAGCTCCAAGAAAAACAAATAAAAAATTAAGGAAAAAACAGGAATTTTTACACAAAATCAATTTTGATTTTTGGTGTAAGTCTAAAAGGAATGACTGTAGATACATGCCAATTTGACTAAATATTAATATTAGCAATTTTTTACACCATAACATTTTAAAATATTTTAACTTATTTTGAGCTATTTACGGACATTTTCAGTTTCAAATGATTTCAGTTTTTTATTCTATAAATATCAATAAATTGGGGCCTTTATACAGTGACCCACTTGTAACCTACTGTACAGCAGAGCGACATCCATTTGCTCACCTATTTATTCCTTACTTTATAAACACTCTGTAGACCTTACACACTATTTTATAATGCAGTAAAAATGTTAAGCCACAAAAACAAATCTAATATGTTATAGGTACTATAAAATGAAGAACAGCTGATTCCG
>CARXXK010000002.1:25699330-25722855 GCA_949089665.1 Macrosiphum euphorbiae
ACAGTTGTAACTTGTAGGTCTATAAAGGTAAGTAAGCATAATGTCTAGACTCTTTTGTTTTGTTTTTAGAACAATTTTAAATCAGTTATAATATCTACTTATACCTCTTATATATATAATTAATTTATATATATCAATACGGGTATATGTGTATAAAATTTAATATGAAATACCTATACTATAAAGCATATAGGTACTGTACAATTCTTATTTTTGAGTTTTGAAATTTGTCATTATTCATCAAGACTTCAAGGAGGATTAATGTTGGTAGCTTAAAATTTTGAATACTATAATATTATATTTATTATATCTGCTCAAATATATACACACTTTTACAATGAAGCATGATGGATACCAATATGACAATAATGGTAAAAAAAATGGAATCACGTAAGTACCTAATCATACATCATATTATAATAAAAATATATTATATATATACGGAATTTTTTTAACCATAGTTAATTAAGCTAATACACATTATAACTATTACATTTTTTTATAAATAATTTTATGTATACATTATATATTATTTTATATTAGATTCTGAGCGGATCGATGAATGTGTTGATTTTACAATGACAATTCACTAACTTTCAACTTGTCAATTAACCCTTCAGCGCCGGAGTTAATTTTTTTTTTTAAATTATTGTTTTTTGGCCTTAGTTAGTCTTATTAGACAATAGTATAACAAAAAAAAATAAGTTTACATATAAATCAATCATACTTTTTTTAGAACAAAGCGTTACCATTTGGTTACGCTAGGCGCTCATATTGCATAAAAATATTATTAGTATTATGGTACTATGATTACAAGTATAAGAATAAAATGTAGTAAAAATTTTTCTTTATTATTATTTATGAATTTAGAATTATAATGATGATACAAAGTAAATGTATAAGTTCTTATTTTTCATGAAATACTCGAAAACATGGAATACAAAGTCCTAAATCACATTTCATACACATAGTTCGAACATGTGATTTACAGTTGTCTCCAGCACAACGACGTCTTTTCTTGTTTGGTACTTCAATTACCCAATGATTCATTTGGTCATATCGTAATTCATCGGAAATTCTAGCACTTGTAATGGATGTTTTTGATTTAGATGGACGTCCTCCCTGCTTTCCTGGCTGTCCATATTTAGTTAGATAAGTAGAAGCAATTTCGCGTTTGAACTCTAACTTTGTATAAGTACTTCCACTTTTTTTTGACAAAACCCATGCATTATTTATTGCCACGTCCAAGAGCCAAGTAAAAATAGGCCACCACCATTTTTTCCCACGAATCCCTACTCGATATCTGGCTATGTCTTCATCCATTCGATCGACTCCACCCATGTGTTTATTATAATTAGCAATTATTGCTGGCCGAGGAACTTGAATGAATTTTTTTTGTTGTTGAGAAAATCGTCTGACTGTCGACACGGGTTCAGTTCCATGAATATTAGAAGCCATTGAAACAACTGAATTATCAACCCAACGAACGACAATCAATCCATCTTCACGCACATTTTATCTGTTGTATTTATATTCATATTATCTGCACAATGTAAAAACCGCGAAATTTGAAGAAACCGATCACGGCGCATTGCATTACCTTGTACCCATGCACCTGGTTCGGATCTACGAGCTGATTTTTCAGCCAATATCTGACGTTTTTTTTTTTTATCTACTCTTATGGTTTCATTTGTTTTTTTATGATCATTTATGAATTCTCCGATTCGAGAGTTATTAGAAAATACAAGTTCAGCAGTTGAAGCTAGTTGGGGACCGGATAAATTATCTAATATTCCCCCTTCTTCCTCATCACCAGAATCTTCGTCAGTAAGTATACTCGGATTAGGGGGCGTAATGTATACATCTGGAGTACCAAATTCTTCGCTAATTTCGGGCTCATTGTCTAATATGTTTAAAAGTTCTTCTAAAGTAAAATCATTCCTAAAAATGTTAACAAAAAATACTTATAGTTATTTATTTTGAAAAATCTATAATATTATGTGTCTTCAATACTACACGTGTAGTATGTTTTTTATTGTTCAAAATAATTTACAAAAATGTTTCTATGTTATGCATCATAAAATAAAATACGAAAATATACTAAATCGATTATAAATATATTTTTGTAAAACAATATAATATGTAATTAAATCATCAATGAGTCTAATAATAAATAAAAGTTGTATTTTTCGTATACAGCACATGAACATATTTCTAACGCCCAACAGCGTGTATCACATTGAACATAATATTATGAACGTACTATAAACGCCTAGTGTAACCATATGGTTACACTCAGGTTTATCCACGATTGTATAAAAGAAAATAATTGCAAATGTTCAAATAATATATTCAACGTCTTATAATACTAGTATTGAGCACGACTGTATAAAAATACTACAAAAAAATAATAGGTTCATATAAATATTCTACTTACGCTAAAGGTATATCCATTATTTTTGTTCGCGGAATATCGACAATTGAATCGCTCGGCCGAACAACGGGACAAGCGCCAGTCTCGGCATTATTGCGTTTATCGGTGGAATAACGGGGCACGGGTATAATTTATTGTATATGTTCACTATCGCATTGAAATTACAAAAAAATAGATTAAAAGGCAATATTAAGTTAAGTTTTAAGTCGTGGAACAACGTGACACGTGTCAAATTGTATCATATATTTATATAGTACCTAGTTATCTTATTGTTGCGAGCGGAAATCGTGTTATTACTATCAACGTTTTATATTTATATAAACATAATAATCCATTATATCTCTCGCATACTTCGTGTTAGTGTTTTTTTTGTTTGCGTAGTGACTAGTGACAATGTCTTTAACCGTCAAACTTACTCAAAGTGACGAAATACGACTAAATAAAACGCGTAAACGTTCTATTAATCCATCTGAATGGGCTGCAAATAAAAGAAAAAGATTGCGCGATTCTGGTGAATCATACACATCAAAGCGAGGAGCTATTATTCCTGGAAAAACTCCACCAACTGAGGTACTTAAGCTTGTTAATAAAAAATAAAAATTATTAAAAACTAGGGATGTAAAAAATGTTTGAGTTTACATTTTATAATATGTGTAGTTGACAGTAATATATTTTTCCGATTTTTTTTTTATTTATTTATACAATATATTTTATTTCCCAACAATACGTCATGTATAAATAGCAATATTATAGTTTTTTCACGTAAATATTACAATTGCAGGCACGAGTATGTAATGCGGAAACTTGTCCTAAGCGTGGTTGTACCGATTTAAGCCTTCCAACAAAAATCAGATTTTATAATAATTACCATAATATTACTTATGATGAACAGTCAGCCCTACTTAAGTCACTAATGAAAATTTCAGAAGTTGGTAGACGTAGGGACGGTCGGAATGATGCAACGTCACGTCGTACTTGTACTTTTAAATATACCATTGACGATCTCGAAGTATGTCGCTTAACGTTTATTAACACATTTCAAATTACCAAGCGTCGGGTCGAAACAATTCAAAATAAAATAAAAAATAATATCGATACTCCGATTGATGGTCGTGGAAAACATAGGAATAGACCTCATGCAATCCCTAATTTGGTGAGACAAATGATTAGACAACATATAGATAGTTTTCCGAGACAACTTTCTCACTATAGTAGGAAAAATAGTGAAAAAGAATGTTTAAGCCCTGATTTAAGTCTATCTAAAATGTATAGCTTGTTTATTGAACTAAACCCTGATGTAAAAGCAAGTAAGACACTGTATGAAGAAGTTTTTACTAAGGAGTTCAATCTCCGGTTTGGTGTTCCCCGTTCAGATACGTGTAAGTACTGTGACATGAACTACATTAAATTAATTTCTGCAAAAACTGAAGAGGAAAGGAAGAATATCGAAATACAGAGTAATTTACATCATAGCAAAGCTGATCAAGCGTACAAACAGTTAAAACAAGATGCAGATATAGCCCGTAAAAATAAAAATATTATTGTGTTATGTGTGGATTTGCAACAAGTACTTTTTTGTCCAACGCTCTTCTTGTTCAGTCTCGATATTTCTCTGAAATAAATCAAAAATTTTTATGTTCTGGGCATAGTTTTCTTCCCTGTGACAGAGACTTTGCCCTGATCGAAAAAAAAAAAAAAAATTCAAAGGTGTTCATTCCTGGAGATTGGAAGTATATTATCGCTGAGGCAAGGTTGAATAAGCCTTTTTTTGTCATCGAGATGCAACAAAATGATTTTAAAGATTTCACTCCAGTAGAGAAAGCACTGATAAGGAATACGAAAATGAAAATCACAGAAGGTATGTGGATGAAAGTGACTAGTGATGATCCCACAAACGTATATTTGAGGAGCAGTCATAACATACTGAGACCATGGAGTATTTTTCAAATATACGGGAGAAAAATAAACTTAGCTTCATTGTGCAACTTGCCAGAAATTTACACAGAAGTCATACCTATCTCAGAAGAGAAGAAGAAAGACTTAATTGATATGTGCGATTATTTGCCACAAGAAAAAAAACAATTTTATCAGGACTTACTAAACTTTTGATGGTTTATTATTTATATAAGTTTAAATCAAAAAGATAAAAAATATTTTACATGACAGTTTCATTTTGTATACTTAATTTTTCCTTTTAATATTATACTCAAGTTTGTCAAAAATAAAAAGAAGAATAAAATAACATAAATATTAAGTGAAACATTTTTTTTTAAAATTTAATATTATAAATCATATATTTTAAATTTTAAATGTATAAACAATAAAATTAAATAATAATATTTTTGCGTATTATGTTTCATTTTCGTATTTATACTTTAACATAAATATTATATTTTGTCTGATTAGTAGACTCAATGGATATTATTACATTAAGGTAAGTTGATTAAGAGAAGACGGATGGAACAACGAGCTACGTGCAATGTTCAACCAACACGGACAGAAATGGTCCGTAATATTTTAAACGCGTCTACTGTAAAATGCGCTCAGTGGCGCTTGTCCCGTTGTTCGGCCGAGCGCTTCAATTACTGTAGGCGTGTTCAGAATGAAATGAACATCACAAAATACCGAAAAATAATTACACGGGTTTGTTCGAGTAATAAACAATTGATATTTGTGTATTTCGACTAAAAATAACTTTGTAGATAAGAAATACGGGCGTTGGGACAACGCATGTTTACTGTAACCATATGGTTACACGAGGCGCTGAAGGGTTAACCCACTGTAATATGTACCTCCAAGTTCATGTATATTTCATTGGGTTTTAAGGTAATTTAAATTTGTTAGTTAATCATGCTGATATTTACTAAACTAAAATAAAAATCAATAAATGCAATTTAAATTTTATTTTGTTAGCATTATTTATTTTATTTTATTATTATGATTATATCTAAATATCAACATACCATTAGTTATTACTTATTAGTATTAAATGAATATAAATAATTACAAATTATTAAGATAAAAAATACTCAATATAATATGCATTTTCAGATTAGATTAAAATGTTCAGCGTTAAATTATAGGGGGGAAAGGAGGGGCAAAATCAAATGTTGGGGGGGGCACTTGCCCACCATGGCCCTAGTGTAGCGCCACCCCTAATCGAATCTATTTTTCTACTATAGATTATCCAAACAAACACAACAAAATTAAATAAATATCACACCATTGTAAAATCAATACATTCATTGTTTCGCTTAGAATATAAAATCTAATAATTATATAATTAAATAATTTTTAAATAATATAAAAAATATGTTGTGTATAATATGATATTATAAAATTGATATTTTAAATTAATTTATTCTTTGGTGTGCTTAAATGTGTGTGGATTGACTGTTAATACTTTTATTTTATAACTCTCAATCCTTTTTATTATTTTGAAATACATAGTACCTAATATTATATTATATTTAACAAATTTTTTTTTTGCTTTAAATTTTTAATTATTAGAAAATATAACTTATATGAATTCTTGTAGCTCATTATAAATATTGTATATTGTTATTCAATAGTTATTACAAATGTAGCAAAAGTACCATGCACTTTTGTCCTGGAACCATGAAAAAGATGGTCGACGGAACAATAATAGTGATTAGGTTTCACTCTAATCATGAGCGCTTGGATAAAGGGTCGGCAATAGGCGGCCCGAGGAAGGGAAATAACTGGACTGCCAAAAATTGTCTTAATTTTCCTATATATCCCATGTATCCCTCCCCCTCCGTTCATAACAAAAATTAAACTAATATTGAAATCGATTTATTAACGGCAATAATAACGGTTTATGATTATCTGTATTCTGTATTTCTGTGTTGTTGTTGAACGTGCCAAAGTCACGGCTGCGGGCTGAGTCGCTTGCATTCGAGTGTGTGTGTGTAAAAAACAATACTCAGAGGCGATCTATGATTTATTAGGAAATTACGATAGCGTTCATCGTATACCGCTGTTTATAATAATAGTCACGATAACAGAACACCATACATTGAACCTACTTCTTGAAACACAAATATTATTTAGTTCAATTTAATCGTTAACGCGTTGGTTCGTTCGTTTCGTTCGTCGAGAAATTATTATTATAATTATTCGTATTCGTAGTCCGTCGCGTACGTAGTGTTAAAACTTATTAATTTATAAATATTATTCGTGTGCAATCGAGTATGTTTTCTAAAAAACGTAAAGTTGACAATGAAAACAGAAAGTTTCTGGCTGAGTGGACCGAACAATAATGTTTTACACTTCCAGTAAGAGCTGGAGCCGTTCCAGTTTGTCTCATATGCAACTGTACAGTTTCTGTCGTTAAATGTGCTAATTTAAAGCGTCATTATGATTTTTGTGCGCTTTTTAGACGTTGAAAGTAGAGTATTTAGAGACGAGTTGCTAGCATTATTGCAATTGAAATGCAAGACTCGTGGAGAAGATTTGTTTAAAACTTTTGACGACTTCATGACTAAATCAAATATTAGTTATGATAAAATTGTGTCTATTTCAACCGATGGCGCACCGGCAATGATTGGTAAAGAAAAGGAATTTGTTAAGTGAATCAAGGATAAGAATGCTGAAATACTTTCATATCAATGTATAATTCATCAAACATCCCTGTGTGGCAAACTTAGTACAACACTGAAGGAAGTAATGGACATAATGATCAAGTTGGTTAATTTTTTGCGGTCCCGATCGGCTCTTCAGAACAGGCTGTTTAAAGATTTTTTATTTGAATGTGATTCAGTGTATTCGGATTTACTTCAACATAACAATGTCCGTTGGTTAAGTAAAGGCAAAGTGATCGAACATCTTTGGAGTATAAAAGAAGAAGTAATCACGTTCTTGGTGAACTTGGATTCAGTAGAATCAAAGCAGTATCTTAAATTCTTAACAAATGAGAGCAATATGCTATCTGTGGCATTTTTAAAAGACATTCTTGGATATTTAAATGTACTTAATACTGAGTTACAAGGGCAAAAAAAGTTAATTTGTGATCTGATATCAAGTGTATCTGCTTTCCGACGAAAACTTGAAATCTTTGAAGATGATATAAAAAATCAAGATTTTATTCATTTTCCAACAATCCTAAAATATAAAAAGACTTCCGATATAGACTTATGTTTTTAAGTTTTTTGTCGGACCTTGGTGAAGAATTTGGAAAACTGTCTCAATTTAAAAAAAAATCCGTTTGAAGTTTCTCTGACTGGAGAATGGATTGACGTTGCTACAGAATTATTCAAACTTCCAAAACTTCACTTCAAATGGAAATTATTGATTTTCAAGAAGATATCTCATTGCAAATGAATAAAACTTCGTCTACTGAAGATTTTTGGATAAAGCATGTCTTGAATAAATACATGAACTGTAAACCCTTGCCATAAAATTAGCTACTATGTTTGGCTCCACTTATATATGTGAAACTTCGTTTTCAAAAATGACGTTTTTAAAAAACCGATACCGTTCAAGATTGACAGATCACCACCTTGAAAACACTTAACGCATCAGTTGTCCTCAAAGAGTACCAGATTTTAAAAATTAGCTGAAGAAAAGAAATGTAATTTTTCTCATTAAACTTAATATACAATTTTGATATTATTAGTATGAATGTATAATTACTTTATAAATAATTAATGATAAAATTAAGTTTATGATTTTTTTGGCCCTCGAAATTTTTTTTTTTAATATTTGGACCGCCATATAAATTAATTTCCGACCCCTGGCTTAGATGATACCCCTGAATTAGTAGATGCTTTAAAAGCAGTACTAAAAAGAAGAGGTGCTGCTGAAAATATTTTACTAAAAGAAATTTATGACGAAGAGTGCCTAAATTTTAGAAGTTTTATTATTGAAAAATTAATTTCAATTGCATATACTTATTTATTGATTTAAGCATCCGATAGCAGCTAGTTTATATCCATGAATCTTTAATGCGTTTGATTATTATAAGTGATTATGAATCTACACTTAGAGATGTTCTACAATCGTATTTCCCTGAAGCTCGAACATCTGCTTGTTGGTTCCACCATAATCAAGTACCTACCTAAATAATACGAATTTTTATTTTAAAAAAAAGAATTATTATTTATTTATTTAGAATTTTTATTTTAGAAATAGAAAAATAAGAAGGTGCACTGAATGCTACAGGAAATATTCAGCTGAATTAGGCTACAAGTAAGCTAAAATTGAAAAATGATACTTCATTTTATTTAAATTTCGTATTTAACATGTTTTTAATATACACTGTATAAATAATATTATTATTTTTAGAGAAGCAGTAAACAAGGCAAAAAAAGTGACAACATTTTGCAGTATCTGTCCCTCAAAACCATTTGTGTGTCTCCAATGTTTCCAACTTCATCAACAACGATAAATCACATATTATATAATACTTAGTAATAATAATTTTTAATGTATAATGTTAATATAAAAGTAACTTTTTTACATATATTTAAGTAATAATAAATCTTTTATAAGTTTGAATATTTCAATAGTTTTTTTTTTCAAAACCATCTACTTTTTGTTGTCTACGCCATGGTAAAATCTATATTTTTCTATCTCCAGGCCGTATTAAAATAAATTTAATTTAAGATAATGTGGAATTTGGTAGCCGGCGACCCAAGCGGCCCCTGAAAAATAATTCGGTTTGGGTCGCCAGCTACTCAATTGGCTTCACAATAAATAAAATCATTTGGGCTGCCGGCGTCCATGTGGCAGCCAACGTGTTAACATATTCACTTAATGATTAGTATAATTAAGTTATTTATATTTAAATATTTTTTATGCAGTTTTTAAAAATATGAAAAGTAAAGGATACTATAGGCTTGTAAATACTAAGCAATTTTCACTGCAAAGCTTAAAGCTTTTATCCATATCAGGATATAGAAAGATCATTTCAATTAATTAAGATGTATGCAATCAACTATGGAGTAGCAATGCATAATTTATTTGACTATTATGAGAGGTAATTAGTTGTTAATTTTTAAAAATCAATACATATTGGATTGTTGTGAAACTATTAATGTATAAAGATTTTGTTTTTTTTTCTCTGTCATCATTTTATTTTAGCAGTAAAATGTTTTAATGTTCTACTCGAACTCAGTCTTTAAAGGGGTTTTCTGGAAGAAAATTAGATCTAATGTTTACTTTGGGAATAAGGTGGTTAAAAGTAAAAGTGCATAATATTTTTTTTTAAATATTTAAAGGGTTTTTTTGCTATTATTAGATAGTATAATTTTTCTTTTATTAGCATTTTTTTTTATCTACGTTATAAATTTAGTTTTTGGTTAAAAAGTATAATATATGGTTGTTCATAGGTACTTCTAATTGAAATTCAAAAATCTAATAAATATGTATAGGAAAATACCCATTGGAAGTTCAAATTTTTACGAAATTCGATATTTAAACAAAGTAGATAAACTGTATTTTTTTTTAATAATTCAAAAGAAATTGTTAGTAGTAACTTGAAACTTTTATGTATATTTTGTATTTTACTATCACAGTGACTTTTATAACATATATTTAGATTCATTTAAAGGTCATCTATACCCTAAACCTAATTACTTATAGTAGCTTATTAAGTACAGTTTACTCTCGATTATCAACTGTCTTCCACGGAATCGTCTACATACCTATATGTATACAAAAAAATATATACGTATTGTATAGAGGTGGGAATTTCAACTCATTTTGATGAATCAGCTCCTGTGAATCAGTTCATTTAAATGAACTGAATCATCAAATCAACTCTCAACTCTTTTTTCATAGTTCTTAATTCATGAATACCACCTTGGTTATTTTGATTCATGATTTACTTGTGAACTGACCACGGATTACGGACGTACAATACTACAATGTACTTACAGGACTGGGCGCGAGTCGTTATCACTGTTATCAGTGTGAAATTAGTGTCACACTCGGGACCATGGAATACACATTGCGGCATCTATTTGTGTTATATTTAATGTCGAAATTATTTTATTATTTTTATTTTCATTTTAATTTTTAACACTGAAATGGACATATACTATAAGTACTTAAACCACGGACGCTCGTGACTTATATTAACGTATATTTAAAATAATTATGAAAATTGTAGTTATAAAGTATTGTGATTATTCAACATACATGTTGAATAAAATAATTTAAAATTGAACTATAGATTTACAAAATGATGTGCACACAATATTATGCTACCTCTTAGTACCTAATGTAATAATATTTTATGAGTTGAATATTATGTATGTACCTACTATATGTATTGAAATAAAAAATATGATTATAAAATAACAGTTGTTTGTATTATTATTATAATTATTACTTATTGAGGAGTTCTGGACAAATTAATCTAAAAATAACTATCATCCTATATGATGGTCCTTATAGTAGACATTTGCATAACACAAAATGATTTGATAATCATTATGTATTAAACATATTTAATTGAATCATTCAATTCAATTAAAAATGTATAAAGTATTTTCTAAGCTTCTTTAGCTGCATAGAAAAAAAGTGTAAAATTGTAAAATGAGTAAGACTAGTGTTGTTTGGAACTATTTTAAACTGGATGATAAAAAAAAAAATGTAAAATGTGGTTTGTGTCGTCTTGAAATGAAACACAACCAAACATCCACTTCTAACATGATGAGACACATGCGTTTAAAACACTCAACAATTGATTTAAACAAACGCCGTCCTTCTAATATGCATGTTGAAGAAAATAATGTTGATGACCCTATAGTAATTGAAAATCAACTTGCATCTACCTACTTCAGTGAGTATTTTATGTACATTTCCTACAGATGAAATATTAATTAATAAAGTATTGACGGTTAAAATGCAATACAATAATTGGTAGATTATAAACTAAATACATGTACCTACCTATCTGCTTGATTAAAAAAAAAAAAAAAATGCTAACTACAAATTAAATTTCTTTTTTTATTTAATTAGGAAAGTTAAGATTTCAATGACAGTGTAACAGTACTTATTATATTAAAACTGCAAATATTTATTGTAATTTTATTTAACTTAATATAACAATTAATAATATTTCATTGGTCTTTCTCATGAATAATAAATTATGAATTAATGTACAGACTTGTCTTATTTTTTCATACGGAAAAAAAATAATTTCATCATAATTAAATTACAATATTTATATTTAACTATACATTTTATTTTAGTCGGACTCTCAAACTCACATGGCGACATTAAATGTTCATAGACCAACAGTTCATAACGTACAAGACACAATTACAAGGTATTTACCTAGACCAGTAGGAGCTTCCCGACGAACTTTGATTGATCAGCAAGTTTTAAGAATGATAGTTAAGGAATATTATCCATTCAGTATTGTCGAGGACAAAGAGTTTGGTAAACTTTTAAAAATGTTAAACCCCGGATATGATTTACCATCCAGAAAAACTCTGTCAACTTCGTTGCTTTCTGTTCTTTACAATGATATAGTAGAGAATGGTAATTTTGTTAGTATCACGACTGATGGTTGGACATCTGTAAAGAATGAAAGTTACATTGCTGTTACAACACACTTCATAGACAATGATTGTAAGCTTAAGTCATACTTACTCTCTTGTTTTATGTACTCAGAATCACATACCAGTGATAATTTGAAAAATGAACTTTTAAGAGTTATAAAAGAATGGGGTTTGGAACATAGAGTTTCAGCTTGCACATCAGACAATGCACCAAATATAACAAAGGCAATTGATTTATGCAAATGGAGGCATGTACGTTGTTTTGCTCATAGCTTGAATTTGGCTGTACAAAATGCTATAAAAGAAATTCAAGAGGTCAAAGAGAAGGTTTCAGGTATAGTTAGACATTTCAAAAAAAGTTCTACTGCTGCAGGCAAATTAAAATCGATCCAAGAACAACTGGGCTATTCACCTCCACTTGTTCTTATCCAAGATGTTGTGACAAGATGGAACTCTACTTTTGAAATGTTTCAACGAGTACTTGACTTGAAGATTCCTCTTTCCACAGCATTAGCAGAAACCAATTATAATGAGTATCTAACAAATAATGATTGGATTATTATTACTAGAGCCTGTGAATTATTAAAACCATTTAAAGAAATCACTACTGAAATCAGTTCTGAAAAATCCGTGACAATTTCAAAGATAGTAGTACTAAGTAAATCCCTCATTAAATACTGTAACAAAATAAAATCTGAACATAATACATGCATGCAAATTTCAAAAATGATTGGTGTTCTAGTTAGTGAAGTAGATGCACGGTTTAGGTCATTGGAACTAAATCCATTGTATGCCGAATCTACAATATTGGACCCAAGGTTTAAAAATTATGGATTCTTGCATCAGTATGCATTTAGTGAAGGTAAAAAGTCCTTAATTAGCAAAGCTGCAACAGTTAATATTGTAAGTAATACTCAAGAAGTCACTGTATTGCCAAATCAGACTGACGATGATTCCATATGGAATGATTTTGACAGTGAAGTGGGTTCAATAGTTCAATCTTCCAATCCTACAGCAGCATTTATCGTTGAAATCGATAAATATCTGCATGAACCACTTCTGTCACGGAGAGAAGATCCCCTGCTTTGGTGGAAACTAAATCAGTATGTGTACCCAAGACTTTTCAAATTTGTTAAAAAAAGGTTTTGTATCATGGGTACATCTGTACCATGTGAGCGGATTTTTTCCAAAGCTGGACAGACAATCACAAAAAAAAGAAGTAGGCTAACATGTTCAAAGTTTGAACAAATGATTTTTCTTAATTTTAATTTAGAATAAAATGTATTTTGTAAGTCAACCTACCTATTGAGCATTTTATAAAAATGGCAAGCTTGCAACTGTAATATTGTAAAATATTGATTAAATAAGTAGTTTATTCCTATTCCATAATATTTAAAAATGTAATTTACTTATTTCTTATTTTGTTCTTTATAAAATACGTATGTACCAGTTTGTTATTACTAATTTTTACATTTTATCTTGATAAAATTATTATTAAAATAAATAACTCACATTAAATTTTAATATTAAATAATCTATCATCCCTCATTGGATTATGATTTTGTTATTGATATTTGATTCATACTTCATAGTTCATAGGTAATTTTGCTAATTGCTATTAGTTAATACTTATTAGTATTAGTTAATAGTTATTACAGAATTACCTAGTTAATAGTTATCACTTGTCAGAAATTAAATAATTGAATTTAAAAAAAAATGCTTTATTTATTATCATAGACTAAAAAATAAAAATAAAAAATGTGATTTCTGATTACTAAGAGATAATTAACTGAATATGATTTCTGAATTAATTGGCTGTTATCACGTTAGTTACGAGTCGTATGAAATGAATTGTAAAACCAGTGACCCGTGACTTGTGACTCGTGACTCGTTTCACGAATCCTGGTAAATTGATAACTCAAACTCTGTTTTGAACTACCTAAATTTGGTTGGTCAAACTGAGTCACTTAGTTGCCGAATCTTGAATCACTGATTCAACTCTATTAGTTCATTTGAAAGAGTCGACTCATTGAGCCGAGTAGTTCATGAACTACACATGCCTAGTATTGTATCTTTCCATTATAAATCATTATAGGTTTAATTGGTTTGTGGATTTGTCATAGCCGATAACTCGATAACGACGTTAAATACGCTTATTTAATATTAATACAAGTGTATTTTTCATTATACATGTACATACATTCATTGTACATACATGTGTATGTTTTTTAATAATACATATGTAATAATAATAATTTTAAATTTCAATTTCCAATTTAGTTTTTATTATACAATTTAATTTTGCGGATTATCCGCGGAATTCGTTTATCCGTGGATGTCCTGCCACAATATTCCACGGATAATCGGGAGTACACTGTATATACTTGGTTTGTAATGTTTGTACTGTTGGTACAGTTGAATATTTGAACACTATAAATAAAACTTATTTATTATATATTTATACCTGTGTTTAACTAGGTATTGGTTGCGCCGTGTGGGAACTCAGATAATTTCAGTTTATGGACTTCCCAGGCGTACAAACAATAATATTGAAAGTTTCCACAATAAGCTAAGAATAAAATTTTTATTGACTCATCCCAATTTATGGATATTTTTAAGTATGTTAATCAATATTATTAATTAAATACTACTTATAAAACTATAAAACTGATTTTTAACGTTTGTAAACTAAAAATACTAATTATATAAATGTATGGATAAATGTAGTGATAAATATTTTATAATATAATTTATATTATCTAATGAATTACCAAACAAATAAGTATGCATCTTCTGATAATTCATGTTTCTGAAATTTATTTATAGAATTTTTCTTATAGGTAATTTGAGTAATTTATTTAATAATTACCATGTCATAATGAGGCAGCTTGAAATAATCTTCAACCTACTAGGAGTTTGAAGGCAAAATATTTATTACAATCCAAAAGACTTAAAAATGCCACAAGCCAATACGATGCTGGGATCATAAGTATGTGGCAGTTCATGCAATTGACATCGTATACCACATCAAGATATATATTTCGACATATAAATTGGATCAATGAGGTAGATCCAAATTCTGAGCCAGAAGTGGAAGTTGCTGCTGTTGTACAGCCTATTCAGGAACCACAACTGCCTATAGCTCCACAAGTGTCAACGTGCATGGTATGTTTGAATGCAAGAGCAGCAAATATTCAACAGCATATTGTTCTTCCTTTTGTTCATGCATGAGTTTGCAACTATTGCATTACATCCCTTCCAGCATCAACAAGATGCCCTTTTTGTCGAATGGAAGAAGTCACTTTTCAAAGAATTTTCTTAGATTAAACTTTTCTTCTAGCTTTGAAATATTAAATTGTTCATCAAACAATACTACACATCATGACATAACAATTAATTGATAATAAATTACTTAAAAAAATTATTATTATTATAAAGTTAAATTGTAGTTATAATATGTTATACAGTTATATCAAAAGGGTACATTTATTCTTTTCAATTTTTAAAAAAATAGTTTCGTCTAACAAACATAAAATAAATATGAAAAAATAAATACAGCAACCTCATCTATAGTACCCTTTTGAAATAAACAATAAAAATAATACAAAAACAAACCTGGAAATTATAATTAAGAATAGTTTATTACTTAAAATATTATTGTTTTTCATATTTTTATTCATGTTGCAGTACACAATATGATATGTCTGTGTTTCAATTAGTATTCGCCCTTAAACTGGTAACATTTGTTAAAACCTACTATATTCATTGGTCATCTATAAATTGGCTATTGATAGGTGAAATGTTTAATATTTTTTTGGTAACTTACGATTGATTGAAGTCAAGAATATTTAAAACATTTAACGTGTTAACAACTTTATTATATACTCGTTCCATATTTGTGCTAATAACTGTATTCCAAGGTGTATCGATAGAAGATGTATCCATACACCTTGATGTATTCTCTCTGAGAATTTATGAGATAAACTGATAAATAATGATACAAGCGATAAATATGAAACGAGTATTCTAGATATTTTCGTTTTTTTTTCACATTGGCGCCACAGCTGGATCACTGGTATAATTCGTGGTATAAAACATAGACCTATTAACAAATTGTTAATAGCCAATGGTATAAAATATATCCTTATCATTTTCACTCATTTAGAAGAATTGAACCCAACTAAACATTGATAAGCAACACGTGATAATTTTCTTATCAAATTATATTACGAACACGGCCTTCTAAGACCGTAATTATGAATATGTAAACTATTTGAAAAAATATCCATCGAGCTCTCATAATATGGTATGTAATATGGTAATTTGTTAATGTATCTGCATCTTATTTTTAAACTCCAAATTCTATAGTTCTGAAGCGTACTGAATGGTTCAAACAGCGTTCGAATGTTTACTTTCTTAAAAACAAATTACGTGGTGGTGGTAATACGACATACTTTTTAATTATTATTTAATACAACTCTGTGAAGGTATAAATAAATGTTATGAAAAAGTTGTTTTTTTAAATATGCAATGATTATAAAAATTCGTCAAGTTTTAATTAACAGCTTTACTGTGCAGTAGGTATCAAATGTGTCTCATCATTGAATATTTGAGTATGTAACTGTAATGGATGTGTTAAATTTAAAGAACACGACAAGAAATGATTCTGAGCAAAGACTGTCTAACTTTTTGGTAGGTACCTAACCTAAGTTACAGAGCATTTATTTTAATTACAAACAGATTTAAATAAAAAATACACATTATTGTAAAGTTAATTCATATTCATCGCTCCATTGACCACTAAGAATAATAAAAAATATATTGTTATGGGTATTATTTATTTTTATTTATACAAACTTTCTTATAATATAATGTGACCAAATTATGATCACACATTATCTTTGTAATAAATAAAAACGAACACAATAAGAATATTAATTAATAACAATGAAAGCTCGGGTCAAACTAGCCTAGCAATAAAGTTCTCAACTTTCTTTTTCAGGAGTTTCAAATAGGCAATTTACAATACTTTCCGTGAATATACTGTCCGAATAAATACGCTCCGAGCAAATACGGTTTATTAGTTTTTTTTTAATTCCGGAGGAATACGTTCCGGAAAAATACGGTTTTTAACTTTTGGATTCCGGTGATATACTCTGACACACTGGAGTGAGTATAGGCATGTCCTATCCATTCTTTTATTTTCTATGGTCCGTAGTCACTGAGCGCCGCCGTCCGAGCCGAGTCAGCCAGTTTCACCGACCAACGTACGACAACCACCGGGCAGTCCACCACAGTCTGACGTCATCCACTGTTATTTCGATCTAACGTCATTTTTCCACCAGCACACTACCGATCGAGTAGCGTCCCATAGTCGAGCCGTTCATGCACGGTCGCAAATCTGGTTGTCACACTAGTTCACCGTGCCTCTGATCGCGCCACGTTCCGTGGATGCGCGACGCCACCACGAAAACCCGAAACATAACCGTGAGTTTTATGTTCACATTTCCCCCCGTATTTTATGTAACCCCGAATAAACTATTTTTGAATGTACACTCGTAAGAGTATAAAGTATAAATCTAAATACTGTAAACCAAATATTCATTTGTTTGTATTGTAAATCACGTATGGAAATAAACGTTGAATACAATTATTACAAAATAACATACAGTGTTTCAATTTTCATTAAAAGTTATTTCTATTTAATTTATCTCCTGTTTTGAAAAGTGGCTTAATAACTGCTAGTTTAAATTGAATTTAAAGTATGGCCTAGAGCAGCATCTAATATCCAACATCATGAATGTTCAGATAGTAGATATAGAAGCTAGAAGATATATGTTCAGATATAGAAGCTTCACTAAAAATTAAACTAAGGAAACCTTCATCGTCAGTTATTCCTCTACTAAGACAAAAAGTTAATCAAGAAAAAGCTACTAATAGGGAAATTGTAAGATGTTTAATTGACTTAGCACTTTTTTTTGTCAGAAAATAGCTTTGCATTTCGTTATCATCTAGAAAGTTTTAAAAAGATAACCACTAACCAAGGCAATTCTAGCTCTAGGGGTAAATCGTGGAAATGGTGACCGCCAACTATCAGCCTGAGAATGACTTAGAAGAGATTAACATAGAATTTGGACAAGCGGACCTAACCCTGAAGACTAATTGTGACAAGGGCGAGTCTCAAGCAGGCAGCCTAAAAAAAAATCTATAGGTTCCAATAGGTAACTGTTGATTCCACCTCTTCGGACCACTTTGTACCCTACACAGGTGTACCACAAGGTGCTGTTCTTTCTCCACTTCTGTTTGACCTTTTCGTAAACTCATCAACCTCCGTCCTCCAGCCTGCCAAACTTTTTATCTTTGCTGATGATATGAAAATCTTTTTCAGTATAAAATCCATCTCTGACTGTCACCTTCTTCAAAATGACCTTCAGCGATTAGTGGGGCGAATCTTTGGGGCTAGCTCTTAATATTACTAAATGTTCAGTAAAGACTTTTTGTTGTATTAAGTCTGTAATCAAGTATACTTACTAAAATACAACCTTGCTTGTAATAATTATGTAAAGGATTTAGGATTTACCCCTACACGGAACCAGTGCCCTAATATGCATATTCAGATAATCTGTTGTAAGGCTCTTAAACTGCTAGGTTTCATAAACCGTGTCTCTACAGACTTTCACTTGCTTACACCACTAAAAACTTTTTTCTGTTCTTTAGTCCGTCCCATCCTTGAGTATGGAACCATTCTCTGGGAAAAGTCTACCGCTTTTCCACGTAGCATGATAGAAAAGGTTCAAAGAAAATTCCTCCGTTACGCTGCTTATAAATTAAACATATCCTATCCACCTCACGATTACAAGCCAATCCAACGCCTTTTTTCCTTAGAAAGTCTAGCTGATCGTCGTCATTCAGCTAACTTATCATTTCTATCTAATTTTATTTTCTCTAAAATTGATAGTCCAGAATGACTATCCCGTCGTACACGATCAGCTGTTCCATGTTATATACCTCTCTCTTCCTCAAACTACTATCTTCAGTTGCGTTTTGCTCACCGAACAAGCAACACGTATGTTTCACTTTCGCAGTTCGCAAAATAGTGCAGACTTTGTTATAAAAAAATTTTTATTTTTTATTTTTCTAACGTTTACAATGCAAACTACGGCCTGTCGGATGGATGGTAAGTTTTTATAAACAAATATATTTTAAGTGGGTCACGCTCAAACTGACCGAATTGCACAATGTATGCAAATATGGACGATGGTTCAAATTCGCTGCATATTATAACAGTTGATGTTAGTATTTGGACACAAATACAAAACGACAATGTGACCTTGAAACATATGGTAACGGAATTGCGATTAAACAATGAGAAATTACAACTTCAGATTTCTGAAATGAACACTGGGAGCTCCAAAGAAATTTTAAGCTAGCCAAAAAAACCAATCAAAGTGACGAAAGAAGTAGCGAAATCTTCTGTAAAAATCCACAAACCACCTCCAATAACAATATGTGGTGTAAATGATTTTAAACAATTAATGATTAATTTAAAACTCGAAGAAGCTGAAGGACACGAGCAACAAATGAAAACTTTGGCTAATGGTGAAATTAAAATACTAACAGGCGACGAACAATAGTTTCGACGAACTTTAAAAGTATTAGAAGAGCAAAAAGTTGAGTATCACAGATACCAACTTGAAACAGAAAAAAAGTTTCGGGTGGTATTCGTGGATTACACCCTGAAACTGACCACTGTGACATTAAAAAGGAATTATCCTAGCTAGGACATTTTGTACATAATGTTACGAACATTCAAATTAAAAAACAAGTCGACCCTAACAACAAGTTTAGTGATCGAACTATTGTAAGGCTTCCATTATTCTTCGTGGATTTGGAGCTACAAGCAAACAACAAAGACATTTATGATATTAAAAACTTGTGCTATCATATTATAATAAAAGTTTTCCAAGGAAAAATAAAGAAATTCCACAGTGCGAAAATTGCCAAATATTTGGTCACACTCAAAACTACTGTTTCAAAACACCAAAATGTGTAAAATGTAGTGAAGGACACACTTCACTATATTTACACAGTCACTCAAGAAGTTTCTTTTGCACAGGTGGCTAGTTCCTCAAACGTAAATCAAAAGGGTCAACTGACTCAAACCCATACACAACAAAACAAAAATATACCATCGCTATCTGACGTTATGGCAGCATTAACAAAATTAAATGAGAGATTGGCCGGCTTGAAAATAGTCAGCCGAAAACCAAAGAGCAAAAGAAAAAGAAATGAGTAGAATGCTTCGAATCATAACATGGAACGCTAACGGGATTGTACAACGAAAACAAGAACTTGAATATCTTATGAATACCGAAAAAAATTGACATAGCTTTAATTTCAGAAACCCACTTCACAACGTGGACCACTCTAAAATTACGTGGTTATCGAATATATACAACAGAACATCCAAGCAATCGTGCTCAAAGAGGAACTGCAGTAATAATAAAAGAAACAATTAAACATTATGAACTTGATAAACATCCTCAAGAACATTTACAGGCAAATAGTGTCCATGTTAATGGCGACAACAACGATCTAACTATCTCTGCTATTTATTGTCCACCAAGACATAAAGTAGATGACAAAAAGTTTATTGAATACTTATAGACACTCGGTAGCAGATTCATTGCTGGAGGAGATTATAATGCCAAACACACCTTTTGGGGATCGAAATTGATTACCACCAAAGGGCGTACATTGTTCAAATCAGCAAATACAATTAAAGCACAATTCATTTCAACTAGAAAACCAACATATTGGCCGACTGACCCAAATAAATTACCTGACCTTATTGACTTCTACGTAATGAAAGGAATTTCATCAAATTATTCATCAAGTACCCACGAATAATATTATACAATCACAAAAAAATAACTAAAATAGTTATTCTAGGTTTTTTAATATGTAATTTCATCCAAATTTGAACTTAAAATGACTATAAAAATAAACTGTGATTGTGTATTTTTTAGATTTTTTGGTAACAGAATTAACTACTTAAATGGAATCTTGTTTTAAATTTTTAATCCTTAGATATAAAAGTTGAACATTTTAAAAATTTTTAACTACAAAATAATTATTCAATTTGAAATTTGATAAATTTTGCCAAAATTCGATCTTTAAATGCTTATAAAAAAAAATTGTGCCTATGTATTTTTATATTTTTCAATTACTATTGTAACAATATATCAGGAGCCTTGTATTACATTTTTTCACTTTTTGGCCCAACAGATAAAACTTTATTGATATTTTTAGAAAAAAAAACTAAAAAAATTGAAAACTGAAAATGTCTGTAAATAGCTCAAAAAAGAGTCAAAATATATTTTTAAAATTGTATAGTGTATAGGAAATGGTAATAAAAACATTCAGTGAAAATTCCATGTATCTACAGTTATACGTTTTTGAATTTCAACAAAATAAGGAAATCGCTACATGAGAAATCGAGTGTTCATTCAATGTTGTAAAAATTTGAATTTCAAACGCTCATAAAAATTTAATTTGACCTTCTTATAAATATTTTTTTTTTGATAAAGGTAGATAATCTTATAAGGAATCTTGTATTACATTTTCAAATCTTAAAATGAAAAAGAAAATTTTTACGAATTCTTAACTCAAAATAATTTGCTAATTTTCGTGATTTTTAAATATTTTGTCAATTTTTGAACTTTAAATGCTTATAAAAAAAAATTGTGTTTAAGGATTTTTAATATTTTTCATCTGTCTTTGAAACAATATACTAGGAGCCTTCTATTAATTTTTGAAGCTTTTTTAACCAACAAATAACATTTTATTGATATTTCTAGAAAAAAAACTAAAAAAAAAATAGAAAATGAAAATGTCCCTAAACAGTTCAAAATAAATCAAAATATTTTGAAAATGTTATTATGTATAGAAAATGCAAATATAAACAACCAGTGAAAATTGCATGTATCTACGGTCATTTTTTTTTTAAAAGTTACACCAAAACCAAATTCAATTTTGTGAAAAATCGATTTTGCGTAAAAATTCCCGTTTTTCCTTAATTTTTCTTTGGTTTTTATTGGCGCTTTTGAAAATTAGTGAGAATTTTAAATTTTGACCCCACCCAATGCACCAACGATATTCACTTTCCAATCGAACAAGATACTGAAGTTGAAAATCGAAGCATTATTTCGACTACTTATCGTGACTTATATGTACACAGACACAAAAAAAAAAAACTAAAAAAAAACACACATCATTGTAAAATCAATACATTCATCGTTCCACTCAGAATCTAAAATATCATGCAGCCCCGACGAGCATTATGGACTAGCTGAACCCTTGAATGATTTTTTGTCCTAATAAGAAAGCAGAATTTATAAAATCACTTTCACTTTCATTAACTGCCAAAAAAACATTAGAGTTTGAAACCCGAAACCAATCTGATAGCCAAACTTGGTTCACTGAACGAAGAAATCGTTTTACGGCTTCTAATTTTGGTAAAATTTGTAAAATGCGGACCAACACTTCGTGTAAAAATACTGTGTTTGAAATTGTATATAACACCAATAACACTAAAAGTAATGCCATCGACTATGGTAAAGAATCAGAAGATATGGTGATAAAAACGGGAGTTTACCAATTGCGCATAAAATGACCTTTTAATATACCAATTGCGCAATGTCTTTTTTGGGTCGATATACCAATATTGCGCTCTGTCTTTTTTGGGTCGATATACCAATTGCGCTCTGTGTTTTTTGGGTCGATAAACCAATTGCGCTCAGTTATTTTCAGGGCTTATAATATTATTCTAATATTAATATGTTTTTAATATTTATATTTAATATATTAATATTAATATTATAATATTATAAAAATACTTTAATGAAAATAATATGTATTATAAATAGATTTTTTCAGTCAATACAAAAAAATTATACAATGAACGTCAATTTTAATAATATTTGTACAATATAAATCTATACCAAATCATACACATAGATACACGTCAATAATACATCATTAATATATATAAAAATATAATTAAAAATTCTTTGCTAATAATTTTTATTTTGCTAATAATGATCAGCCTGTAGATTATCGTATTTCCCCGTAATTTCGTATACGTTTTGCTTTAAATTGAGTATATTTGAATGTATATTAGTTAGCTATATTTAACTGAGTATATACACAAAAAGTTACATATTATGTAACTTTTTCCGCCGTTTAGAAACTTAAATATCTCCATGTAAAAATAAGGAACCTAAAATATAAGTAGCGCAATTGGCGTACTGACGTAAAATTTAAGCGGCGCAATTGGTGTACTGACTTAAAATTTAAGCGGCGCAATTGGTATACTGACCTAAAGTACAATTATTGTTTTAGGCGCAAATGGTCCATGCCCATCAGGGCCGTCCCGAACAACAATTCATGGGGGGGTGGTAGATCTATTAATTTACCGACTGAAAAATGTTATTAATATTATAGGTTATTATAATATTTTGGTCATAATATATAGGTAGGTCGTAGGTATTAGGTAT
>CARXXK010000002.1:26330970-26556610 GCA_949089665.1 Macrosiphum euphorbiae
ATGTTCGCAGTTTTTTTTATTGTGAACCAAAAAATAAGTAATTTTTTAAACATCGCATAAAATAAAGTAATTCCTTGTATTACTTAAGAGTAAATAATCATTCTGTAAATCCAGGTTATAGGATTAATGTGTATAGAGAGCATTAGTAATAATATTATATACATTGTTAGTGTTATGATATTTTTTTTTATTATTGCGTCGGTTGGATTAAAAGATAGAAATTCCACCTCCGCTGATCTTTGGACCTACGATTTTTGACGATGCACCGCCATCGTCATCATTGTGTTCAATAATAACAACATATATGTATGCGTGACCTGCAGTCGACTGGTTCTGCTGCTGCCCACGACCGAATTGTCAAACAAACGTGTTTCGTCTATACGTATATGATACAATGATATAACGGATATAACCATGTACGTTTGGGAATATGATGTATACAAAATCTAAAAAAAATCATTAGTATCTATACAATAATGCTTCTATTAAATGCATTTAAAATAAGAAAATGCTGCTAGAAATTACATTAAATGTGAAAACAATGGGAAAAAGTAGTGAATTATTATTTTATTCTTATCACAATTTAACTATTCACATCATTATGTATTTGTAATAAAAATAAATGGATCAAAATGTATAATTGCATTTTTTACAAACAATTGAATCGTTGCTTAAAATTACAACATTCCAAATACTAATATTGTATTGCATAGGTATGATTTGAACTTAGAATTAACAACTAATTGAAATGCTATTAAAATTACCAAAAACAAATGCCTTAATTACAAATAAAAATTATAGATTATAGATGTCTGATGGATCATGATCATGTATGTAATATTTGTGTTAAAAACCAATGTTCTGCATTGTATTATAGTAGAAAATTGCAAATTCGGTAATTTTCTAACACGAATATTATTTTTTAATAGCTCAAGGTATACTACGAGGACGCGTTGAGCAGTGATCGTTGCTCGACCAACCAACCGTGGTAATATAATATCATAATATGATTGTTGTACATTTCTGTTAAAGTTAAATACATATTACTGGTAATTTAAAAAAAAAAACAACTCTCGTACGTTGACCCTTAATAATTAATTTTCGATTTCCATAACTCTAACAAGAAACTCGTTGTGCAGTGATAATTATCATGTTGGAAACTATGTGTTTCCTACGTGCGTTGTATTAAAGATTCTGAACGGAGCTTCAGAAGTTCTGAGTGTTTTTTTGTGTAAATTTTTGGAGTTTTTGATATTTGCTTCAATCATTAACTTTGAGGGTGTTCTTAGAGGGTAGCAGATTGGATTTAGTTGGACTTACGGTGCGTCAAAGTTAATAAACTCTTAGTATTTTTCTTAATAATATTGAAAAACTAAAAAAATCGGTATAAATGACTTTGTTTTTATGTTATAATGAAGAAAGGAGTACCATGCATACTGTAAGTACTACTGTAAAGACTTAAAGTTTTCACTAAATATTATAATATTATTATAATTACAGTTGATTAGGCATTATATTACTATTTTAGCTTTTGAAGTTTAAATGTTGACAAATTAGATAAAGTACTTAGTATTTAAAAATGATTTTTGAGATTTTTCTTTCAACGAGTTTAGTTATTTTTTTGTAATTAAAAAAATATTACTCTAAAATATATTCTGCTGTTACTCATATCATCATTTTCTATACATGATAAAGTGATTAAAATATTTACATTAACTTGAAGCTATAACTACTATAATCCATTCTATTTTGGTATACCTATTACCTACCTAGTACTTACTGAATTTTTGTTTTGCAAACTTATTGAATTAAGAAATTACTAATAAATAGTAATAATATAAAATAAACGATCCTTTGAAATATTATGATGATAACATACGTTTCCTTTGCTCAGAATCGTTTTTACGTATACAATTATTTATCTTTGAATTTAAAACTAACACTTGTATTACAGTGACCTACTCAATGACGAGGTTAACCACTTATTTTAAGCGATGACATTTTTCTTTTTCTTTTATCGCATAATAATTTTTTTTAATACATATTATAACAAAATAAAAAGAACGCTCAAAGTTTTCTCGACTTCACTCTTTATAATATACTTACCTACCTACCTACCTACTTCAAACAGTACTTTTTGTTTGTTTTTTGTAAGTTTGTTTGATTTTTTTTGTTAAAGTATACCTACCAAATGGCAAATATCATTTTAATAAAGAATTAATGTTTCCGTAAAAACTAGAATACATTTATGTATTTAAAATTTAAAATGTCTGGTTGAATTTTTAACGATTTTGTTACTGATACTATGTATATACTTTTACATTGAAAGTATTGCAATGAAACACGAACACTCAAATTTGTCTTTATAAATCCGCGTGCAAATAACTTAAAAACACGACACCATTAAATACAGACATTAATGACACATTGCAAATACATGAATTGTAACAATTAAATAAGCACATAGGTCATCAGGAGTCCTAAGCTTGTATAAATATTAATGTAGTCCGATCTGTGGCTATCGTTGTTCCTGAAAACGACCTGTCACGTTGCAAATTATAACAAAAAAAACATGCATTCCTTAACCCCGGTTAATTTTAAAAGACTGTCCTTGGCTTTCCGCACAATGTGAGATCATTGTTTTGCACAGTGACCATTTATATATTTTTCGACTCAAGTGGCTAGTTGCTTGTGTAACGGAACAAATGAGGTACAATTAGTGATGGTCGCGTCCAATTGGGTCCTTAATGTCGTAATTTGTCTTGAACGGTTCCGAGAGAAATAACCAAAGAATTATTACTGTCGTTAATTTCATATCAATTTAACGAGAGTCGCATCCGTTGTATCGTATTATAATATAACTAATACACAAGTTAATTACTGGTATAATAGCTAAATGTAAGTCATCTTCTGGCCAAATTTCGTAATATTCCTAATGTTGGTTAAAAGTTTATATAGGTAATAATTTATTACTTTTAAATCACGTACCTGCAGATATAGAACTACCCGAAAAATATCAACTTAAACATTTTTATTTTCTTCTTCAATATACTTGTTTTTTATTGAATATAAAAATAAGTTATTGTATACGGAACTTAATTGAACTACTCGTGAAACGCGAATAACTTATTTAACTTGGTATGGTGATTGAAAATATATTTTATTACGACTACTACGATTTTTTTTTTTTATTTTCAAGTGCTATTTGATTTTACAATAAAGAAATCAACTTTATTTATTTCGTGGTCCCCTTTCAATTTAATAATAAAAAATATTTTGTATTTTTATAAATTAATGATTTAAATCATAATATTTTCTTTTATTCCACCGTGAAACCGTACAATATTCGTTTAAAATACAATTTGTAAAAATAAACTTAAACGTAGGCACTTTATTGGTTATTACACAATAAGCAATATTTACGATTAAGTGAAAAATATTACTTAAAAACTGATAGGGGATGTGCAGGTTAAGCGTGTTTGTTTGCTTATTTTAAATGTCACTTTTATTTAAAAACATTTAAGCCCCGCCCTAAAATTTTACTGAATTACGTCTCATAATAATATAGTCCCGTGAACTCCGCGACCAGTTTATTGGCAGCGGTACCCGTTCTGTGTCGTGCAATTACAACGGAGGTAATGCAAGCGCTCGTCATAGTATAACTATACCCTGTTGTATATAAGTGGAAGGTCCAATCGAATGTCTCGCCGATTATATAGGTAACATGATAAATATTTATATATTTTATACCACTTAGCTGAATAACGTTTTTAATTTAAAATTCAGTAGGTACTAAAGCCGGGTTCACACTACACAGTGTCGTGTGATTTCGTATTTTTATGTTTATACCAAAATGCAATATCAATGATATGAATATTGTACCTGGCGATAACATAATACTATTTTATTTTAGTTATCACTTTTCGTCACATAAATGTAACCAAACGGTCAAAATTTGAATATATTCAACTATGCGGTATCGTCTGGTAACTATGGTATCTGTGATTATTTCACACGTCACGGTGAAGTGTGAACCCGGCTTTAAAGAATTTAGCTGATTATAGGTATTATCAAAATAAAAGTTACGAAACCTACAAAATACAAAGTCTACAAACACGAAACAACACAAAAAATATTATTGATTTAACCATAAATTATAATATTATAATATTATTTATATAAATATTAAACGTATAATAACTAAATATAATATATATATAAATTATTAAATACTTAAGAGCCTAAACATGGAGTAGGTATATTCATTTTTGGTTGAAATGTAAATATAGAGTCAATAGAAATTCTTGTAAAAAAAGAAAAGTATACCTGCCTATAATTTTTACCATTTATCAATTAGTGCAATGATTGTATAATAATATTATGTAATTAAAAATCTGATTTTTGGAATTATCAAATATATTTTAAGACCATATTTTCAAATTGTTGAGATTTTTGTACCATTTAAGTTTTGAGTGGTGTCGTACTGTCATGTGAAGAATAGATACAAACTTTTGTTTTTCAAACAAGAACCCACCTTGTCACCTTTACTACTGTAAATTATTTAGCAGATACATTTTCTGAAAATTATGACGTGTATTACATCAAATTTCGATTGAGCAGTTTCTGAGTTATTCAACATTTTGTGCTAAGGATAATTTACATTTTGTGCTATTGGTCCATGATAATGGGCTTAGAATATATTATGGGGCTTATGGTGATTAGAAAATGTTAGTAATTAATATTAATCAATCGAGCTCAGTTATCGAATATGTATATTGTATATGACATAATTTTATCATATATCATGTTCTCATGTTAAATTGATTTAAATATTATGGATTAATAAACTCATAATCTCCAAACATAAAAAAAAATATAGATATTAAATTACATTATTATTATAAATGATGTGTATGTCTTGTTGTTGTTATTATTTTAAAATTAAACACGACCAATTTTAAAAATATTAAAACATTTTTATTAAATGTATTTAATTTAATTTATTTATTATTTATCGCACGAAATATTATATTTACGATATAGAGAACACATTTATTAAAAGCATATTGATTGGGGATTGACTGTGGTTGTGTTGTGTAAATTTGTGTAAAAGAAAAATGTAGGTTTCCCAAAAGTTTGATTAAATCCACCTCAGGTTCAACAGTTAGAAAATAGTGTAGCGTTTTTTCTTTTTCTTTTTCGTTTCCGAGACGTCTTTAGAATATAAAACATACATAGGTATGCAGAATGTATTAAGAAGTTATACACTGAAATTACATTTAAATACGTCATAAAATCGATTTCTAGAAATATTATCCGGTGATAAAATGTTTCTATTATCGTCAAATGCGAATTACGGTGATTTCGTCGTTAACACTTTCACATAATATACTTCCTTGAGTATATATTTTTAAGAGCTAATATATTTTTTTTATATATATAAATAATTAAACATTACGATAATGCGCATTTCTCGACTTTCTCACTTTTAATTAATTTGATTCATTAAAATATATTTGTAATATATCTAAATATAGATAGGTAAGTTAATTAATTATTTACGATTTTGAAATGTGGCTGATACATTACTTCTGTAGATTCACTAAAATCAAACATTTTAACACTAGCCGATCATTTTTTTGCCATTTTGAATTCGGTCGATAGTGTCATTTTTCTGTTATATAATAACCTATCATTATACGAATATCATAAATGGGAAAATAAAAGCTTTGTCACCTATAACATAGTTACGGATCATCAGAAGTGTTGCCGTGTTGGAATAACTGATTTAAGTCTGTTGTGGTTTTTACCGTTATTGGAGATAACCACCTAGTGAAAAATAGATACAATTTAATGAAACTACTAAAGCGGTTGAAAAATAAAACATTAAGTTTATACGGTGGGTGTAAAGTTGTTGGATTTTTTTTTTTATAGAGATTTTGTCAAGATATAAAGATACCAGAAATTTCTATTAAAAACGGGTTTGTCGTTTATAGGTTTTATTATTTATACAATTTTAGAGGAGAACCAATTAGATAGAAACCAAACAAAGTTTTATTATATAAGTTTTTCACCTTGCTTAATACGATTTTTGACGTTAACGGTAAAGGTTTAATATTATAATCCATGATTAACAATCATCTGTGCTCAGACGCAAACACTGCTCGTTTGTCTACATTGTTTTCCGTCCTGACGATAAATCCGTCCGCTTTATAATCCGTTAGACTTGTGTTTGTGTAAAAGATTTCATAGGTGCATACACTTTATGCAAAACATTTGTACAAGTATTTATATGTTAAAAAATCTAAATATTCCGAGTTGCTAACGATTTAGTTTTCTCTAATGTCGATTAATTAGGTTTTTTTTTACAATATGAATTACTCATGAGAAACAATTTTTAATACTTTGCTATACAAATCGAACATTTTATACATTTTTAACAACAAAATAATTTGATAATATTCGGTATTTTGACAAATATTGTCAAAATATGAACTTAAATTAATGTTATTAAAAAAAATGTTGCCTAGTATCTTTGATAAAAACTTATGAGGAATCTTGTATTACATTTTAAAACTTTTCGACCTAACGAAAACATTTATATAAAAAAATTTAAAAAATCGAAAATGTCCAAATAACTAAAAACTATATATAGCTCAATATGAGTCAACATAATAAAACAAATTGTATTATGTATGGACAATACTAATAAAAAAATTATAGTGAAAATTATTCAATTATTTATGGTTATTTGTTTTTGAATTACACCAAAAAAAAAAAAATTAAATTAATTTTTGGTTTCCTTTGCTTTGCTTTCCAGGTTATTTTGTAAAGAACTAAAATCTCTTTACTTTAACTCCCTTCAAAGTACCAGCTAGATACAATTTGCTACCAGAAACCACTTTCAAGTTGAAAATCAAAGCATTTTAACTATCCCAAAAGGTTTGGTTAGGTTACAATTTATTATGAAATCAGTACATTCAATGATTCCTTGAATCTAAAATAGTATAACACTTCTAATACCTATAAATAGCTTAAAAAGAGCAAAAATATTTTGAAAATGTTTAGAAAATACTAAGACAATTATTTTATTAAGATTTCATGTATCTACAGTTTTTAAAAAAAAAAATTAAAATTCCCCTCATTTGAGGGGAAACCCCATACTCTTAGAGGATATTGACACTTGACCGGATCTTTATTATTACTAACTACAAAGGTTACTCTTATATAATAATATAACTATATATAAAATTGGTGTACAACGAATAAGGTTAACGTAATGGAGCTATAGTGTACCTAGGTATATAAGTGCAAATAAAAATATTACATTAAATAACAAAATAAAACATAATTTGTGAACAATGTAATTATAATTATCGAAAGATAATAACTTCGTCATTCTGTATAAACCGTTAAATGTTTTTTTTGCCTTTCTTTAAATCAATAAAAATAAATTTAAAGTTCGCTTCAATGCACATTTCCGCGTGGAAAATCTCGAAAAGAAACTACCGTACTATAGGTATACCTACTGTCTGTGTTCTATCGATTTCCTGTGAAATAAAGAGATTTAATAAATGTGAACAATCCTGTACAACAATAAAACAATTGGAAAATTAAAGTCCTTCAACTGTAAATAAACATAGGAGATTACAGAAATAAATATTTTTATCGCGTACCTACCTAGTAATTTTTATTTGTTTATAATATACCTATATACATTGATGTGTTTATATGAGTTTGCATATTTTAAAATCTCCCAACCTCATATCAATCATATTTGTATTGTAGCACATATTATTATATAATAAATATTAATAGTCATGTTTCTGGAATGAGAATTAGAAAAAAACCATTATTGGAAAAATTATAAAAAACAAAATATTTTTTTTTTTTTTATCTTAATTTTATTTGATTGTATCATATTATCTGTGTCGTGAGTCGTGAAGTTCATAATGTATACGTTTTATATGTATAGGTATATAATAGATTACATTATAATTATAAGCATTAAATTGCTGGCTGAAAAATGTTTAATCAGTCGGTTTCGTCTGCATGGGACACATTCCCTTACAATCTCTGAACAGTTCGTGTTGAATTGTACCATTTTTCAAAACAATATGTTAAATATTGACCTTTGTTTTATATTTTATGTTTTATTCTCTTGTGTTTAATAAGCATTATAGTATAAACAAATTTACAATATGTTCAAATATTCGATGAAATAATTCAAAACGACGAATTACGTGCACTATATGTAATAACCCAGCTGGATAATTGGGTAGGTGCCGTCCGTTAATTACCTAACTACTTATCTATTGTCATTTATATTTGCATAATAATGTTAATGACTTCCGCCGTGTCAGCATTGATTGTAAAACTATAGTGTGGCGATTCTTCGTCGAGCATGACGTCCATTGTTGAATTACGCCAAAGATAAAAATTAATAAATAATGAAATCATAGCAATAATAATGGTGATAACATCGTAAAATATATTTTCTAAAAAATGTCTTTATTGAAGACTACAGTGCATTATCGCATATCCAATTAATCGTATATTTACGTGTGGGCCTGGTTTTTAATCATGACGAAAATCCGGCCGATCGCGACAGTCTAAATCTAAAAGAAATATAATATTACCAAAAAAGAATACCTATCTAGAATTTGATTGAAATTTTGGACAAAGTTGCGTTAGATATGTGTAAAATGAATACAATTACACAGTCCCCCCATACAGTGCAGCTATAATAGTCTAAAAATCCATTCGGGAAACAGTGCAATATCTATGAGTAAATAATAATTCCGACGACGGAAAATATATATTATTAAGTTAAGAGTTATTGATTGTTGAACAATTAAAATTTATTTTTTATGATAATAAATTATTGTTTATATATAATATATTGTGCCTAAAACAGTATAGGTCTTATACGGTATATTATGTACCTACTGAGAAAATATAAGAATATTGAGCAGTACGTCTCGCTGGGAGTTAAATTCATTTTTTCTTCGGAACTGGGTCGGCAGTGGGTATTCGAGTGACGGTAATTAAATAACGTATAATATGTGCAAAAAACAAATATGAACCGTCGTAATCGGACGTCGAGATAAAATTGTAGTTTTCACGGGTTCTCGGGGTCAGGTCACACGGAATCGATGACGATGAATATTCCGCACAACCTCCAGTGAACCGCTGTGCAAACGACTCGCATAAGTAATCGCGGCATGCAGTTCAATAATATCGTTCCACTTCCGTGTACGTGTCCGTCGCAGTAGTAAAACGATTGACAGCAGCGACAAAAAAATGTTAATATTCGCTATTGATTTCCAGCGTACAATAAAATATATATATAGGTACTCACGAGAGTGGATTTAAAATTTTACCTATACCGGTACAAACTCCGTTTTTTTTAAGTTTTGTGTAATTTTCATTTTTTCGTTTAACGAACATTTTAATTACACTTATTGTACACCTAAATTTACATGGTTAAATTCACCGATAAATGTTAGATTTCGAATTTCACGGACTAGAGGAAATATTTTGCATCTCGCCCGGGTGGCGTAAAAATATACACCACGCTTGAAATCCGACACCCGTCCTACAGAGTGAAACCCGACAATTATATTTGTCTTTCTATCCTGCGTTTTTTTTTTTTCACTTTTATTTCGTTCGCCATTTCAATGAAAAAAAAAGTAATAATAAAAGAACACGAAAGCGATAAAACTATCGACATTTTCGTCCGTGGGTGAAAACAAACAGATATTATATCACCTCGTCATCTCATCCTTCGCTCGGGGTTACAGCATATCCTTTTTCCAACTGTAAATTTTCTACTCAACTAGACCATGAATCCTGTGTAAGCCGGCTCACACGGAATAAAAATAATAAAATGATTAATGCTCAAATACATCCATCCGTATACCATATTGAAGTTGAAGCTACGATGTATAACGAAATATACCGTTATTCTATCTCGAACAATATCTTCGATATATAATGTTACACAATTCGGATTTTTGTGTTTTATATATTTTTATTTTACTTGTTGTGTATGCTGATAAACAACTATCGCAAAATAGGTACCTAATACTTATTGATTTAACTTCAAGTTATTTAAATACTATAACAGATTATGATATACTTGTATTGTAGAGCTGTAATAAAGTTCAAAATATTTCAAATGAAACCCGTAATATACCTTATAAGTTATAGCCATAAAATCGTTAACTCGACGAAGGTTCTCGGACCTTAATACATAATACTCGTTAATGCTCGTGACAAAATACATCTGAAATCTCCCGGAGCCTAAGGTCCCCTTCCTGCTCGACATGATGAATGCGTGATAAATGAAATTAATATTAAATTAAATATGTATTATATATTATTCCTAAAAGCTGAATTTTCTTTTAATCCACTGAACTAGTATTATGTAGGTATAATTGACATATAATATTATGTAAAATGTGCCTATACGGGAGTCGCCATAATATTATGCATTCCGATTTGTTTTTTAACATTAGTGGTCATGATAACAATTTTCATAGACATAACATTTTATATTTTTATCATTTTTTCTTATGACTCGGAATGCATATGGTGACTTCCTATCAGGATCATATTATTATATCATAAATCATAATGAATAAATATATTTTTTGTTATATTTCAAAATATTTTACCATGTATTATTGAAATTGGCTATAGACATTAAAACGAGGACAGGACTCTAAAATATTGTAAAATCGGATAAGCTAAAAATTTTTTTCGAGTTCAATGAACAACTAATAACAAACACAACATTTAGATTAATTATTAGTTTTAATACAATTAAAACACGTTTTTTTTTAATAATAAAAATAAAAATAATCGTGACACTACAGGTCAAATAAAAATACCAACACACAATTATTCCTCTGTATGATGCTGACTATACTCATACACATCTATATACGTCGGAGGTGAGCCGATTTGAGAGTGTCGTGAGTCGTGACCATTCCGTTTGTATTTAAATCATTGGTTACTTAATTGTTTCCTACCTCATACAATAATGCCTGAATGCACAATTATTAGTATAATATTATGTATCATTCAAAGTTTATTTCGTTTACGATTATTGATATTTATAAGCGTTCTGGATGAAATAGGCCCGTCCTAAGCCATCCTGGTGTTTACATTACAAGTATTTTGGACTTAAACTTTTTGCTCAGCCTTATTTTGTCGACAAGTTCTCACTAAAAATGAACAATAATATACAATTAGTAAATACTATATTATGTAGCCATGTAGGTAGGTGAGTGATGTGGGTAGGTTGCCATACTAAAAGTTGGGGCCTTGGAAGCCGTTTACCTTGCAGATTTTAATTGTACGATAAGTAATCTCTATGATAAGCGGGACGCCATAATTATTATCCATATTATTCTATTGTTATCGTGTGTCCTGCGAGGGCAGATTGGCACGACAGTCTGTTCAATAGTCCAGCTTTTTTTATCAACGAATTTTTGTCATCGCCATATTATATTCGAAAACAATATTGTTTATTATTATTTTTTTATTTTTTTTTTTACAGAATGAAACCGAACATGTGTGTAACATTGCTCTGGTGTTTGGCATTCACCGCGTCGGCCTTCGGGCAAACAGATGTCAATGGGTAAGTAATTCCAATACGAATAAAATTCGTACATACTACATTGAATAAATTATACTTATATAGTTATATATAACATCGTCAAATAATCTTATCGACGTGTTCCCAATAAAAATAGGAGGGCTACCACTCATAAAAGTCTCTAGGGTCCCACTAGTAATATGTTGGTAACTAACGTATAGTTTTTCGAAAAATAAATTAAATCAAAAAAATTAAGTAGGTACTCACTTGATTTATATTTGTAATTTTTGACATTGTTCTAATGTTCTTCATTCATTTTCTTTTTTTACACTTAGTATTATTGTATAATTGGATTCAACCTCGACAGGTTTAATCAATGACTAATGAGTCAACCTACATCTTCTTTTCAATTTAACCGTTTTCACACTAGAAAAAATTCATTGACAAATGGGCACCTACATCTATTGATGTATGTATGTATTGGTAACATCAATAAGGAACTCATCGTCTACCGAACGTGACTACGTCAATTTGTATGCGTCTCCTTGTCCCACATACCTACATTGAATACAAATCTGAAAGTTGAACGTTATTGTACTTATCGTCTAACATTCTAACATTTTACGCATAATATGCACTGTTTATCAGTAATATAAATGTATGAATTCGCTTAGCCCCTGGGTTCCGAAGTAGATATCTTCAACTCGTATAAAAATAACGGAATCGCAAACCACTTAAATTATATGTCCGTAACTTATTGAAATCTAACAACAGTTAGAACCTTGTATTAATTCCATAACAATAAGTATAGTTTAGAAATAAAATACACAAACCATTACATATTATGTACCTAGTATAATATACGATTTCATTCGCAAAATGATCTTCTCAAAATGTTGCAACCTCAACTTCAACGTCACATAGTAATCAATTATTATTTTTTATTAATACCCAGTTTATTATATTTTATTCGAACCACAATTGAATGAAGGAATATTACTAATGTAATGAAATTCCTGGAGTTGTATTTGTTGAGTTCAAACACAGTACCTATTCACGAATTATAACTCATTTTAAGTGTATCACAGAAAAATGTAGGTAATTAAAAAGCAAAAACTTCAATAGATTCAGGTTAAAAAGAAATAAGAATTCAAATAACCCTAGATCATAATATACAAGAGTAGGTAGGTAAGCATATGATACAAGATTATAATATATGGTCATAATATGAGATATCAAGAATTTGTAGTTATCACTCAACAATTCCCAGGGAGAATGCAGTTATTAGAATAAATATGCGATGACTATATACTCTTGCATTTGCAGATCATGCATCTTGACCAGAAATTGTATTATATTGGCTTATATTATGACTTCAAATATCGGGATATGGCTCCATCCATTGAATATGATGTAAGCCCTAATAGTTTTATATAAAATAATGAGTTCGAGTAAAAAGTGTTCAAAATGCAAAAATGTTCGAACGAATATTTGTTCAAAAGATATAATTTATTGTTAAAAAAAAAAGTAAACATATTTATGTAAAATATTAAAAATTATTTAAATGTAAACAAATTTGTATCAATTTATATATTCAAATTAAAAGTTGAAATTGTATACAATACCTCAAAAGAAATCAATGTTATTTTGATCATTATTATTTTTTAATCTTAAGATTAATAAGATTAATCTTAAAATGGTACTTTCTTTATGTTGTCATCAGGGATCTTTAATTTTTTTAGAAATTCTGCCTTTGTTAAATTGTTTAACTAAGCTAACGTTCTCATTCTAAATTTGTTGAAGAAGTTTTATGTATTTATATGCAATTGTTCGAAATGTAGCACCACATTTTTTGACACAAATCCAATAATACACATTTTCATCATCCCAAATTATTTTTATTAAACATCAATCCATATTATTCATTAATAACATGTTTTTCTCGTGTATGTATAGTATTTTATGTTTTAATTTTATAATACGCGTTGATATTTCGATATTTCGGTCTCATAACGGTATGACAGTCAAGAAAGTTAATGCACTTGGGTAGCAGGTACATATTTAAATAAAAACAGACCTCACATCATACTTACAGTTCTTAAGAACAACTTCGATAGATTTATATTTATATTATTCTTCGAAGGAGAAAAGTTTAGGGCCATGTTAAATAATATATTTAATTATTTTTTATTAATCTATAAAGTTCTGTAATTATTACTATATAATTTTAGTTGTGAGCATGTTAGTGGCATTTAATTACAATTGCTAATTTATGCAATATGAAAAAATACAATGAATCTGATTATTTTTGTATAGTTTATAAAACGTAAAGTAATATTTTTCTTAATACCGTTCAACTATATTATACTTCTATAAAAATCTAAAGATTCCGCAATTGGTTTTTATAATGACGTCCGTTTTCTATATAATATATACGATATTGTGATTGATTATTTATCAATTTAACTACCTATTAAAATGAAACATAAGTTTACAATAAAAAAGCAAACAAAACAATAACCGAACCAAGTTTTTTGAAAATTATATTTCTTATTGTTTGATTATAATATGAAAAATGCTCCCTTCCTATAATGAAAATATCACCCTACGCCCTTTTTCTGTAGGTGTAACGTTGCCCAATCGACCTATTGTATCTACATTTTACGAACGCTACATTATAATAACGCCGTTTACCCGCTAAACGAGGAAGTATGTTTTTAATTAACCGAAAACATTTTGTTAATTGTAATTGCCCCGACGGCGACGGTGAAATACAACAATAACAGCTTTAACCATATACCTGACCAAACCCTGCGAATCGTCATTTAGTGACGAGTTTAGCCACGTTTGTTTCAGTTCACTGGGAGACAAATTCCGCGTAATTGTGTAACCAAGGTCAAAAATGACCAGAAAACATATTTTATTTAAACACGTTTTTGTTGCGAAATCGAACGACATATTATACAAACGTCATTATACTCATAGACCATAAATACGTACGCTGGTTGTTCATCTGTGATGTTACTTATCAGTTATCACTAACACAAGTTTGAAAAAATTAAACCAGAACGTGTTTGAGCTGAATTCGTAAATAACAACAGTCATTTTTTATTTCTTTTCTCTAACGATGTCGACCTACTAAGTTATTAATTTTGGGTGTCGAATTCGTTACGAAATAAATGTCTTATTATTCGTAAACAAGTGGAGTAAACAACAATATCTCGTGTCTTATTTATTGCCTTCGTTATAATACAGCACTAATGCACTATAGCTTGTTAACTTGTAAAATATTGTTTCCTCTCGTTTTATATATAAAAAAACCCTATCGACACAAATCGGCTTGATTACTTGAATCAAAACGGTGAGATTTAAAATTCGTATATAGACTTCAAATTATAGATATTACATAAACATTTTTATTTTTTATTTTGATTAATAATAATATGAGAATATCAGTGTTACATTTTAATTTTGAATTATAATAATGTGAATTGGGTGGCACCCAAGTAAATAATTAATTAATGTGCATTGTGTAGGCCTAATAGCAAATACAGAGCATATTGAAGTTTGTATTATTGGAAAATAGTAAAGTATGTCTGTTGTAATCAGTTCAGGACCTCTGAAAAGACTATTTGCGATTCCGATATATCGAAAGTTTCTGCCATCAATGTTATCCAATCCATAGAAATCAAAGTTTTCTATACTTATTCGAAAACGTTTGTCTATTCTGTGAGTCAAATCTTAACCGTATTTCTTTCATGGATATTTTGATCTTTATTCCTTCATTTGTAAATACAGTATTATCGCTAAAATATTGTTGGAAGTATAAAACAAATTGATCAATATCAAAAATCTGACCTTGGTCCGCCATAAGATCGTTTGTTGATGAGTGATGAGTGTTGTGAAGTCAGAAATACAGTGTAGAAATACAACTAAACAGTGACAATAGTAGCAGTGGATTTTATTACGTTATTTTTTTCATAATATTTATTTTACCGTTGTTTATTATAGAGTATAAATTATAAACGTTTAAAATGTTTTCCAAATAATTTTCACTGTTTAAAGTGGTCTATGCGAGTTCTTTCAAAATTGAATTTATTATTAACTTTAAAACCAATTATCCAAATGCCCCTAGCGCAGATATTATATAATGTGCTATCAAATTAGTGTTTTTAATTTAAAATATACATAAAAATGAATTATATATTTATATAATATGACATACCTACGAAAATGAAAAAATTGTAATGCCTGCCGCGTTTTTGTGAAAATCTGTTGTTTTTTAATTATATTACTGCACAGTTATTTTATTTATTTGTCTGTTTATTTTTAACTTATTACAATTAAATTTCAAAATTAAACTATTCACGAAAAATTGTAAAAGGTTTTATATTAAAAATATATATATACCATACAATACCTACTATTGGTATAGATTCCTCAAATTGACGATCTCGAATTTAGAAAACTCATGAAAAATTGAAAAAAGGCCTCGTTTATCACTATATAAATGAATTCCCACGTTGTGATAATTTCAAAAACCTATTACTTTAAATGTAATATATCTTTAGGCATCTACTTTTAAAATACTTCACTTTTAATGTCAATTATTCGTTAAGATAAGGTACTCAGGAAAATGTTTAATTTTAAATTAATATAGAGCAATGGAATGACAACGGAACATTAAAAAAAATAATGAAAAAAACAATTTATGTAAGATTATCATGATAGTTTCATCTCTTATTTTACTATAATTGAATAGAAGACAAATCGATTGACCTACTTCTTTAATGTGTTTAGCCGGCTAAAGCGAGTATATTATTTTTATTCCTACAAATTAAATGCAAATTGTTACTTTTAATTTTTAATTTTTAATTATTTGCATTTTAATTAAATTGTTGCATGGCATAATTTATTGTTTAACGACAGACTTAGCACTTAGTGGATTACAATTTAAAAGATTATTTTTGGATAGAAGCTAAAACTGTGCTTTGTGCAGGTAACAAATAATTTTAACAAACCGTATAAAAACTGGAATAAAAATAGTATAAAAGTATTAAGTTTGTTTTCCTTAGAAACGTATGTATAGGTGTATAATGAAATAGCTATTTTGCTATAATCATAAAAATAATATTAAAGTAAAATACTTAATTTTATTAATTTAAAATATTATATAATAATATCGTTGTATTACTTTTTTAATTAAACTGGGTGGGTTTAATGTTTTGAAATACAATAAGTACCCAATGTTGAAAAATGTAGTTTTAATAGACTATGCACCTTTAGACAATCTCATACGTACACGAAACAAAGTACGGTAGATTGGTATATAGTAATAAGTATAAAGCCACATTTTAGTTCGCATTTTTTTTTTTAAATCTCATCTGTGTATATAATAATATATTTTAATGAGTCGGTACGTATTATTTGAAAACGTAGTGTCGCAGTTTGTCACCTCAGTGAAAATCTTAAAAAAGTACAAAAATTAAGAACTACTAGATTCTGTGTGAAAACGGAAAATGTTAGAATTGTTTGACCGACTTCTTTTTTGCATACCAGCTATAGTTGTAGCGGCCCGTGGGAGTCTATTTTTTATATTATGTTTCAATCGCAAATGTGTCAAGACTCAAGATCCAATTCCACGCTGTGTGCCAACTTGATTTGGTCCCGACCAGTGAAAAAACATTTAGATTTTAACCGGAGTGATGAATGTAATTGATTTACAATAAGTAGTGTGTTTTTTTTCTGTCATCCCTTTTTTAAGCAGTAAAATTGTTACACTTTCCAACTTTTATGGTAGTTTTTGGTAGTAAATTGAATACAGTATGTCCAACTTGGGGGGGGGGGGGGGGTCAAAGGCAAACAATTACAAAAAACCCCGTTTAAGATAAAATTGTTTTTATTTTTTATTGTAGTTCAAAAATGAATTACAAGAATTGCTATTGAATACAGAATTTTTATTCAAATATTTACGACCTATAGGATATTTTAGACGTGGTATAATTTTAAAATTATTTTTACTCCTCTGTGGTAATTTTAAACATTAAATATTTTTTCTTAGTTCAAGATATTAAAAATAAAGAGTGTTTTTTTATAAGAGTATTTGAAATTCACTTTACATAATTTGTCAATATCACGATTTATACTTATATAAATTATTTGTAGTTATAAATTCATAACTTTATAAAGATGTCCCTCTTAAGGTTTGAAAATTTAATACAAGTTTTCTGATAAGTTTATTCTACTTAAAGTTAAAGTTTTTTCTATAAATATTTTGTAAAGTTTAAAAATTCTAGCAAGATTCGTCATGAGTTGTACTTATGGAATTTAAAAATATCTAAAACACATAAGCATTAATTATAATACGTATCTAGATTGTTTAATAATTACGTGGGTTGGCTCGTAAGGTGTTCTTATGGGAAAACCTAAATGCCTTAAAAAATACTCACAATTGATTGAAGTTTTAAGTAAATTTTGGTATTTAAATAGAATTTAAGCAATAAATAACGATGTTGTTTTAATTCAAAAAAATATTACTTGTAGAGACTAAACAGTGGCATTTAAAAATTATTTAGATTATTTTTATCCCAAACACCATTCTACAGTTGCTACCTACTACCTATTAACTAATAACTAATAAGTAAGTTAATAACAGTTATACGAGGCTATATGAAATAATGTTACAGTAATTTATTATTATATAGCAGGTGTATGATATGTTTTTGATATAAAGTAATTCAACCTATTAATACAAAAATAAATTTCTAATAGCAATATAAATATATAATAAAATATTCTTAGAAATATAGACTATCTTCGTTTTTTGTATACAATGATTTATCATTGAATTCAATTTTAACACATCCATTAGTCATTATACAGTGACCCTACTCATGACTATAGGTACACTCAACGCTTTTACTCAACTCTATACAACAGACTTACCTGGTTTTTTTCTGATTCATATTTAATATTTTGGATAGTTATAAGTTTATGACTGCTGTATATATATCTATAATGTAAAATTAACTTTACTGAATAAAATATATTGAAATATTTGTTTTCGTGTTTCTCAAAATCCTGAGATGGGTTGCCCCAATTAATATTGTTAATTTTATGTAAATATTTCTTATGTCGAATCGTCACTAATTATTCTTATAGTTTGGTAAGTCTTAAAGGTTGTGTATAAATGAATAATTAATAAAAATATATGAGTGACGAAGTGCGAGGACAACAATCAATCCTAACAAACGAGCCCCACCCTATTCCGTCTGAAACTCCAATATTCTTATGCAGGATCGATAAACGTAGTATTCTGATTTCTGCATGATTTTATGTAGGTATATAAAAAATATTATAGAAAGTAGAAACCATACAAAGCAAGATGTACATATAAAAACAATAGATATAGTCACAGTTACCATTTATTTAGTTACCTACCGCGATCGTAAAATAAAGTATAAGTATGTATGGAATGTATTATAATTTATGTAAGAGTACTAAATTCGTATAGTTTACAAAATTGTATCGTGATAAAGATAACAATATAAAATCTATTGTGATCTTTTGGCACGAGCCACATGGCTCGTCACATACGTTCCCACAATATCACGATACAGTTCCTATAGGTAAAGTCACAGGCCACGAGCAGCGAGCCGAGCCATGAGCAGGCTTAAGAAAATATTATGATTTTTCCATAACTTAATAGAATAATAAACATCCAACACTGATATATTAAGTGTGGATAGGGGGTAAACCATATAATTTCCCCTCCCCCCCCGTAAGTTCAACCCGTGGATTTTAAATTCTCCCATTCCCATGATTTGTTTTTAACTGCTATTGCAGTAGATCTTAACCAAATACATATTATGTTATCCTGCAGTGATGCAATCACGTGGTCATATTATTATAAAATTTATAATTATTGACGATGATCCGACGATTTTTGAATGAGTATTTTTGGCGTGTCTGAATGTCGTCACAACGAGTAGGTAGGTAGGTAACTTTAGGGTACGGCAGTTATAGGTACATACATATATTGTTGTATCCCAATAGTGTGTGCTCTCTCCCTTGGGCACTTACCTATTATTTCATGAAATTATGTAAGCTATGCACGCTCACCAGAACACTTTCATTTCGACAGATGCCGATCAGCCGTATATATGGGCAGTTGATATATATACAATTATTATAATATAGTACACAGGTAGGCACCTAGCATACATGGTAGCGCTGCGGTCATTTCTTAATTTTTTTTTATTCAGGTTTTCATCCAAAGCAAAAAAACCGTCTTGAAAAATCCATTTCTCGGAGTTAGACCTATTATAATACTCACCGCATTCGACTGTGACCGCGAATGATTGTATATAATATTTTTGTTAAACCTGTATCCCACGTGACGTGACGGCGCTACACCGATAATATAATATGTATTATAATACATCATATTATACGGATATTATATTATATAGTATATACCGGTAAATATTTGAGGACATGTATATGTATACAGTGTGTAACAGAAATTTTCACGGTGTGTGCACTGCGTAAGTTTCATTGACAGGGTATGGAAAACAAAAAATTAATTTAAGTAATTAATTTTGTTCTAAAATATACAAACATTTTTTTTATGGCATAAGTTTTATAATTATTTAATTAAAAAAATTGATTAAACAAAAGTGAACTACGCTGTATGATACATAGTAATTTGTTAGTTCTTTCGTTATATTCCCTGTAAAGGTTTTTGTTCGGAAGAGATGTAAATCGCGAAAAAACAACCGACATTTTGTCAATGACTTTCGTCTTTTTCGTGGATACGACGCTTCTATTTTGGGTGCAAAGTTTCATGCTTTCGAACTTTTTGGAAAGGAAATTTCATCAAACTCGATATTCCAGAGGAGAGTAATAAAACGATTCATTATTTTCATTATTTTGTTATTGTATAATTTATTATTTGTTTCTTAACGCGTGAAGAAATATTTTCCATTTTCATTGTTTCGTCGAAATTCGAAAAATAATGATCTTTGAGACAATTTCAGCTGATGTATCATTGGCAGGAGATTTTCATTGACCTCCCCCCTCCGTCCCTCCTGCCATACATATGACAACAGTCATATAGCTCGTGAGTCACGGCGCGCGCCACGCTTACCTCTACTGTAACTGTCTACAGGTTATATACTCATCCCGCGAGTTCCGGTTGCTCGTACATATTATAACGAACCAAGTTTTTCTACAGACGTTTCGACCTACTTGCCGGCGTCCCATTGTCGTCGACAATATTATTACTACTACAGGCGTACACGGTTCGAGGCCAACTTTCCAACGGGCACCGGAACACGCACACGCACAGAAACACCACACACACGCGCACACACACACACACACAACACACACACACACACACACACACACACACACACACACACACACACACACACACACACACACACACACACACACATTATATATACTCACGTGGCGTAACGGTGTGCGGTGTTATGCGCCGCCGGTAGTATGTACTGTATAATAATATTATATTACACTGAAACGCTACAAACTAAAATTAATATATTAATAACGAATCTAAAGGGGACTTAAGTTGTATATAGTCAAAGGGGAAAATGTTCCAAAGAATATCCTGAACTGATAGCGTTTAATGAAATTCTCCATACCTACCTATACTCGGGTTAAAATATTATTGTATTAGTAGCCCGTGTGTTTGGTCGTCGTCAAACGTCCGGCTAGGTTATGCAGCGATACTGCTTACCGGGACGACATGACATAATTATATAAATAAATACATAGAGAATCTGAATTTACCAGTATACCTACCTAAATACATATACGATATACATAAAAATCATACATTTGTACTACTAGATAATAATAATTATCGTCACGTGACTCTTATACAATATTACAATCCATTCTGAAATAGGCCACATTAAATGTGAAACTGATCTAGATTGAAAACAAAAATTATCTAAATTAAAAATGATGGCCGTTTGACCTGTGTATTGAAAACATTTTCAAATGGCATTGGAAATTTCAAACTCCACTAAGTGTCTAAGTCCATCATAAATAACTACCCGACACATTCAAATATTGTACAATTGTACTATTATATACATACGGTTATTGTGAATTTAATTAAACTCGTGTAGTAAAATCATAACTTCTTCTCTGGAGAAGAAATCAAAAAAAATACAAATTTATTATGTTACGTTCTCGGAATAAAAAAAGTAATATAAAGTTGTACAAAAATGTGCAGTTATTATTCACTGAGGCGAGAATTATAGTTGAGTTTTCGAAAAGACGTTTAAAAGTGTTTCTAATGTGTGCGTGTACGTATACATTGTGTTTTAGAGGTTCATTGATTGGTTTTCGTCTATTTTACGAGCAAATACATTAAAGTCAAAGTTACGGGCACAGAACAAAACAGATAAAGAAAATTACTCACTCGGAAAAAAATCAATGTTTTATTTTTTGTAAACGTGTGTTTGACAGAAATGTAATTTTTGATGTTTTTCATTTTTCCGTATAATACTGATTAAATATAATAAATTGGCAAAATAGATACACTGTGCGTCTGTGTTGACTATACTTATACTTATGTTTCTCAAGACATTTGGATGTGACATAATCATAAAAACGTGTATTATTTTTCATATTTTTGCAAAAACGAAAAGTTTCTCCAGAAATATGAAGCGTGAAAGCAGAACTAACTTCAGAAACTTTGTCGTCTTTCGATCGACCCAAATCTTACTCCGTTGTAAAAGCGTCTGTATTCGACATTTGATGTAAAAAAAAAAATACATAATTGGATTTCTATTTTTCGTGTTTTTATTATCCGACGCAGACATAAAACAGTGTTTATAATTAATACTATAATTGACAACGTGTTTGAATTTAAAAAAAAAATGTATGTTTAGCCATATTTATTTATTTAATTGTACTTTTCATATCTGTCGTAAATGTACATAAATATATTTATACTTTTAGGTGTATTTTGTGGTGTTGTCGGCCAAACCAAACGATTAAAAAACAAATAATAAACGTCACACGGAAACACTTTATATGTCCTTAATTTCCGGTTTTATTGTTTTAATACAACGTTATCGGGACAATGCTTTGGTGCCGTGGTGGTGGACCGTACACTGGAGAATATATTATTATTATTATTGCTTTCCCTATCTATTTTTTTTTTATCACCTGACAGGCCGACTTAATTATTATAATACTTTGGCATAACTATCACGTACACGCAAACAAATAACAATGTCGAAGAGATATCCTAACAATATCGTTATGTTGACGGTTACACAATATATTATATTATTTCACCGCGGCGGCCGTTGAATTAATCAGTACGATTGTATACTCGTTTAATAATATAACATTTTATGTCGTACTAGACAGTGTCGTATGTACTTACAATATTCAATTAATCCGCCTAAAGAATATTAGAAAATATGAATTCCATACGTTTTATGTGTTTATGACAGAAGCATAATTTATCGTTTCATCAACTGAATTGTATTATTTAAATAATACGATAAAATCAGTACATTGTAGTGACTACTGTAATCGGTGGAGTTCTATAGGTAAAAACAATTCCGGCGCGTGATGAGTACACCAAAACTTTTTCGTAAAATAAAGAAAACACACCCCTCGTCGACCCTCTGCGTGACGTCGGTGCACGTGAGAATTATCACATATGTTGTACCGAACAAATAACAATGATACACCATTATTTCAATTTTCTTATTACATTATCACAATTGTTGACGCTTTCTTTGTCGGTATGACTATTATTTTTTTAAATTACCATCTCGTTCGTTCGAACACAAACAAAACCAACGCAGTAAGTATATGTGCCCAAACGTTCTGGAAATTTATTTTACATTTTATTTAAGTATGCTTGACCGATATTTGAGTGTTTTTTTTTTAAACATAATTTTTGATCAAACTATCCCATTTGATTTTTCTTTGATATGTTTTCGACACCTTAACTACGTTTTACGAACATAAATTTTGTATTTTGTAATTTTCCACTGTGTACCTATTTTGTTTGGTAAACAATCACTCACAAAATAAGTACCATAATATATGCCTATATCGCCACTTAATTCGAATTGATAAAATGCATATTATATACATTATACATGCCTAATGGTTATAACTTATAAGTTAAAAGGTTTTATTCAATTTTTATTGCGATTTTTGCTAACCGTTTTCATAAAAGCTTCCCTTGCGTTTTATTTACACAACGTCCCTTTAAGCTAGATAATACCGAACGCTAATGGCCTTTTTACTTGTTAAACTTAACAATTTTCTAAACATAAAAATTTATTTCCACGCTCAGATTCACACAATACAGCCTTCGTTTTACAGCGATTTAACGAAGGAGTTTTTTGCATAAATATAATAACACACTGAATGCCTGAACGGTTCATACTAAATAATAAAATATTATCATCATGTAGATTTTTCCCAATATTTGCCCTAAATTGGAGTCCTTATTTTAACCAAAATAATATTATTCAACAGTATTGGTCTTACAACATGCTATACCTAATGATAAATCACCGTTGAAAAGTCAAGTAGAATTTTAGGTCATTGCAAAAGTTGTGGTATATGAATACTATACATGCAATGTTTGCAATTTTTATGAATTGAAGCGGAGCTACAATGATCTAAATTTGCATAAACATTACTGCGAAAATTTTAACATGGACTTAAAATCACGTGGCGTGGTTCGCGACCGCTATTAAATTTTTAAAAGAAAACTTACACATTACCGGTTATAATATTATATTTGATTATTTTATATGGCAGTCATGGTCATTGTTATAGGCTTAATGTTGTTTTAATAAAAAAAATTAATCAAGTCGACGAAGGAGGTTTACTACGACGAATTTACAGTTGAGATCGTAAAAAAAAATGTGGTGGCTATGCCAATTTGATTTTATTTATTGTGATTTCTTATAATGTACCTGTTGTATACCTGTATACCTGTATGTACCTGTATAGGGACAACATATTAGTAGTCTGCCGCCACTGCAATGAGAACGAAAAAAGGAGATTTCGTACTGACGCTCGCGGTCTTTTCCGTTTAATATGTATAACCTACCTATATAAGAGGCTGCTTAAGGGGACTGTTAATGTGCCTCGAGATAAACGCCGACAGTAATTAATTGTGTACATACCGTGTGATAAATACATGTACAATGTATGATAACTAAAGTAAAAAACACATATACAAGGAAACGACTGTCATGCATTTTTCCAGCTACAAATTCTGTAATGTACAAACGAAATAAAAATTAAATAAAATTCGACCTTTATGGCTACGTGTAAGTATTTTTATGGATGCACGAGTAATTGTAATAAATAGGTTTAAAAGGTACTTTTTACGATTAAAAAAATATGTATAAATATACCTACTGTGAATAAACAGAAAAGAACCTAATGTGTTTCAAATAGTAAAATATAATTTTTAGGTAATGGTAATCAAAATATCCTAATTATACTGTACAGTGCTGTGGTACCTTTATTATGTTAATATAATCTACAACTTTTTTTAAATGTTCACTATAATTCATGTTAACTCATAAATGGGTAATAAACTCAAAGGGTTATAGAAATTCATAAAACTATGAAATCGTGATAATTTATTATGATCGGCGTTTATTGCATAATTAAATATTCAATTATTTTATTTCATCTGTATAGCCAAGTAATTACCATGATATATTGAGTGTTATTAATTTAATACTAATAAGAATTCAAATTTTTTTTAAAACAATTTTTTTCATGCAGGTATTACATATATCTATACATATTTATGAGCTTTCTGTGTATATATCTGCTTTAGAGAACGCTGGTACATAGGGTTTATCTAGGGATCTGAAGTTTGCTTAGTTATAACTGTCGAATCCTTCAGTTATACCCTACGGTGTATAACGTATATATGTACAATTAAAAGTTCGTAAATATATTATGCATATTTGATATTTATTTTCAAATCAGATGCATTTGTTACATCCAACATTTTAAATTAAATTTTTAAGTTTTACCGTTTTATTACAATTACACCAATTTACATTTAGATTTTTCTGCAAATCCAAAATCACGTAATTTTCATCATGTCTTTTTTATACAAGCTTTCTTAAAACCATTTTACTCTTATTACATATTACTATATTAGTGATAAAACTATTTGAGTTATCGAATGACGTCACCACATAACTTCAATATACGTCACTATTACTTTTACATTCATATACCTATAGGCTATAATACCTTTATTGGAAATTTCAGGGGATCTATTTTGTTTCTTAGTAAGTTATAATATATGTCGACTTATCGACTTTCGAGTTAACGAGATTCCAATGTATTATATTTATATATACTATATACTATACATTTATAATTTCCTACAGATTGACATATTATACTAGGCCTAGGTAAATTATATTTGGTAATTTTTGTTGAAATGGTTTTTAGTAGGTCGTTATTGGTAGGTATATACCTATTATTCGATACCACTTCGGAACACCATGCCACAGTACCTATATGTCCAATAAATAATTTAATTCATCATAATAATAAAATTATTGAATTTTTTTATCAAACCGTATAATAGGTCTATATATTACATATACTAATCGATGTGATAAATTCGGTGCCCATGAGGTAAATGCAAAATATCTCTTTTTTTTTTTGTAGAAACCAACCTCTCATCGTCACAAGGGTTTCCGAAAAAAAAATAAACGACTATTATTTCCCCAATTATTCAGTTATTGAACGATTCGTGATAAAAAAAAAAAAAAAATTACCCCGTTTAAATACATATTATATATAGCCACACGCTGCCCGTACATTATAAAAAAAACACCCTCCAGGCAGTATTTTTTAATAAACTGTCAACCTATATATATATGAGACATTAGGACCTACAAAAACGAGTTAAAAAGGGCGGTGGCACACGCGTATTACGGTTATTTGTGTAAGCCCATACATATACATTCAAAGTTCGGACCAAAGTTAATTACATTAGCCGACCGACCGATGGCTTCGGAAAGGGGCGCGTATTTTATACATATATATACTTATGTGTATAATGTATAATATGGTCAAGTCCTTCTCATAGCTGACCGCGTCGATTTCCACAACCCTTCACCAACGCCCTATGATCACTGACGGAGACACGATATAATATTATACATAGTATACATCACGGTGCAGGTTTGGTTAGTGCAATACCTAATACCAGAGAGTTGTTGTTGAGCATAATATTATATAATATATATAATAACATTAATAACCCAATATAGAGAGTGATTATTTTGCCAGTAAAAAACACTCATCGTTTCAAAATGTATTGACGTATATCACCATCATTTTTCTCACGCTTAAATCATAATACAACAATGTACCTATATAAATGTTTCGATTTTAAAATAGTGATATATATATTTTTTTTAATCACGTAACCCGTAACAGAATATACTTTGATGAAAACTTTGATTTATGATTGTGGCAAATATTGATCGAATAGTTTTTTTTTATTATTATTAATGTGCATTTAGCGGAGACATGAAAAATGAAACGGCGAGAAAATCGTGGTGTCCCAAAAAATTCAAATGCATTACTTAAAAATTAAAATGTTGGTTTTACAATAAACGATTCAGTTTACGAAATTTGGTAGGTACCCTAACTTTACGGGTATTACCAATCATTTATTGAAACACGAATTTTTGTGAATATTAATAATTTACTACCCAATGAAAATAAAACATTAGCCTTCCAATCTTTGCTGCCTGTGATTTATATGGTTATAACACACAATAGTGGTTAAAAATGTGATTTTTTCTCCAAAAATAGATTAAAATAAATTAAAATTTTTATTGGGTTATCTTAACTTTCTAGGCTATAATAAAATAAAAATTAATTCGTACTTCGTAGGTATGGAACAAATATTTTATACGTTAACCTATCTCTTAAAATTGCCTCAAATGATTGTGCCACAATGCACTTTAAATCACAATGTCATTTATTTCTCATTTCGAAATTTGTCCACAAAATATATATAATATTTTATATTTTGTCATTAGGGTTGACTAGTAAATGGAACGATTGAACAAATCTGTAACAGGTAGCCATGAAAATTCGTGTTTCAATAATATAACGTAACATTTTCGCATTAAAAACGGTTAGTTGATAACTAAGTGAACTGACTATATTTTATTCACGATTTAAGATATACAGATTACTCAACGCCACACGCATAGAAACTGGTTTCCAGAGTGATGCCCACAGTATATCTCCAAAAATCGACTGTTCACCATAGGAGTGAAGTACAGCTTGCGCTCTCAGTGTACATATACATAATATATAGAAATAAAAAAATTAAATCTATCATGAAAATATGCATAATACTCCGTTGAGTAACCTGAATATCTTAAATCGTGATTTCATTTAAAACGGGAAATGATTAACGATTAAAGTTGAGTAGGCACTAAGGTAGGTTCGACGAATGTTTTCTTTCGCAGTGAAATCGGTCCTATTGAAATATTTCATGTATTATTATAATTTATAACACGTACTCACGTACCTACACCGCTCTGGTGCTCTCGTAATACATATTAATATTAGTCAGTATAGTGGACCCATGATATAATATTTAATGTTCTTACATAGCCGCCTTCCAAATGTTTCACTATTGTTCTGGGGTTTTACTCTGTGTCATTGTTACCCGTGAGTAATATATTATGTATTATTATTATCTATTATTATATCTATACAGTAATGCGTCACGACTCACGACGGTGGTTGTTGCGGTCGTCGTCGGTGTCACTCAGTGACATCATTTTCAGAAAGCTATGAAAGCTATAGGTATAACCCATCGGTTCCGTAATTTCGTTGTCCGTCGCACAAGTTTACATATTATTTTTTTAACCTGTCAAAACTTGGTCAGTTCACAAGTTATAAGTTACATTTTTCGCTCAAATATTAATTTATCGAGCGCGTAGACAATGTATTAATTATTAATAAATTAGACTCTGACCTGGAGTGTCACCAGTGGGTGGCTTCTCCTTCATGTTTTTCTGGCTGTAATCTTAATTTGTTAACACTTAAGCTTATTATACATAATTTGTATAGATTGTTTAACTCAAATAGAAAAAAAAAAAAAAATTAGTAATTACCTCATTCTTCCGGACTAGTACCGGTAGAACATAAGAAAACTCACAACGGTGACGGAATTTGTTGAGATCTTAGGACCTAGAGCACGTCACCACTCAACAGTATATTATAATTTAAATATATATGTATGTTATATACATAAGTAAGTACATATACCTATTACCTATACCTAGAATAACATGTTAATTTGCATAACTCTACAATCACTATATATTTCATAGAATATTTGTAATTGGAATTTATTCCGTTAATAAAGATTTAGCTGATATTGATTATTATTATTATTATTAATTAGTAATTACAATATAATATCCCTTTTCCATAGTTTTTACCTTTTTAGAAAGTTATAGGTACTATTCATAATAATATAATTTAGTACATGAGTATATAGGGTAATTCACCAAGTATGCTCGCTCCCACTATTCGATTTTTGGAATTTCGAAGTACCTATACTGTATACATATAACGACCATATTTTAAATTAGTTAGATTTATACCCATACCATTTAGTAATGCCCTGTATGGCTTTATACATACAAACTTAGTTTCACGATTTTTTTAATAAAATGTGTTGATAAGTTGAATATTTTGAAAATGTTGAAGGATCTAAGTCAAAATTCGAACAACTTGTTTCTGAGTTATTAAAACATATACACCAAGGGATAATCGAAAAAAAAAGTCACAAATGAATTGTATTTAATTTTTATACATTGAGTATATTATGAGAGGTTTGCCAAATTTATTAATTTTAATTTTCTATATCGGTATAATACTCCCTGGACATTTGAGCATACTTAATTTGCAGAAATGCCTTGTAATAATATTTTTCTCGGTATGTTTTAGAACATACAATATGATACATATGTAATTCTCAAAACGTAATTTGGAGTGGTTTTTATTTGATTAATTTTGTCCATATTGTACATCAAATTACTTACAAGTTTTGTTGACAGTATTTTTAGCTATTCATTACTTACATATTTATTATTTTGCATTAGTAATTAGTTCATTAGTTTTGGTTTAAAAAAAAAAAATCCGTAGAAGACTATTACTTTAAATTAAATAAACAATATAATTGACAAAACCAAAAATAATAAATTTTTATAAATAAATCAGTTGGTTTTTTTCCGTTATGGATTCACACCAAGGATACCTAATAGTTAAAACTAATTTTACAAAAATATCATAAATAAACAAAAAATATTACAAATTGTAATTCAAACCAGCGTTAAGTCGCTTTTTTAGATGTTTTCGTAACAATTCGTATACTGTTTTTGGTATTTTATTTTATTTTTCTCTTTAGTTTTCTCTCTTATAAGCCAGCGGTTTTGAATTTTAATTTTTCGCCCAATGGCCATCAATCACTGACCAGGGCCTAGTGCACCCTAAATCTCGCAGACAGCAGTCGGGGTGTAAAGTAATCATTAATTATCATCAATATATCGTTGACGGCAATACTGATATATTATCACGAAAAGTGCAAATAACCCGAACAATAATAATTATCGTTAAGATTTTATTATTATACTCGGCTTGTGTGGTCGTCTTTGTTACAGTTATGTTAATTTTCTACTTACGTACAACATAATATTATTATAATTATGATTGCATTGAACTGTTCACGGTAAAGTTGATATATTATCAGCTTAATTACACGACCTTATTTACGAAATCCAGAGGTATCGTTTACACAATATCATATTACTCCACCGGGGCAATAACTATAATTATTGTTGATTCTACGAAAACGGTTTCAGTCTAATCCCCTTTATCGAAACTATCTTATACAAGTTAATCGCTGTTAATCGCGTTTTAATATCCGAGCCAATATGTATTTACCACAGGCTTATATTGTTGTAAGCATTTCAATACGATTATGGGTACACCATGTCAACACATAACAACAATATTAATATTAGTTTAGAAAACGAGTAATCATCAATTATCTTGATCTCGTAATAATAATATGTGCTTTGTGAAATCAGATATAAAAATATTATTCACACTCGGAAAAAGTATCCGTCCCACACATACACATAATATTATAATATAGGAGGTACAGAGAGATAGTGGAGATCAAACCAGTCAGACCATCAATCAAACATATTTTGAAAACGTCTCAATAAATTATAGTGGAATTGTGGAATAATAATTAATATTTATTATTCAGTTTTTATATAATGTAGTATACTATTTCATATTCTCAAACGTGCAACAATTAATTTGGGGTAATGTCAAAAGACCCTGCTGCATTTGTAAATGTATTTTCATTACTAAATATTTATTCTTCTGGAAAAGAAATTATAACTTATAAAACATTTTATGTCAAAAGACCCTGCTGCATTTGTAAATGTATTTTCATTACTAAATATTTATTCTTCTGGAAAAGAAATTATAACTTATAAAACATTTTATGGGCCGGTACATTTTTAGTTACCAGCTCAATAGTCTACTATATTTATTTCTATAAATACCTATTTTAATTCTAGCTGAATAATCCGGCTTCGTCCATCAGCAGTTTTTTTTTTAGGCAAATTTAATATAGTAAATACTCTATATAGGACATAGGTGTATCTCAATTTTAGTGTACCTACCTCAATTCATGGACAAATCGGCGTCAGTGTACCTAGGTTTGTGAAGTAATGGTACCAAAAGTCGTGGATTGGATTTAGCATTTGGTATATTTTTAACGTGATTTTAACTATTTACTCTCTAAACTTTTCTGATATTTCTAAGAACAATCTCTGAGATATTCTTCAAAATCAATCGAGTCGTTTTTTAGTAGGTATATATAAGCTACACACATACAATAGATTTTAAGATGTAATTTCTTTAATCGAGGCCCTGTTAACGCGGCGATTTCGTGCATATACTTGTATCTGATCTGCCAGAGTAACCAATGGCAACCTTTTATAAACAAAAAAGTTTCAATTTCCACCTTGAATCTCAAAGTCCTCGTCGGAAGATTTCTATATAATTTAAACTTTGAAAAATCCTCTCTTAGTTGGTCACTGCTTCATAAACCGAAACTGACTAAATTTCATATTCATAGCTTCGATGGTTCCAGCTAGGCAATAATGGATTAGTCTGTCAGTCAGGACAAGTTCTTTTATATAATATAATGTATAGATTACCAAATATTGGAGAACACGTCATAAGCTAACCAGCCATGTGTTCAATCTTTATTAAGTTTTTATCTAAACATTTTTATATTTTATATTTTAATAACTACATTCTATAAAACCGTATCTTTGTAGATTTACAAATAGGTTGAAAACTCAAATAAGAAAAAATAAGACTTAATTGAATTTGAGTTGTAGATAATTGCAACTTGTAATATGTATATGACAGTACCTATATTGTAATTTTATTTGAATTTTAACATAAATTAATGGTTCAAAAAATTATAAACTTTTAAAAGATAAATTAGCAATTAAAATGTATTTTTTACGTATTTGACATTTAAAAAAATGTTAAACCTGATTTACTATGAACTTGTCACTTGTATATATAATGGAAATCAAAGTTTTGTAATGGAAACATCACAATAATAATTAATTTTAATTTTCAAAACAATAGTTTTAAAATTGCACGGACATTATCTATATAGTCTTATGTTGCTAATAGTTCAAAAGTTTAAATTACTTACGCTTGTTTTGAAAATATTGAAAATAACTTTAAAATATATCCTTAGAAATAGAGACTGACACTCCACTTCCACTCAGAATTGCTTTTCATATGCAAAAGTTTATTATTGAATTCAAATAAAACACAATTATAATTTATAAAGTAATTTCAGCGGAGTGACTTCCACGTATTTTTTTTACACGTATATCTCAACAAATTACTATCATATCTCATACCTACAGAAATTGTGGATAAAAAAGTGTAGGTAAGTTGAAGTATTGAAATATTTCCTCTAGTGAAATATATAATAAACATAGCAAAGTGGTGTTTGTTTTTATATATAATACCTCTGTATCCTTCTTAAGGAAACACTACATATGACTGCAAGTTTAGTGCAACATGGTTATACTATAGGTATTATATTATAATGTCATAATATACCTAAACCGCAATATCCGTGTACCTATACACTTATTTTAGATGAATTACGTATGGATATAATTTTGTATTGATGTATACTGCGGGGTGATGACTCACCGCACACTATAATAGTATAATATTGTATTTATTATTTATAGTGGCTGTGGTAACGTCGTCGTAATAAAACAATCATCAGAATAAAAATAATAATACGATTTTCGAGTGATTTTCGAGCCGCTGTAACGATCGTCGTAAAAGGAGAAAAAAACGGAAATAAACGAATGAAAGAAAATAATACTCTCGAGGGCATTTCTGCGCCCCGGTTATTTATTTATTTTTTATCGTTTCCTCAATTGCAAGACTCGTGCGTACACAAGATTGATATTTGGGTGGGAGGGAATAAATAAAAGGCTCCAGGGTGTCCTGGAAAAACGTCGTCTAGCTCGTTCATTCGTCCGATGTATGTGTACGTATATAATATTATGGAGGTGGTACATAGTCGTTTCGGTTCAAAAATAAAACCGCTTTCAGACAGCAACAGCATCCGACGACGACGACGACGTCGACGATCGATCCGCGAGAATGTGTTTTTAACGTGTCAGACGAAGAGACGGGTGTGCGCGCAGCTATAATATATAGCTCACGTCCCTCAATGCGCGCTCATTTGAACCCCACTCTGCACCCTCTTTCTCATCCTCGGCAATTTCCGTTAGGTACTTGCACAGCTCTCGCGAGAACGATCCGCGACGTGTATAATGTATTCTCATGGTAATAAATTACCAGCAGACGTTAGTATATTATAATAACACGTAGGTCAGTGCGCGGGGTAGATAAGCTGTGTTTGAATGGAGAAATAATTGATAGATGAGCGAGATACTGAAAAAAAAAACTACGATGATCAACCAAAACTGTGTCAATGCAAACCTAGTAAGTTGTATTCATTAATATAATATGCCACTGCATAATTATTATTGGTATTCATGAGTATTGTGTTTCATCATCATTGGTTGAACATGAATAATGTAGTATAAGTACAATATATACCATATTGTGAACCATATTATGATTAATGAAATTAAATCCTTTTTTTCTTTTATTTAAATACAATAAGAAAATGTACTGCGAATTGTAGACTATAAACATAGAATAAATAAGAAGCAAACCCCCATTGGTGGTACTTTATAATTGTTGATACTAAACAATGGGGAAAAAAATCGCTAGGATAAAAATTAGTAAAATGTATAGGATAATTTACACAAAACAGGTTTTGTAAAAAAAAATTGTACTTAAAATAATTTGAAAATAAAGAAACCTCGAGAATTGTTTTTTTGTAAGGTTGAAACTTATGAGGAATATTTTATTAAATTTTAAAATGTTACCTATGAATGAAATTTTTTTATAAATTTCGAACTGAAAAATAATTTTCAACTTTTCGCGATTTTGATGAAATCGTCCAAATTCAAACTTCCGACACTTATAAAAATTATTAAGAATTAAAGCTCAACTTCATTTTTATGACACTAATAACAATTTTCAAGTATATGTAAAAGCAAAAAATTATTTAACGACAACAACTGAAAAAAAACTAATAAAAATCGAAAATTTCACATATCTATAAATAGCTTCAAACAAATATATTAGAAATCTTATCATATATGGAAAATGGTCTTATAAACATTTAAAGTATCTACTGTATTAGTTATTGAGTTACACCAAAAAAAAAAATACTAACTATCACTTTCATACCAGAAAAGATGCCGAAGTAGAAAATCGAAGGTGGTGATAGAATTTTTAACTTAGCATAATAACAAATTATAATTATAAATTAGGGAAGAATGTCAGCTATATGGTTGGTATCAAGTTTTCCTTGTCATTAATTACGTCACTGTAATGGATGTGTTAAATGTGATTTAGATGATAAATCGTTGTATACCAGAACCGATTCTAAGCGAAGACGATCTGTCAACCTATATTTCTAACGATATTTTATTATATACGTTATATATTTTATATTGCTATTTGTAATATATGTTTCTATTAGTGATACCGTGGTTGAAAACAAGTTTCATGTAAGATACTTGTAGAATAGTTATTATAATATTATTTGGTACAATATTACATGTTATTCATTTATAAGTTAATGAAGACGAACCATAGACCGGTGTGAATTGTTTCATGGTAAAAATAACTTAAAATGAATCTAAATATTTGAAATTTCGCTGTGAAAATGTGAATAGTAAATTACGGCGCTGAAAATGTCCAAGTCCTACGAATAATAATTTTTATATTACAAAAAAATAAATAAACTAAATTGTTATCAAATCGTGTGATGGTAATTTGTGATTTTTAGGTTTTCGTAAGATAAACTTACGAGGCCTTAGCTATAAAAATAGTTAAACGTTTCAAGTTTCTACGAATAATATTTTTTGAATAGTAACAAGACAACAAACATCGTTTGAGGATAACCTATATGGTATATAGGTATACAATTGAATAACTTCAAATATTCATAAAAAGTGTTTGAGGATTAATTCTAAACTTTTTTTTAATTTTTAATTAAAAACAACTAATTTTGAATCTTGTATCCCATTTGAAATCTTAAGTGTTAAAAGTGTTAATTATTTAAAGTGAATTTATAACTACAATATAATTACGACAAATTACAATACAATATAAGTTAATATTTTTAAATGTATAGAATGTTAATTTATAATATGCATTTTTTCACCCTATACTATAAGTCCTTAATTCTATAGGTTTTTTGCGAAACTTTACTTTCAGAATTTATTTCTGTTCCCCCTATTTGTTTTGTTGTCTTTTTTTTATTTATTATTTAACTGATATTAGCTTAGCAATTCTCTACACCATTTGCGCTTCAGGCGTCTTGGAGGATTACCAGGAATTTCATTAGTTGATATAAGCTTTGGATCAAGGGGTTAGACTTTTATAAGAGGACTATACTACTATATATAAGTAATATATAGACATTTTTTAATTAAATAATACAACAAAAATAGGAATCATCGTATTATAACGAGGAACCTTTTCTTTTTAAATACCCACTAATTTTATATTAAATATTGATGAATATAATATCGGTGAAAAGTTTAATATTTTCTTATCGATATTACATTTTTCACATATTAATGTATACGGTATACCTATAGTACACACAATAACGTTATATTATAAATTAAACATACATTTATACATTTAATATGGCAAATACCATACAATGTATGTTGAATTTGTAATATAATGTTATTGTGTAATAATATGTGGAAAATATCATATTTATAAGAATATATTAAACTTTTCACCGACTTTTCCTTAATTTCTTATATGTATAACTGTGTTTATACTTTGTACATGTACCTATTGCTTATAATGTAATCAAAGTGCTTGTACCAAATAATAATATATTATGTTAATTTTGCGTCACCGCTAACTAAACACAACAATAATGTGAAATTTTAGTAGTCTTAAACAAGACCGACAAACTGCTTTTGTCGATAGGTACTATAATTTTTGTTTCTATTCAAAAAAGAATACGTCAATATCATTTCATAATAATATATATTATAAAAAATATACATTCACTATTTGTAGTAATTTTCCTATACCCATGGAATAAACCTCCTATGTAATATTATATATTGTGTCATTATACGTAGCACAAATACGCCATTGTCATCAATCAAGGTCAGAAAAGTTAATATTTTAATTTTAACGCTATACATAAAATATTATTTTGATTATTATGCTATTATCCGAATATTCACTATCGAAAAAAATTATTTACTCGTATATTATTATGATACCTACACGTATTATTATAGCCGTACCGGACTGAGCCACGGAACAAAAATAACTTCTAATTCGTTTTTTTTTAATTCTTTAACTGGTGGGTATTCCGCATAAGACATATAGGTAGTATGTACTGTAGTAGAATAAAATTGTAGATAGATGCGTTCAATATTCTTGTCCGTGGCTTAATGACTATAATGACTGCATATTACAGTACACCTCGACCTCGTCGATGACGGTTGTTCTGCTGCGTCTATAGTGCATTATTTAATAATAATATAGACGATCATCATGCACACACACACACACACACACACATACGCACACAGATGAATAGTCTCGAATATTATTATCATACCTTACCCACTAAGGCGAACGCGTGCGCTCACACACACTCACACGAGTATAATAACATATAGATACCGAATATAGAAACGGGGACCGGACCGTAATCCCACTCGCATTAGTCTTTAGAAAAAATAAAAACATAATCATGACGCGAACGGCGGGATGGTCATACCTACCTATATATAATAATATTATATAGTCGTTAATGACTACGATGGCGTCGACCGGGCACAGTACATATTGTTATACACATAACTAGGGAACGGATTTATATGTAATTAAAATAAAAAATGTACATAAAATATGGAAGTATAATTAATCCACAAAAAACCATAAAAATATCTAGAAAAAAAATGGAAATTTTGGTGTTAGTTCCTACCTATATCAAATTTATGAAAATACATTAAATATAATTATAAAAAAAGGTATGAATAGAAAATAATATTACGACCGGAAAACATTAATTTTGGGTAATTTGTTATTTGTATCATATATTCCTATGTTGTACCTGACCTATCGAATTATAAAGTTTTTTTCAATTCTTGAATATTAAACGTTACCAATGTTAAGTCACAAAATATTTATAAAACGACTTAACCAATTTCCCACATTAACTGATGTAATCTCGTGCATATATATCTCAAATGGCGAAAATTCTAAATTTTTAAAAATATGGTTTCCAATAATTATGGTATTGATTGTCTAAAAACCATTTAAGCCATGTTCTTTTATGCACCTATGAGTATGAATTTTATTTTACGATACCTCTATTTCTCCATTTATGAGTTTTTATTTTTCTATTGTATATTTTTCCCAATTAAAACATATTTTTATTCTCCAGAGTTCTTGTTGTATATTCGTATGATCGATAAAATTAAAATCCACCGAGATTAAAATTAAATAATTTTGCATAATAATTTGAGCTTTTCCAATCTCTATAGACATTGCCGTAATTTCATTAAATTTCAGCTGGTGCAAAACTTTTATTGGTATTAATAATCATAAGCACAAATAAATTAAGTAATATTCAAAGTCGTTCGCTATATATAAATACCAAAATTATTCTCATCACAATCTATAATATACAGTAGTAATCCTACGCAAAGAGCTAGATTTTGAAGTGTTTGGAATGAAAGGTGACAAGATAAAGTAATAACACGAGTTAAAATTGTTATTAATTTGTTTATTCAACACTTTAAAACTTGAAGTAAAATTAGTTGTGAATAATAACAAAAACTGGCTCCCGTGAAGTATGTATCACGTCTGATTCTAGTCTGCTCATATTTCTCCTATACAGAGTTTACCCTTTCATAATGGTAAGTTTGTTATCCCATTTCTGTGGCCTACGTGCTTATGAGGTCCAGGAAATGGCTTTGAACAATTATTGATTAGGTTATTCTATGTTTATATTATCTTTTAGTCGTACTGTGGACATCCTGTTTAACAGCTCTATCGATAGTATGGTTCATAATGTGTATCCTAGTATTATATCTTCTTCTCTAATATATGAAATTCTCCTATCGCAGTGTTAGTGGTCGCACCACTCCTCCGTAACGGCTTGACCAATTCTTATAAAATGTTGTGTGTATATTCAGTAGGTCGTAAAGTATTTTTCACCCTCCTACCACCCATCCGGAGAGGTGGTCAAACGGGGATTTTGAGATTCACGGTGGAAATTTTTGTTTATAAATAGTTGATATTGGTTATATGGGAGAAATAATTAGTAGAAACGTTATTTTATTATAGGTTCTATATAATTTTCAGAAGACAAAAAAATATTTTCTTAAATAATAGTTTTGAGGACTGCGCAGTTCAGGCGTCTCATCCGGGCCCGCCTCGTCCACAATTTAGTATCGTGACTGAATAGGAGACGACATTTTTTCCCTTCAAAACATTAAGTTATAGTATCAGTCATCACTCCTATGTATAATTCCCATGTAAAATATAATATACTTCCTGCGTTCGGGTGTGGCAAGCGTGCGCGTATGGATTGTTTGTCGGTCGGGCTGATGACGGTCGGCCGGATGTCTTAACGGGGAAATCATAATATTCGGGTCAAAAAATAAATAAATATTTATATATATTATATATACGATGTCTACCTCGGTTCACGTGTATAATGGATCGAACCCTGTCACGTTTACATTATATACGTATATATTATAGATATACGGTGCGTGCATGCGATAACCTCCTCCTCGAAAACCTTTGAACGTCCGTGTATATATATTCGCCCGTCCCTCCAACAGCCGACCAGCCTGTCGTTTTCATGTGTCGGCATTTTGTTCGGCCCATTACACGTGGCTTTTTCCACTATATTATAATTTATAATATTATATGGCCATCACGTTGTTATCGAATTACATCATAATATTCATAATATAATACGACAGCAGACATCATATTAAAATATATTTATATGTTTTAATATGAATAGTGGGCGCGTCGAAAGATGTTATAAATTATTATAATTCGAACACTGCCCATCTGGACAGTGGCGTACGGCCTATCTGATTGTCAAGTATGTACGCATATAATGTATAATTTAATTATGTATATTATGTAATATACTAATATGTATACATTATGATTATATGGTTCAGACAAAAATCGATGTATCATAATATTTGTATACATACAATTTGTGTTCTCTGAAACAAATTCGTTTCGTTCAACTACGCTAAAAATAAATATTTGTTTGAAATACATGTGACAACACTGCAACGTGTCGTATACAGATTAGGCGGTGAAATGATTTTGTCATTAAATTTGTATTTAAATTACTAGATATAAATTATAAATATTGGAAAAATGTTATTTAAGGATATCTATGCCCTCGTTCGTCGTTTGATCACCCCTGCAGGTAGTGTACGATATCACAAGTAGGTATATGAATTACAGTTGTGAACATTTTTACAATTTATTAAATATTGTATGTTTTTAACTTTAAAAAAAAACTGTCATTAAGAGAATGTCATAAGTCGAAAAATTTTTCGTAAAAAAAAATTGCTTCGCTAGGACAAGAATCGTAAAAAAAGAAACTTAAATATTTAATTGCAGCATTATAAATTCAAAACTATACTAGTAACTAATGTTTTAAAATTTCATGAAATTTAAAAAAATGAAATATTCCGTGAAATATATGAAATATTTCAGTATTTTAATATATTATGTTTTATTTTTAAATAAGTTTTATATTTACATATAATTGTCATAAATTGTCTTCATCACTATATGGTATCTGTATGTATACCTAACCTTTGGTATTCAAAATTTTTAAATATTTTAATGTTTAAATGATACAAGTAGGTATACAATATTATACATGTATATTGTATACTTACTGAATTCTGACATTAGAATTTAGAACACTGAACATTGTGTTAAATAAATAAATAAATTGTGTTTTTATTTGTGTTAAAAAAAAATTCAATGTTTCACATTTTTGTAAAATATTTCACAACTTAGGGAAATATTTCAAAATGAAATATTTCTCATACTTCAAACACTACTAGTAACACTCTCATAGATATCTGATCAAACACAATTTTCTTAGGTATACTATAGGTATTGTGATTAGTAATCAAATATCAACATACTATTATAAAACAAATTTTGATCAAATCCATTTTCTTATACGATGTACCAAAAAAAAACATGCAAATGTATGAAATTCTCAGTCCTAGTGATTACCTACAGCGTTTTTGATAAGTATCGATTATATTACATTCTAGTTACAATTGCGGCAATATTGTTTTATTACAAAGCCTTATTCCTGGATAAATATACATATTAAACTTCATTTTTACATAAGAAAAACTTGTAAAACTATTATATTATACGTGAGAGAGTATTATCTCGTTTTAATTTTTTTTCAAATTACGGCATTTTTTCTTAGCAGTATTATATAGGTATGTGTGGAATCGTGACAAATTTTACTTTTTTTTTTTATTGAATTCCAGTAGACATTTTACACTACTGAAGCGTTAATTGCTCTCTCATAAAACATAAGTAATAGTTAAAACTTTAAACTAAACAACATATTTTAACAAGATAGATAATATAATATGTATACAGAACCCGCGTCTTGCCCTCAAGAGGTAAGCGAGGGATTTGCATACGTCCAAGATAATCTGAGAATGATTTTTTTATTTGTTTGGCCTTTGTGAACGCCAACTCCTCTGGTTTATTACGAATTATGTACTTATATATAAGAAAAAAATAACAAAAAAAAAACCTAATAAAACGACTTCATCGAATGGAAACGTTCCAATGTTCGCAATCGCGGATAAAAACGATATTAAGTATAAGCTTATAACACTTAACTATAAGGTAAAAGCTAGTACTAGGTATAGTATCGGATCTTTTTTCATGAATATGTATTGTATCCATCGAATTTACATTTTAAAATCTTTTTTTTTTATTTTAATCGTGATAAGTATTTAGGCTTCAAAAAATATTTAAAATAAATACAAAATATGAAAGATTGTACAGGAACATTTATTTTTATCCTAATTAATTAATACTTATATGGATTATGAGATCAAACTTATTCAAGCACAACCTTTTTTCACAAATCAAATAATTGTTCACTTAAAATTTATAGAAAAAAGGTGTTTAAATTCGTATAAAATGATCGGATAGATAGTAAAATGCATTAAAAAAAAAAAAATGTCACCTAGGATATCGTATTGATTTTTTAAGTAGGTAATACAAAATATTTGAAAATACATTGGTATATTATATTATTACGATAATTATACATAGGTGTAGAGGTACCTATAGTACTACACATATTGTGACCGCATAATAGTGCTTTACTGACAAGAATACACGATGATGGTTGGTCGACGATGCCGTGTGTCTATAACGTCACACTCTCTTTGGCCGGGCCATTGTATTGTTCCGTCTCGTGAAAGAATAAAATAATAACAGAAAGAAAAATATTTAGTCGAACCGAGTGATTCAAAAATGATACGACTTATGTTTTTATTGTTATGGCGCATGAAACGGAGACGACTATAATCGTACACAGGTATATATACAACAGTGGACACAGCTGGACAAACACACATGACACACTTAATAGTATCTGTGTGTGTAATGTCGACCGTGACCGTTAGTCGGATGAAAAATTGTAGGGAGAAAAAAAACGAAAGAAATACTTTCTTTCAACATTGCGTCTATTTTTATACATAGGTATTTGATACCTACATTATACATTTCGTTTATGTTTATTTATGCTGCATTTATTATACATTTATACTTCTACCGGGGGTTATAGTGCCAACGACGACACTGGCTAGCTCTTCAAAATCGTTCGTGTCGAGTGCTTACGTCAAATGAAAACATTTAATAAAGCCGCAGAGGGTACCAAAATACTCGTTTTATACTGATGGTGTAATTTTTTTTAAGTATCTAATTAAACCAACCGCATTGTACCCGTCCATACGTACAATATATAGTCTCAGTACGTTATAATTGTATTTAATTAGAAATTTTTTAGCGTAGGTACAAATAATAATAATATACATTTTCTAACATTGCAGAAAAGTACGTTGTGCGTAAAAGGCCACATGCAGATCGTTATACAATGTTCTGTGGCGTATTATACGTCGTCTTCGCGTCAAACTGTCAAAGTTGTACAGAAGTTATTATAATTAATAATATTCTCAAGTGACAACCCATTGTTCTGTGGTATTCGTTACTTATTGAATATGATGCTTCTTCCCCTCTACTATTCATACCCAACCACTTGTGATTTTCTTCGCTATCTATATTATGTACGCGTGAACCCACGGTATTATCGTAACTTTGTTAGTTGCCGTTCAATTTCTATAATATATTTTAATATTTATATGTACCTACTTTACTTTAACATTATCATTTGTTTATCCGATGACGATAGCACGAAAATACAGTGCGACGACCATACAACACCGGTATGATATAAAAGTCCCATACTTTTTTGTAGGCGATCTATACCCAAAATCTACACTTCGCCTCGAGCTCTACGCCCCGCAATATTTGGTCGGGTCGGACGAGTAAACGTAAATCACATTCGAAATATTATATAGTATCGAAATCCGTGCATGACCTTATTATAATATGTATACAATATTGCAAGCCTAAGACTTTCAGGGCCGATGTGAACCGAATGCCGGAAACGCCACGAACAAAACACAGCTGGCAGTGTTCCCAAGGGTTTCGGAATTACCAAATTGTTGTTTTTTTCTTTCACCCCCTACTTTCCGGCTACTTCCCAGATAATTTTAACCCCGTTTCCCTCACACCACTTGACCTACGCTCCCCGACAATCTCCTTTCCGCACCACCAACGACCGTGTGAACCGCACCAGAGCGGGACACTGCTTGGTCACAATGACTGACGTACTCGGCGGCGGCGTCATCTCCTATAATCAGACATGGGTTATGTACTTAGATACACATAATGACGTGGCTATACGGGCCTTTGAAATATCGTAAATGCTGACGAAACAATGCAGTGCCACCTTGTGCCTCTGTATGCATTGGGAAGGGGGGGAATAATAAATAAATGGCGTGTTTCTTGTGTATTGTTACCACCATCAAAAGGCGGTGGCGGCGGTATCGTCATACAGGTGTATTACGGGCAGGTTGCGTGTGCGGGCGAGTGTATAGATATCTATTATGCCTATAATACTGCACTGCACACACGGCAAGTATTATATTATATTATATTATCATCATCATCATTATTAGATTATAACAATGCACCGGGCCACAGCCATTGAAATCCCTATAAATCACTAAACGTTTTTGTCTTGTCCTGCAAATGAGTTAACCCCCTCGCACACCTAACCTTCATCCCCCACAACGCCACATACGTGTACACAGACACACAAACGTGTAGTTAAATCGGTTGTAGATTCCACCGCGGAAGTTGAAGAACGAAATGATTTGTTTTCTCTACGAAGACAAAAATATTGTTATATTTTATCATGATGTAACTCCGTAGGGCGTAGGTACAATATTATAATAATAAACTCTTATATGCATTGCAGGTATACCTATATATTCGGATGGAAGCGAGCCGCGATCTATCATTATATTGATAAACCTATTCATAAAATATATTATACAATGTGTAGGTAGTACATTTAATGATAACCGTTCGCACAGTTCATCTTGATCGTCGGTTAAATCTATTATTAATAATTGGAAATGTTTGAAAACAGCAGAAATTACAATTTACAACCAAATGAGAAATGTGATATTTGTAACTTTAAAGTTGTCCTTCAAGCTGAATTTATAATTATTATTAAAAAAATACAGACATTTACCAATTTGATTAACATTTAAATACAGGAGATTACAACTAGGGGTTCAACTTAGTGCTCAACCTCCTTCCCAATAAAAAATTGATCTAAAATAATATGTGGTTGCAAAAACTGACATGAAAGAATCATAATATTATAATCACTGAGCGTAGAAATTCGTTTTCGGTCAAAACCATGGGTTTTTCTCCGGATCATATTTATATAATAATATATTTATTTGTGATATAGATTGGTCAATAATTCATGTTTGTAATTATCGAGGAATACACCTAGTATTAGGTACATACATTCATGTGTACCTATATATAGTTGTGTTCGTGTATGATAGGTACCTATTATTACAATAGTGTTTATGGTGTGGCAGTGAATATAGTTCTACCCTACATTTTGCAATGCTGCAATAAATTGTTGATGATAATGACGCATCGTTTATTCTGTATGACAAATTTGTTGCGTCAACACGGAAGTTGATCGTTTCTGTCGAGTTGCCAAACGTTTCACGTGGTAGTCTCATAGATCAAAACCATTCCCGATATGGTGTTAGGAAAATCTGGGTGGTAGGAAACACGAATATGGGTGTTTGAAAAAAAAATCTTAATATTGTCTTTTTATTTGTCCCACCATAAGTTCTCAAATTTAAAATTGAGAATATGTATAAGTAAATGGTTTTACTATTTAAGACTTTTTGTGACCGAGCTTCATTTCCAATATAATCATAATTCTACCGTTAAATATCACAATAATAACTACCTGTTGATAAAATATTATCTCTACAACCTTCCCCTCGCCTGAGTACTTATCGGACGTCGACGTACAATTATGAGAAACGAGCTGTTGCTGTGCTGTGCATTCTAAGAAACATAAGCCAACGACCACTACAATATATGTCCAAACGTCAATAAATTGTTTGTTAAAAAACTGTTACGCCTGACAAGAACCACTCGGGCTCCTTAATAAATCTAATTTTCACCAAAATTATTTATTTAGAAGTAAAAATAAAGTTTTTGAAAATCTAAAACTGTAGCCTTTTATTTGTGTTTCCCTAACAACACCGTTTTTTTTTCTCACAATTTCGCAACGCAAGTACGCAACAAGTAATAATATTTCTAATGTATAGGATTTTGATACATTTTTAATTATATTTTTATATTCCACTCATTTTAGATTCTGAGTGAAACGATGAATGTATTGATTTTACAATGATGTGTGTTTATTTTTTATTTTTTATTTTTTTTTTTTGTGTCTGTGTACACGATAAGTAGTCGAAATAATGCTTCGATTTTCAACTATACACCATACAATTTTGAAAATATTTTGACTCTTTTTGAGCCGTTTACGGACATTTTCAGTTTTCAATTTTTTTAGTTTTTTTTTTCTATAAATATTAATAAAGTTTTATCTGTTGGGCCAAAAAGTGTGAAAAATTAATACAAGGCTCCTGATATATTCTTACAATAGCAATTGAAAAATATTAAAAATACATAGGCACAATTTTTTTTTATAAGCATTTAAAGATCGCATTTTGACAAAATTTATCAAAATCTCGAAAATTATCAATAATCGTAATTAATAAATTATAAAATGTTCAGTTTTTATAGCTAAGGATTGAAAATTTAAAAAAAAGATTCTCATAAATAGTTCATACTGTAGCCAAAAAATCTAAAAAATATATGAGCACAGTTATTTTTTACAGACATTTTAAGTTCAAATTTGGGACGAAATTACATATTAAAAAACCTAGCATACCTATTTTAGTTATTTTGTTGTGAGTGTATAATACTATTCGTGGGTACTTGAAACTTCTAAAGTACACTATATTATATATCTATGATAGTATCAGGGTTTGTTATTGATATATAACGTGTTATAAGTACCTAATGGATATTGTGGTATGATTAATTTGGAATTTATTATAGGTACCTATTATAGGTCAATTTTTTGTTTAATACCATAGATATGTATATAATATGTCTTATACATAGACTGACATACCGTCTTCGCTCAGAATCGTTTTTCTTATACAATGATATTGTATCATTGGATTCAAATTTAATACCATCCATTATACAGTGACCCACTTGTAACCTACTGTACAGCAGAGCGACATCCACTTACCCATCTTTTTTAATATATTTTTTCTTAAAACGCCATTACAAATTTAAATTGCCTGTATCAAACCCCTTAAAAAACTTATGTATAAATCTTTAAATCGTTTTTGAGTAAACATCGAACGTTACAAAAATTGTCAACACATCCGCAGCAGACTTCCGGAGTCTATAGTAGTCATACTTCATCAGCGCTCAAATAGCGTCGTCGTGTATATGTATGATCGAAAATCTCTTAAAAATATCATATATCATAATGCACTCACTTTAGAGAATTATATTTAGGCAAGTGCTCTTATTTGATCGGTAAACGATATCGGAAGGGCGAGTTTGCAGACAACCGAAGTAGGTATAGCCATATGGGTAGTAATCTATATAATAAGTATAGTAACTCTATACCGTGTTTGACTTGCACTCGAATTTCAGGCGCCCCTTGGTGTACATAATACATTATTCGTAATCGAATGTAAACGCGTGTGAAATCGAAGCGATTTAATTGATGCAGCTGACTAAGTTGCGTTATCGGGGAACACTCGTGGGCGGTCGGGTCTATCGTGTGTTCTTATGACATAATATTAATATAATATTATTACACTCATCCGCTGCACTGTGCAGGTGAGACCACTGACCAGTGTGTACACAAAGCACAATATAAGTTTTCGATAATACATACTGTTCGAATGTCGTAGTTTAATCGTTTTCCGGTTAAGACAACGTAATTAATAATGTATTTTGCTAAATATGCGTATACTTTGCCCACATGCATGCCCTGATTTAATCACACTGGGTAATATTATAATAACGATCCAAACGGATATAGTAGTGAGTAAGAAAATAAAAAATGGACGCCTCAGACAAATCCTTCCATGAATTCATTACGCCCATACGCGATACGCTATGTATAATACATTTAACTGAATCGATAGAAAGTAAAAATATACAACGATGAAAACACATTTCAAATGTCTCCATATAGTTTGAGTCACACATATTGTATATGTTACTCATTCGTCTTACCTAGTAATTCTAGAGAATCATTCGACAGTCCGAAATATACTGCACACGTTACCTTAAAGTATTTTTTCCTTGAAATATTATTCCTATGGGCGATGAGATTGTTTTTCAGTGATAATATAACATATATTTTGAATTTTAGATCATATTATATATTATCTATATTATATATAGGTATATAGGTACTATATATAGGTACTATATATATGTGACGACACGAGATAAAAATTAGTAAGAATTTTAAAAATATATGTTTATATTATACTAACTGGTCCTGCATACTATGTGGCCCGAAGAAAATGACAACTCTTAAAAAATTGTGATTGTTCAACTTCTTTTGGGTGGAACTCACTGCGCAGTAGCCAGTAAGGGCAATTAAGCCACCCTGGAAGGCAATGTGTTAAAATTCGATTTAATGCATGCTTTTACCTGATCTGCCCAATTAACCAATGACAACCAATAATAAATAAATACTATTTCTATTAATTATGTCTGCTATAACCAATAGCAACTATTTATAGCGTGATGTTATATATCCTATACTATACAGGTCCTATATAGCTTTCCTCGATGAATGGACTCAACAAAAAAGTAATTTTCAAATCGAACACAAATTAGATGTGACAAGTCTGAGATTAGAGCGTTCAAACAAAAAAACTTTACAGCTTTATATATTAGTATAGATATTATTGTATTTCAAATTTTATATAATATTTCTCTGTTATATAGACTATTTATGACTATAGGAGATGATAATTAGACGAGAAATTATAGATGAATCTTATCGTGGGTTTATATAATATATCGAATTTGAGATAAGTAATATTTCTATATTATATATTGTGTACATGTCTATGCGAGATAATAATAATTAGAATGAAAATGATGAGTGAACCTCAGATAGATTTCACGTAGATTTAGGACTCACTATTATTGTAGGTATAATATTGTGTGTAATCCAGCATAGGATGTGTAGTATAAACGGTATTTCATAAGTCATAGGTACCGTTAGTTTGTCGAACTATCGATGGCTCGACTTACTTCATGCAATAAAAACGTAACACAGCTCGAGAATTCCTCAAAAGTCCGAGCTGACAGATACAGCTTTATATAGTTAAAGACAAACGTGAAGCTACAAAAAATATCAATAATATAAAAGAAATATCTTCGAGTGAATACGATTTCGATTACACGCAGTGTGTGTATTATAGTACTATAGGAAGATCAACGTCCTCGTTATTCGTTTGTGAGATCCTCTCTTCGACACGTGAACTCGAACTCACAATTATTGTACATATATATTATATTTATATATATATGTACATAATAATATTATATATATAATATATTATAGTTACTATGTATTATTGTCTTATGTATATTGTATATGATAATATTAATAATGTAGGTGCTCGCGACAATGATGAAAAAAAAATTAATAATCGTTTTGAGCCATTCATTCTGGTCGCACTCAGCAAACAGCGGCGCATTGAATACATTTTCTTCTTTGTGTATAATTTATATGAATATAACGATAAATTAATATAACATTTCATTGTTGGCCCACGTTGTGAATCCCGCACGCAAAATAATTACAACAGGTAAAGGTGGTTTTTTAAATGTATTATTCTTATTATCATTCAAAGTCTTGCCACGACGTCGATTGTCATCTAAAAATAACGCGATAACATTAACTTTTATCGTGTGCCATAATATTATAATAACAATACATATGATATTTCCGATGAATGAAAGTCGTATGAAATTAATTTAAGTTATGTTTGTGGGTGAACCGCGTTTTGGTCGACAAATGGTTCAGATGGACTTTATTTGACAATATTTTGATGTAAATGGTGTGACACTAGGTATTCGAAAGTCATTGAGTAGCAACCTATGTAGCAACCATGTTTCATCAAATGACCAGGCACTTTTTGATATCAAAAGACCGGAATGGTCGTGTCTAAAATTAACGGGTACTAGTTTTTTTGGTGGCTCGCCCGCTGCAGGGTTACGCATAGGTCATTTAGCTCATAATATTGTAAACATTCAAAGTTTCCAAGTAGGTACCCATGATCTCAGATTATTTAGACAGATTTAAATATGCTCATGTATTTATTAATTAATTAAAATTATATTTTCGAAGTTTTGCCATATCGACTTTATACTTTATTATTAGGTATTTTACTTAATATTTGAAGATTGTTTTTGTACATCTAAATGGACATTAAATATTGTTGAGACAATACTTCGACAAATGGATATGTCAAACCCTCAAAGATATAATTTTCTATAATTTTTGTAATAGGTTATTTTACTTTAAGATTACTTTACGTGAATGTGTTATTTTGTCTATGATGTGTGTATGCCAGATATAGAAAACAAATATTGTGCTGAAATCCTCATAAGAAAATATATACATTTTCTGTTATTGTGCCGAAAGTAAAAATATGGACAATAGTTTATAGATAAACGTATAAAATCGTACTGTCAAGTCATTGTTTGAATGTATGTCGTGATATATTTATTTATTTTTTAAATCAAAATATAATTTATATTACAAATTATATATAGGCAACCGCAGCCGTATAAACATTGACGGTGAAATAGCAGCGATTGTTAATATCGGCTAATACTGAAGGACCGATAAATTGTATGGGCAATGTATATAGCTTGTCAGCCATCACATATATATGTCAGACTCTTGACGGACTATGCTAGAGGAGAGCTATTTGTTTTACACTGATGTGTGTTTGTACATGTTATTTATTTTTTTGTTTAACACTGTTATGGAACAAAAAAACTAATAATATTATCACGTCAATTGGAAACTAATGAAAATCGTTTATTTTAAACGAATAATTTCCCAAATTTACCAGTAAATTAAAATTCTGAATAAAGTGGAATATGTATTGTGGCGATTTGTGTTTTTTTTGTTTAGTATAAGTTTTGATTGTTATAGTTTTTCCTATTGCAAAAGTCCAAAAGTTTCACGAAAATTGTAAAATATAAGGATTTTTTATGCAATTTAAACTTGCGAAATCTATTTTGTTTATTTATATTTTTTTTTGTGATTCAAATAAATAATATTTCCAGATACATGAAATGTTCACCGAATATTTTTTAAAGTACCTATTTTGATGAAAATGAGGAATATTTTAACGTATTGTGTCTTATTGTAATACAATTTTTTTTTATAAGACCTACAGATTCATTTCAACGTTATAACGACATGTATATGTTATCTATCAAAATAAATTATAACAGATCATTGCTACTATTCCGTAACATTACGTGTTTATTATAATAGTATTGGAATATTTTACATAAAATGTTTTTTATTTCATTTTCATAAGTAAAAAAGCTTGTAAATTACAATATAGTGTTGCAAGCTACAGAGGAATGAGAATATTCTGGAATATATTGAATTTACATAAAATTATTACACTGGCACACTGCTTTAGTACTTGGTGTGTAAGGAAAACTAAAAGTTTTTTCATTATTAGATATCGACTTTGTTTAACGTTAACAAAATTCAAATAATTTAGACTTGAACAACTCGCAAAAAGTGTATAGCATTGCCAAAATATAAGTATCCAGTATATACGTTTGGCGTGATACAACCACGAGGTATGCTTAATTAGGTACATTACTCAGCGCCGTAACCAAGAGAAGGGGGGGGGGGGCACTGGAAGCACTACCCCCCGGAATCCATTTTTTTTGTGGGCCGTGCTGCCGTAGTGTAGCTTACAGAAATTCCTTATAAGAAGTTATATCGTTAATACGATTAATTTGTTTCATTATAATCTCCTTTGTTTTTGGCTATCCCATTTGTGTAATGTCAGTTATGGTTTATCTTATATTATATTATGGGTTTGATAAAAGTTTTGAGATTCTTAGTAGTATAATTTGAATAAAATAAGAATTGTTATGTTTACAACACACATAATGTACTTATATTAATTAATATACTAATCCATAGTTTACAATAATTTTAATACATTGTTATATGAAATAATGTATGGTAGTTGCAAACATAATAAATTGTAGTCATAAAAAAAAGTACACGTGTAGAAAAAACTTTATGAACAAACTGGTCATAAAGTAATTGGCGATAAATATTTATTCTAACATTGCATAAATGAAAAAATGAAGAAAAAATAAGTGCCCCGCCCAAAAAAAAAAAATTCCTGACTACGACACTGATATTATAGTAACTTATTAGTTATTACTTAGATTTACCTAAATAATTACCCGGTAATGGAATACATCTATCGGTTTGAACCACATCCTGTATCCTGCAACCCGTAACTCGGTAGAAAAATAACTTATGTTCACGCATCAGAATATGCCATGATCGGTACTGTACTGATTATAATCGTGTGTACATCGTAAATTTGAATAGGTATGTACATATATATGTTTACGAGCGTTTACGATGATTGGAAACTTTCTTTACCGTCCAGTCACGACGAAATCGGGTATGTGGACGCATGTTGAAAATTAACGGTTTCGAGATGAATGACCCGATCGAAATCATATACCTACCTACATTACATAATTTATTTAGTATGTACAACATACTTATCTGACCAACTGGAATCTGTTCGAGTGTAGGTAACTACTTGGGTCAATTTTGTGACTGTTCAAAAGTTGAAAGTTAAGACTTGCATTTGACAATATTATATATTATACTTTATTGTAACTATATATAGTTAGTTATTACTTAGTCAACTCTAACTAGTTGCTTTTTATCTTAGAAATAAATTCCATACCCACAACAGTCAGTAATTATTTAAAGGACAAACAAAAAAAAGGTGCTCTGCTGTACAGTAGGTTACTGTATAATGGAAGGTATTAAATTTGAATTCAAAGATATAATATCATTGTATAAGAGAAATGATTCTGAGTGGAGACGGTATGTCAGTCTAGGTTTAAGACATATTATATACATATCAATGGTCATAAAAAAAATATGCAAAGTCTTATCATTGAGCATACTTTTTATTCCTTATACTATGGTAGATTGTATGGATAGGCTAAAATATTTTGATTTTTGATTTTTCGGTTTCATATATCCCCGAATAATATTTTTAAATTATTACAAAAAACCAAAATCGTTAATATTGATTTTAATATGTAATTTCGTCGAAATTTGAACTTAAAATGACTATAAAAATAAACTGTGCTTGTGTATTTTTTAGATTTTTTGGTAACAGAATTAACTACTTACATGGAATTTTATTTTAAATTTTCAATCCTTAGATATAAAAGCTGAACATTTTATAAATTTTTAACTACAAAATAATTTTTAAATTTGATAAATTTTGTAAATTCTATCTTTAAATGCTTATAAAAAAAAATTGTGCCTATGTATTTTTAATATTTTCAACTGATATTGTAACAATACATCAGGAGCCTTGTATTACATTTTTACACTTTTTGGCCCAACATTTAAAACTTTATTGATATTTATAGAAAAAAAGGAAATGGCTACATGAGAATCGAGTGAAATCCAATGTTGTAAAAAATTTGAATTTCAAACGCTCATAAAAATTTAACTTAACTTTCTCATAGACTTTTTTTTTGATAAAGGTAGATAATTTTATAAGGAATCTTGTTTTCAATTTTAAAATTTTAGATTTAAAAAGAAAAATTTTTTAAGAATTCTTAACTCAAAATAATTTGCTAATTTTCTTGATTTTTTCCATATTTTGTCAATTTTTGAATTTAAATGCTTATAAAAAAAAAAACTGTGGCTAAAGATTTTTAATATTTTTAATCTGCCTTTGAAACAATATACTAGGAGCCTTCTATTACATTTTCAAGTATTTTTACTCAAAAAATAAAATGTTATAGATATTCACAAAAAAAACTAAAAAATTGGAAACTGAAATGTCCCTAAACAGTTCAAAATAATCTAAAAGATTTTGAAAATGTTATCGTGTATAGAATGCAAGTAATAAACAACCGTGAAAATGTCATGAATTTTAAATTTTGACCTCCCCAATGCACCAACGATATTCACTTTCCAATCGAAAAAGATACTGAAGTTGAAAATGGAAGCATTATTTCGACTACTTATCGTGTATACATAGACAAATAAAATAAAAAAAAAAAACAACATCATTGTAAAATCATACATTCATCGTTCCACTCAGAATCGAAATTACAGTTATTTTAAGGTGGCCGTCTTTCAGATGTTATTCGAAGTTCATAGTTCCTATATGCCTGCAACGGAGCTTACGATGTATAATATGCATAATAAATTTCATATATTGTAAATTGTTTAATTGAATAGGTTAGTCATAAAGAATATTATTACTTTATTTATACTTTTTTTAAAACATTTGGTAGGTACATAAGTATATTTCTAAACATTTTTATGATACGAATTATGGCGTAAGTCTGATTAAAGCATTACATAATGTAAAATATAAATTTTTATACCTACCCTCATGTCTAAATGTATTACTGAAATATTATTATACCCATGGCGATGACGTAGGTAGGTATTGTTAAAAAGTACCTAATCGATAATTTGTCATAAACTGTTTTACTTTCATACAGCTTTATTAAAACAGTTATTACTGTGGAAAAAACTTTTAATTGATTAATCAGCTTATGTATTTTTTTTTTTCGGTATTAAAAGAACTTACTCGACCAGAATCGGATTTGTTTCTAGTAATGCGCCCTACAGTCCACTAAATACAATATACCTATGGTTTTATAATTAACGAGACTGAATAGTACAAAGTTTATGACGATGTAATCGCGTCTAAGTGAAACGGACATCGGCGGTACCGTATTAATAGAGAGTTCGGCTTGCAAAAAGTCTCACCAGCGTTCACAAAGCCCGGCCGGGATAGGGCTCGCCCCCTTTGGTTTTTTTTTATGTCGCCAAACGTGCGCGGATTAATCGTGTGGTGGCGATAAATGTATATACCTACCTCATATTATAGCTCGACATTAGCCGCGTTGTCCTTTTCATTTTAGTCACGTGACAGTAACGACTTCCCGGGCCACAGGGTAGATTGCGGCTTTTGTACGTTTTTCGCTCTCACCGCACACCGTATTTCGGGTCATATCCCATCTCCGCCGAAACAGGCCTGTGTACCTAGCACCATAAATCGATATTTAAATATTATATAATTTTATGTCGTGGGTAAAAAATTAATTAAAAAACATTTTTATGACTGTCGCGTACGCGCATAGTGTTGGGGTTTCCGATAATTACTTTTTTTTTAATATTGTCGTGGCGGTTGAGCGTTATTACTCGACCACTCGTCGAAAAACGTTTAGTCGTGTAATGACCACGGAAAGCCTAACTATAGCATATGCGACACATCATCCGCATTGTTCTTAATCTTAGAAAATAAAAACATATTCGTTAGATAATATTAATGTATTAGACTTTTTTAAGACAATGAGAAATTTAATTACGTCACACCGGTCGATTTGATATAACTTTGGATCACGTCAGAACGACTCTGATTTGTATTTTATTTAAATATATGAACACAGTTATTCATACTTCATACGCAATATATATAATATATTATATAACATTATGTATTTTTTTACAATACGCAATTATTGTCGAACAAGTAATGTTTAATTAAATATCATGGATACAAAACAAATACAAATACAAATAAAAGATAATAAATATTTACGAATTCACAATTATATTGTAATGGTCGATTACTAATGATTACAGTTTCACAATTGGTGAAAATATCTCCTAACATAACGTTGTTTGTAATTGCATTTGTAAATACAATGCAATTTCATCGAAATCTTACCTAAAACTGAAGACAAACATATACAAAACGTTATTTTAGTTTGAAACACTCGACTAAGGTTATGTCGTTTGTTGCAGGAGATAAATGAAAGTAATATTATACTATACTGATCCATAAACTCTTGGTCGAATTTTAAATGCTGTTTTTTAAAAAAAAAATAATATAACTCAAGTATAAATGACCAAACAAATTAATTTTTCCCCTCTCATCCCACTGGCATTGTTTTAAATATTGTTGTTCCTTTTACTATTTATATGACCTATTGCGCAATAAACAATAATACGGAAAACAAATAATAATAATAATAAATAATAATCTATTGTCAACTGCAAAATTAAATTAGCTATAAAAGCTAATTGTCGCATTTTAGTAAATAAAATGTTTTTTATTCCGGAATGAGGCGGTGATCAGTGCTAAAAACAAAAACTATTGACTTCAAAAACAACGCTGTGGCCTTTCAGTTCTAAATAAGTTTCTAAATAAGATATGTTATTCGAGTTGGCACCGTCACATTATGCTAGGACTACGAAACTGGTAGCTTTCAACAGCTTGCTAAGAATATGCTAGATTTTGTTAGGCCCCCTGAACTTTGCAAATCCACAAACAAACATGCACAAATCGGCTCATATAGTGTATTATTATAATAACTAGTGTGATCTAGTGGTCAAAACGTAACATCGCGAAGATGATTAGTCTGGTCGGTTACTGGCTACTAAGTTTATAGTAATAACATTGATTATAAATATTATGCAATGTCGGGATCGTGCGATTATTGTGTAAAACGCCACGTGAATATAAATATGACGTAATGATTATTCGCGTGGTGGCTTAAAATGCAAAAGTAGAGAAACCCGTAAATCGAATTCTAAGTACGTTTCGTCTGAAGTAAGGGGTGACGTAGGTATAATATATTTAATACGGTATTATAACGAGGTCCAAGTTTAAATTATTTTGACAAGCTGAGAGAAATAAAAATATAATAATATAAATATTATACTAATAATACTATTACGGATTAATATTGTATGATCGAATTAAAAAGCTATACAAGCGTAATATGACCAATTTTATTATGAACATCTACAAAACTCCTACCTACCTATTATATTAAAATCAAGATACAACTTTTAGATATTATCTCGTATGCTTTTATTATTATAATTTTTTTTTCTTACAAAAAGTTGATCGTTTATGAAAAAGAAACATGCATTTTCAGATTATATAACTAAACATACGCTTATGGAGTGGGGATTCGTTTCCACCGTTTTTATGACAAAAAAATAACTGTCTATTGTTCACTGTAACGATAAATTGGTGATGCTAATACAACAAATCTGAAAACATATTTAAATTCGTTTTAAAAGTTTACTTCACTTACATCACTTTTTCAAATTTAGATTCTTATCTTCCCCCAACTCTAATTTGATTAAAAAATATATATTGTGTTTTTTGTGAAAAAAATTACCATCGATTATTGCAGTTTGCAGGTGACGTGTGTGTGTGTACTAGAATGTTTCCCGCCATCTCTTTTAAACTACAATCACACTACACGCACGAATGCACTTATAAAGGAAATACCTACCCTATATTGAACTTCTTTAAAATGCATGTAAAGACTGGACGTATGTAATGAACACATATTATATTATTGAAGCTGCGAGGTCGTTGTTGTTTTTAAACACGACATTTATTGGATTGCGTCTACCCACTTAACTTAATCTACCCATTTATATTTCAAGCAGTTTTAAAACCGAGAGGATGTCTTATCAACGAGTTTATTATCTTTAAGTAAGTTTTTTCACTCGATGAGAAGGTTTCTGTTTGGGTTTTCTTTAGCTTGAGTTAATCTTATGTACACTGGTAATTTTGCATCGCATAAAATCCAGTTAATTATTTTTATTTTTTTTGTTTACTAATTTATGTTGACACCCTTGACAAATTTGTTGTAACCCTAAATTCGTCGTCATACCGCTGTCAAATATAGGTGAAATCAGGCGCGTAAAATTGTATTTTAACTTAACAAACCTTCGATTTCCGGTTATGATATTATTAATAATATGTATATAAATTATAATGTAATTAAATTTGTAAACCTATATATAAATATAGGATTACGGTGGAAGGTTAATTAATTTTTTTGCTAACCAAACTCGCAACAATTTACTATGCTATTATTTCTCGCGTATCTGTGTTATGCACAAGTATCTCGTTTATTAATTTATATTTTGTCATTGATCACTCCTAAGAGCCTACAGCGGAGCGGCGTACCGGGTGAAGTAGTAAATAGAAATTAGTCCATCATCTTCTCAGCCACCAACAAAATATGTTGTTTTGCGATGTTAGATATATAAGTATATTACTAACGATGAACTCCACAATACTACCTACATGTAGATTTTTTGTTTCATTCTGGAATGGTTTGTTGTTATTATCCTTCGCTCGCACGTCCTAAGCACGAAATAACGCAACAAAACGGACGAATCCGTGGTTATTGTCTAAGCCGGCTAATTTGGACATAAAATCTGATTTCATGTTGTAGGTAATGCTGCCACAAACGTACTTACGTACCTATACAACTAGTGTTTGTGAGATCACGGCATTTGATTTTTAGCCTAATTGTGTGAATGAATTGAAAGTAAATTAAGATAAACAACAAAGTAGTGCCCCATTAAGAGTCTTGTGATGTCTTGCTCTACATTGGTCATAAAATATATTGAGTACATGTCTAAAAAACTGATACCTTTATAATGGTATCCTATATTTTTAATACCAAATTTATTAACAGTTGTTTATAATATTAATTTTTAACAGCGACGATTAATATTACACAAAACGTACACTCCATCGCATTACAACAGCGATGGTGATAATATTATTTTAAATCTAGACGTACAGTTTTGTTTAGCCATAAATTAATATCAGATAACAAATAATAAATAGAATTTAATAGTACAGTTTGCTGTATAGTAGTTTTAGAGTATAACGGATTTCTGGATGTGTTGAAATTGAATTCAATGATAAATATCATTACAATTCAGAGCGGAGACAGCGTGGTACTTCTATCAGCCACACAAATTTAATTATAGTGACACCACATTTCTTAGGCTATTTTATAAAATTATTTCTATTAAAAATACGGTAGGTTGAACTAATTTTTACTTACTAAAATAATTATAGTTATTTTTCTGAATATCACCAAAATGTATACTTGAATAATTCCTTATAAAAAAATTATGAATATTTATTTTCGATATTTTTCAATTGCTATTAGAACAACTTATTAGGAACATTTTGTATATTTCAAGCATTTTGACTGAAAGTAAAACACAAGCATAAATCGAACAAAAAGAAAACATTTCAAATGTCTAAAAACTACAAATACCTCGTAAAAATCTAAAATATAAAAAAATATATAATGTCTAGAAAACGCTATTATAAATTATTAATTATTGGTGAAAAAATAGTCTATGAACATTATTGAATTACAACAAAATAACTATATAGATTCATTTTTTAAAAAAAATGTTCAGGTTATTTTTAAAGTACTCTGGGAATTTTTTACTTTTAACTCCACCTCTCCAAAATACTAACTAAAATTAGATTTGTAAGATTTGTTACAATAAGCTAACTCAATATTGAATATTACAGAATTTTTAGTACTCCAAAAGGCAACGGACAGCAAAAATATAAAATTAATACATATACCTAACCAAAACTTTGTCACTCTACTTAGAATTTAAAATAAAAAAAATTAATAACAATATACATAGCATACCAACAACTTTATGGAAGAGTATTTAAATTTTTTTTAATTTCCCCCTCCCCTTCATAGAAACAATTTCTTATAAATTAGTTTTGAGTTAATATAAATTTGCGATTGTTAGAATATATGTCGCTTATGCTAATTATAATTACTTTAAACATATTGCTGAAAAAGGGATATTTTCATTTCCAAAAAAATTTTTATAATTGTAATATTTTATTATTTTTATTATTTTATTTTATTTTAATTGTATAACACATATTTAAAAGTTTAATACTATTGTATTTGAACAATAATAGGTTTTTAAAAGTACACTATTGTTGTCGTGAAGAAAATATACATTTTCGGAACACTTCCATTATCATTTATTTTTATTAGTACGACCATTGTGGGATATGCTGCTTTGGACAACTCGTATAGGACAATTAAATATACCAAGAACGGAATGCGTTCGTATACATTAATGATACAAACCTGTCGTAATGATGTGGAATGTACAAATTGTTATTAGTTATTAACGTATAATGTTATATGACGTTTAAGACGATTTCTATACATATTCATCGGGGAATGGTTTGGGTGTTATCCATTGCTACTATCGATCAAAAGTGCCGCGTTTCAAGTCGCGTCAGCATCGTGTACAGACGTAATTTAAATTTTTGACTTTGAGACCCTCTGGGAAAACTTATGTCAAACAGACACACACAAGGTGAATGGTGAACCCGCGCCGGTCCCTAACTATAATTTTGCTTGTATAATATAATACATGCATATTATACAATTTAGTTTTTAACATGTCAAACTTTCAGTCAGTGCTACATTTACTATGTTTTTGTCAAAAGGCAAAATTATTTGGCATTTCCCTAACCCACTCCATCACCGTAAATCACGATTTTTCCCCATTTACTTAATTTAATATGCTTTTTGTCATAACATAAAGAAAATTTACTCATATTATTGTTAATTTGTACAAATTTAAGATTACCTACTCTTTTCAGAAAACCCATCCATCACATCGACATAATTTGATACTTTTTTTAAAGCTATTTTATTGTGCTAAATAAACATAAACAATCAAACCAAAAATTAACACATATTTTTTATTAAATTAAAAAAAGTAAAAACAATTAGCATTTTAGATAGGAAATAGCGTACAGCTCCAATAATACCTTACTGGACAACAAGATTAGATGAGACATGTACTCACAAAGAGGTAACATTTAGGACAACAAAATGTTTAAGATATTATATGTATTATTCTGTAGAATAATAAAATAAAAATGAAAACTATAGTAAATAAGGCCTTATTTGGATTTATACGCGATTTCCTTTGAAAAATGCTAATTTTTGTCAACTTTTTTTTAACTTTAATTTAATAAAAATAATTTGTACATTTCTGGTTTTATTGCAAATGTTAAGTTAATAGCACAATAATAAAGCTTTGAAAAAAAATATGATAAAAAGTTAAAATGTTTTGAAGATGCATCAGCAAGTGTGAGGTAGTTCGGGTTTGTTTAAAAAATTTTAATTCCCCATAACTAAAAAAATAAAAAATTAGACTTACTTTTTAAAGGGTTTTTTTTCTTAACTTAAGGTATATTATCGTATGACGCTGACTTCTTCACGGGACACATATATTAGATATAAGTTAATACCTAGGTATTATTAATTGTATAACTTTTAATTATTGCAGCCTCTAAAACTATTTTTATTTTTATTTTTATTTATAGTTTAATAAATTACATGTTGTAATTATATTAGTTTTAATATAATATAATTTAAACAATAATGGTGTAAAGTCATTGCGCCCTCCCCCAGGAGTTTGTTTAAAAAAAAGTTGCAGCCCTTTTTCCAAATTGAATACTCAATTTGCGGCTATAGTAAATAGTCTAGTCCCATTATGTATACCATAATAATAATTATAACAGCTTTCTTCTATACTTAAATGTAATGTTTGTAGTAGTTATAACATATACAAAAGCAAAAAATAAAATTTTCGGGGCGATTCTACACCCGTAGGTAGCTATAATACATGTTATTGTTGTTGTTTGTTTAATTAAAGTTTTAATTGAAACCCTCGAATTTTGTAATGACTGTATGCTGTGCTATATAGATAATAATTAAGCCAAGCACTACCATAACCACCACCCTCTCGCCCTCTCCACTTTTAATTTAATGGGTTGCAAATTATAAGACACTTCTTAATCAATGTCTAAATAATTATTTGTTATACACGAGTGATTTTTTGATAAATAGTTTAGTAGTAAATAAAAAAAAATAGCTATTAGGTATACCTCTATGTAAAAAAACCAAAAATGAATTTAAAAAAAATTATGTATTTAAAGTTTTGAACTCAGACTAGTGTTATAACTTGCTACTTTTGTACATATTGCTGAGTAATATCATTGGATATTTCCTTTAATCGTGTTCCTCTGGTCATTTTTTTTCATTCTCCACGATCAAAATATGTAATCATTGTATTTACTAATATAGATTGTAAAAAAAAATTGTTCAAATCACTTCATCACTCGATAATTCGAAATTCAGAAGACTGAGCTAAAAATTTCGATATATATATAGAGGTTTTTGAATTACCAAATATCGGGCAATGAACATTTTATTACATAATATATACCTACATTATATTAATTATTTATTATTTAATTTATTATATATTTATTTGTAACACGCAGTTTACCAAAGTTTCATTAAACACGATTTTATATCGAGATCGAGTATTCTTGCCTCTTAATTTTAATTTTGTAGTTATATATTGTCCACGGATAAATGAAACCTCAATGTAAACGATTGAATTAAAAAAATTGTCTCATTACCTATTACTTTTGTGTTTTGTGGGATTATTTGTAAGCTAACCAACTTGTATACCCGTGTTGACTATAAAAATGAAAAGAAAGGAGGAATTTTCATAATAATTTTCAGTATTCGAAGTTTGTACCAAACCTCCACAGTACAGATGTTATAGGTTATATTTAAAAACGAACCAACCGATATTACCGAGGATAATATTTCCTGTTTTTCTTTTACGCCCAGTTTTATTTTTAACCCACAAAATATAATAATATTATACTACTTACTTCAACATTTAAACGACGTTTTAATGACCAATTGATTTTTTTTAGGTTTTATACCATCGTGGGTCCGAAGATCTTGAGGCCAAATTCAGAATATCATGTAGCAGTGAGTACACAAGGAACGACATCGCCAACTACAGTAGTCGTAGACGTTGGTGGCAAGCAAGATAGCGGAGGCGTTTTGAAAGTCACACAATTTGTCAAAGTCGATCCGTTTTCGACGAGAATAGTACGGCTTGAAGTAAGTTTAATGTGCATTATTTGCTGACTTATATTCATCATTAATATTATAGTTACTATTGTCTTGCACGACTAAAAAGTAAAACAAACATTTCTTACTGTACAAATGTTTTATTCATTTCTTGTTAGATCGGCGACGTTGGCCCTGGTAATTACAATCTAACTGCTCGAGGTTCGGGCGGCTTAGAGTTTTTCAACACCACGACCCTCGAATACGTTCACAAAAGTTATTCGGTATTTATCCAGACCGACAAAGCCATCTATAAGCCTGGACATAAAGTGCAGTTTAGAGCAATTGTGTTGAATTACCATTTGAAACCGACCGTTACGGGAGCTTTGGACATTTACATTACGGTACGTATAAATGCCATTGTCCGGGCCCAAATGAATAATAATAACCGTCTATCTATAGGATGGTCAAGGCAATCGTGTGAAACACTGGAGCAGAGCGCTAACTACCCGGGGAGTCTTTTCTTCAGAACTTCAACTATCCGAAGCACCGGTGCTCGGTGATTGGAACATTGTCGTCACCGTACTGGACCAAGTATTCCACAAATCATTCTTGGTGGCTGAATACGTTTTGCCCAAGTTTGAAGTGACCATCGAAGTGCCTGAACACACCACGTTTAAGCAATCTGTCGTGTCTGCAACCATTCACGCTAAGTATGTATAAATTATGAATGTTTATTATTGATATTGTGCATATAATAATTATAGTCTTATTCTTCTATTGGTTACATCACATTATATTGTCACGTTTCAGATACACGTACGGTAAGCCAGTTAAAGGAGAGGCCACTGTTTCAGTTTACCCAGAATATTACAGTGATCTCATACAACCTATATATCAAAACCCGTTGAGAAAAGTCGTACCAATTAATGGCAAAACGGTTGTGCAATTTGATGTCGTTAAAGATCTTAGGTTCGTTTCAGATTAGTTACATAGGACTTTATAAAAGAAAATTACCAAAACTGTAAAATTATTTTTAGTCTAAACGACGAGTTCAGACGAATTATCACTTTCGATGTCACTGTCGAAGAAGCTCTCACGGGCAGGTCTCAGAATACATCGGCTAACGTTATGTTTCACAACCACAAATACAAAATGGATCTCATCAGAACATCAGAATACTTCAAGCCCGGACTCAAATATACGGCTTTCGTGAGTTGTATTCTACGCAGATATACTCGTTTGAAAATGTGCGGTTTTATTATACATATTTTAAATTGTAGATAAAAATGAGTCATCACGATGGCACTCCTGTATACGATGACAGGAATCCAGTGAAAGTTTGGCACGGATTTTCGCATGAGACTGAAAAGCTAGACGAATCCAAACACATGTTGCCGAGAAATGGTTTGATTCCTCTAGTCTACTATCCGCAAATCAATGCATCAGTAATCGTTATTGAGGTGAGTTGCTTAATGTTTTTGGGAGGAAATTTGCTCATTTCCATAGTGTTGAAGAATTGCATTTTAATTTTATGCCAAAAATAAAAAGAAAGAAAAATAAGGGTCCTAATTTATTATTGCAAGCCATCTCTTAAAAGGTTCTGTTAAAATTGCACTCTATACGAATTATAAATAATAACCTAACCTTAATTATATCTTACTTATTATAATAAGTTTATTTATTTTGACAATTCGAAATAAAATAAAAACCAAAAATGTGATATGTTGGTGGTTGCTGTAGCCTGTAACTCTTTAATCAACAAAACTGGGAACATTTTTTTAATAAAATGACCAATTATTACATTGTGTAAGTTATACTTCTATTTTTTGCATTAAAAACCCGTGTAATCGTTAGTTCAAAAATACATAGTAAAATAATAACAATTTTAAAATAAAATATTTATTTTGATTTTTTTTTTCATCTTTATTAAAACTAAACCTACAAATTGATTATATCAACATTTAAAATTATTTTTGTATACAAAATATAAATATAATAATTATGATTATCTATTAAAAATGAAATGTATATCATGAATATTATTATGTGCCCCATTGGCCGGGGCTTACTTTGACAGATCCTTTTAAGAGATGGATGCAAATCACACGTTTTATTTTTGTGCAATTCGGATACAGTCGCCGAAAATGTCATGCATGGATAAAACTAATCCTATTAAATGAAACACGTTTTTCTAACGACGAAACACTTATGATTTTAGGCAGAGTATTTGAACCAAAGAGAAGCTTTATCCACGATCTTACCAGCACACTCAACCAGTAATACGTTTATGCAAGCTACCGTTCTGACCGAACGTCCTACGGTAAGACTGACTGCATGATAATTATCTTGCGTATTATACTATTATTACATTATCGCTACAATGTATTTTTGAAATAACTGAAGAAACGTTGCTTGGTGTTCATTTCAATTTATTATTGTAAAATTTGTCGTAATAAATTGGTCGCTAATCGAATTATATACTGTACCTAGGTAGGTAACCTATAATAATTATATACAAATTCCGGAAGTTTCAATAACCATAATTAGGTAATAATCAATATAAATATATATTTAATTATGTAGGTAGTGAATGTACGATTTGAGGAGGTACCTATATATTTTAAGTTTTAACAATACATTTACGCTACCTATCTATGTCCTATAATATAATATTAAATAGTATTATAATAATATTAGTATTAAATAATATAATAGTATTACCTACGCATATATAGAACGCGTAATAATTGTTATATATTCAAGATTTACAATTAACAGCTGATATATAAAATGGTATATAATATTTTGAAATCGACTTGTACTGGAATAAGAGTTCGAACATTCCTCTTATGTAATTATGTAGTAAATTAAAAGCTGAAAGTCGACAGAGCGTTGAAGACATAAGATTTCTTTTTATAGAATTACTGAAATAATTAAAACACTGATGTAGATAATATTTATAATAACAACAACAACGATCACACAAGTAAAGATACCCAATGGTTAGATGGGATTTTGTAACTACTAGTAAACCTAGGGCTAGGGAAGGTTAGAACTGCGGGGTTAGCCCATTTCTCGAGGACACTTATTAAGACTGAATAAACTGGATTATAAATCTATACCTATTTGCCATAAAACTGTTAAAACACAAACATAAAATAATATAATAATTTAGTATATTATAATTTAATCTAATTACAATAGTTATAATAATTAGTAATTAAGGAAGCAGATACTTACTTTGTGTCTTATACGATTGAACAAAAGTTGAATTAATACTTTAATTTCCACTTATAATATTTTTCTTTTGCATTATTGTGTAGCCCCCTGAATTCTTTTGAGGTGCCTAGCCGAAATAGTTGCATGGTCTATAATACTTGTAGTTTAACTTATTAACAGTTTAAAATATTTTAAATAACCACCAATTACATACATAAATTCATATCAAGTCACTTATCTCTATACACGAGTTAACTCAAAGATTCGATGGCACAATAGTGTTGACTTTAGAGAGATTGTTCTATAGTCTATAGGTATTATTATTTCATTATTGTATTATATGCATTATTATAATATTATTTCACTATAAAAGTTGGGGAGTGATACAGATTATTTGGGGTTTATCTATAGGGTAACACCACCAGTAAATGAACACTTAAGGGTTTTTCACATCAGAAAGTTTATATATACTTATAATTTGGTGTTAGGGACTTACTTACTATATAAAGTTTTTTCTAATGAAGGTCTGTAAAATAATGTTTTGAAGAAATCTAAGAATATTTTTGTTTATTTATTTCATAATGTTTAAATAATATGTTTAAAACGTTTTAGTTCCAAACCATTTTATTGTCTTCATATAAACGTACCTATTGGTTAGGCTTCATTAGACTACACTACATACTTAGAGTTCTGATATGAACGATTGGGCTTATGATGAATTCGTCGAGACGTGGTTTTTGTGACTAATTCTAATCAACCTATCTACAAATTATTATACCAGCTGTTGTACTCCACCCATCTCGATCTATCTGCACATCGTTACTAACTAGTGTTTTTGCGTTTAGGTTAACAAAGATGTTGAAATACAAGTGAACTCAACGGAGAGTCTGCAGTACATAACTTACCAAGTTCTGGGCAGGGGTGATGTAATCGTAGCTAGTACAGTGCAGATTCCTAACGCTGGTCAGCACACAGCCGTTATCCGGTTCTTGGCCACATACGCTATGGCACCCACCGCCCACGTGATCGTGCAGTTTGTCAAGGATGACGGTGAGGTAGTCGCCGACGCTATCGACGTTGAACTCGATGGAGTGTTGCAGAACTACGTAAGTATCCCTCCTAGATAACCACTTTCGAATATTTTATAATATTATTGTTGTTATTGTTATTTATACACGACCTACCCCATCCCCGGTCTGTTTTTCATTGCTTTCGTTTCAGATTAACGTGGACGTGAGTCGCGATGAGATAGAGCCTGACACCTCGGTGGATATCAATTTCGAAGCCAAACCGAACTCATACATAGGCGTAGCTGGAATCGACCAGAGCGTTCTGTTACTGAAAACCGGCAACGACATATCACACGTGAGTCAGGTGTCGATGTTGACGACTGATCGCCTTTGACCGTTTATATTTATTTAAGTTTAAATATTATGAAATCATTTTCTTTCTCCATTCTTATCACTAGGACAACGTATTGGACGAACTTAGAACTTACGACAACGGCGAACATTCCAATTACATGCCGTACCTCAGAGAATCGTTGGATAGACGTTCGATGTTTTGGTGGCCAGGTTCGTACACTGCTCACCAAGCGTTCGATGTAAGTGTTATTTTTTTTATTCCTATACCGATCACACCACCGCGATAATTTCCATTCGAGAAATCGGATTAATGTCGTTTATATGTTTATTTGTCTAGAAATCTGGAGCCACGATATTGACAAACGCCTTCGTCAATGATTATAATCCTTGGGGTAAGTGGTGTTATATGTTTAACACGAAGTATTTTTAATTAGTATCGAAGTATAAAATGAAAAAAATACCGATTCATAAGTCACAAAATAAAACGAAAATATTTATTCCTATAAACAAAATTATGACTAATACTAGTCGTCTTTCGAATCCTATACGCATGGAACCCGTCTGTAAATTATCTTAACACATTTTTAATCATAATAATTATTGTGATGGTTGAATCTCGATTTATTGCATATGTCAAATTCAAAATTAATTAGTAGCTTCAATAATAATATTAAAATCATTTTCTATATGTGAGACCACTGGAAAAATGTAATAAAAAAAAAATTTACAATCATAATTCAAACGTACCTATAACTTTTGTGAATATCCTTGAAATACCTATACTTTATTTTACGTTAATTGATTTATTTTCACATTAAAAATTAAAAATTAAAAACTGCTGTACTTTTTAAACTAATCAAAATTGTATTTTTTTAAATATTCATAAATAATTTACATTATTTTCTCAGTGGTTGATCAATTTAATACGATACATTGCGACTGTTCGAGATAAAAAAAAATCTGCCACCCGTCACTTAAGACGAATACAATAAATCTAATATGCTTTTTATGTATCAACTAGTTTAACGTATTAATAACTATAATAATTAAATTAGCTTTTAAATAAAATAACACGAGACACGAAAATGTAGGTTTTTTTGATAGAAATTATTGTATACCATAACTATAGGTATCCTATATCGCATAGGTACACATATATAATATATGAATATTGAATACTAAAATTTGGTTTTGATATATTAAAACTAACAACAACGTGATATATTGTTATGATCCGTGTTTTCAATACTATTTGGATGAGAGAACTAAGATGGAATTCAAAGGACAAACAAAACATGTTCTTGAATATTTGAGCTGATTTCAGGGAAATAAATTCGTGATAAAAAACGACTAAAGGCGGTATTGCATGTTTCTTATATCAACATTAATTGAAATCATTAGAATTCGAGATTTTCTATAAATTCTGTCAAAATGCCTCATATACTTTGAACCTCATTCGATAATCGTAACTGTTATACATGCTCCTACCGCAATACCGCTTTTAATATCGTTGTAAGGACGATACCGAACCAATGAGTGGTATTATGTATGATAATAATATGTACTTTCAATAGTAGAATCGTTTGAATAACAGTACAATAATAATTGTATGTATGAATATTAACTCATGGTGTAATGGGGACCGTGTACAGTTTACTATAGGTCAAATGTGATGGATGACCAGGAAATGATGCCGATACCATCCACTGTTTCCGAAACATCTTCAAGCATCAAAGTGCGGAAGAACTTCCCCGAAACGTGGCTATGGGAGTCCACTGAATCTGGGTAAATAGAGTTGTGACCAATCAAAGGGTGCTTGCCTACTAACGCTTAGATCGCACCTCTGATATAATATTTGCTCATATTATACCTATTGCTTGTACACGCATTTAACTGGTGAGGCGGTAAAGGTACATGGGTGTGAGCAGCACTCTTAACAAATCATTTGAAATGCTGATTGTCTGGTTGTGAAGATCACAAGGCTGGAGCAAATTACTATTTTAGAACTAGGTTGTTTAAAATTGTTTCTCTGAGTTGTTTGAAAAATAAGTAATTTCAAGTAATACCTACTTAATAATATTGAAGCTTTTTAGATGAGTTATTTTTTGAGTAACTGAATTAAATTTAAATTATAGCAATTAAATGTTTATGTGTTTATATATATAATATATATATAATTTTATTGATAAAAATATAGATAAACTTAAAAAGTTGTTTACTCAATACATGGAAAAATATTTTTATTTTATTGCAATAAACATTCCATGGTAAGCTTTTCACGTTAAAAAATAATTTGTTAAGTAACTGTGGTGAAAATATGTACTCCCTGAGTTAACAGTTACTTTGACTTTAACTCTTAACTTACTTTATAAATTAATTTACATCCAGTCTTGAAAAATTGGTTATTGGTTTAATTTTACTATACATGAGAGGCGCATTTAACACTAAAACAATTCCTCCTATTTCTCTTCCAATTCCTATTTTGTTTAGTAAAATAGTCCAAGCATAGGAAGATTCATTGAAGAGAATAAAATATTTTGTATGTTTCGTTTATAGTCAACATCTTATAACCTTATAAACCGATCAACCTAACTTATGTACATTATATACGCGGGGGTGTCCTTCCGTCCAAGATTATATTCCATCGTTTGCCCCTCCTATTTTATGCAGCATGTTTGTATTTGTTATTTATCTTTCATTTGCAATACATTTACGATGCCAGTGATGATATTTTGAATTGTGATGCTTCTAAAGATAATTCTTAACGAAAATTAACTGTATGACAAATTAAGCAGTATAAAAATACATTTTAATTCATCTGTTATTACTACTTTTAGACAGATTAAAATTTAAGGCTGAAGAACTAGTTTTTCCCGAATTCATATTTTCCCAGGAAGACTTATTATGCTTTTAAAAGTATTAGAATAGTTAATTGTTTTTGTGAAATACATTTATGAGTGTTTTATTATTGCTATTTATTAAATCATAAAATGAGACCAGGTAGTCGTTGGTTTTCTTTGTAATTCAGTCCCTCAACATGTTTTCCTAAACGGACGCCCTTCGCTCTCTCTCACACACACACACACACATGCACACCACTCTCAATGTCTGCTTGTCGCCATGAAGTATTATGTACCGTTTTCGTATGTTTGTTGTATACAGTGGCGCCAACCGGCCAAAGTCCAAAATTAGTGGTTCAGTTCCAGTTGCCTGTCCAACCGGTTGTGAAACCGTACATCGGGCCAGGCGCCGTTGTACAGCCAGTGACGCGGCCGCCGCTGGCTGGCCCGTATGCGTTCTCTCGCATACCGGCACCAGTGTGGAACAAGCCGCGCGTCTTCCTAACACATGCCCTTCAGGATACTTGGCTATTCACTAACCTATCCGCACGGTACGGAATCAGGGAAGGGGGAATGGGGTTGTTTGTCATTAATAATACCAGGATCATCAAACTCGTTTACCTGGGGAGTAAGTTGAGTAAAGCGCCCCACAAATATCCTTTAAACGATGCATCCTATGTACCTATTCATCTGATAGGTTCGTACAGGACTTGACACCGAAGATAATTCCCCCTCCACTATACCATTAAGCACTATTATGTCAATTATCTGTATGAAACCTCTCAAGCGTCTAACAGAAAACGAAAACATCTATAAATTCATTGGAGACTATCTACGCGATATGGACTCAATCAGTATAAGTTCTCATCTCATGCATACAACTACTATTGCCACTGTTGCTTATTCAATTATATAACTCTAATACCAATGGTATTCTTCTAGAGTTATATATTTTTTTAATATTTTTACCTATAATTTTGTTTTTGCCGTGATAATAATCCAAACAATATTATTTAACACAGAAATGACTAAAGCAGAGAAACACTTCTAGAATCTCTAAAGACAATGAATTTCCACTACTGAGAAGGATTAAGAAATATATATTATTTTTTTTTTATTAAATGTTGGGTATTTAGGTATTTCGTTTTTATCTTATTATAAAGTCCACCATTAGGATTCATTTGGTATTAAGAGGGTTTACTATTTGGAATACATTTTACCTTAATTGATTACAAAAGTATCTGGACCCAAGTTTCCACTGGTGGAGGTTTCATTGTGTATATCGAATACGTACTGTGGCTTTTCAGAATGTATTGTCAATCATAATCGTTTTCTGAGCTTTTGCGCACGCTTTACTTTTCGAATTTCTCAAAACACAAAGATGAATTGTAATCAAGTGGTAGGTACATACAAGGTGAGTGATATTGCAGACTGGCGATGTCTTGTACTTTAGAATACGTACAATATTTTAACATCGTCAGAAAGCTATAGCCATATCTTTATACATATTATTATATGTAATATACAAGTAAGTACCTATCGTACGACTCAACAGGTAACGTTACTATAGCCTGCATTCACTGTCATTCGTAAGTACCTACATCGAGTGGTACTAATTAAAAGTTAGAATTGCTCTGCTTTAATTGCTTAATATATTTTAATTGGATATAGATAATGAATGTTTATCAAAACTTGTTGTTTTTGTAGCTTCAATAATATGATCCAATTTATTTATTATTTTTAAGTTATATTATGTTATAAGTTAATTTATATAATCGTTGTTTAATTGAAAAATTAAAATGTATTATTATCGACAGTTATAATAGAGTTTATTTAAATTGTCTAATTTTCTTATGTCGTTCAACAACAAGATAAATTGTTGCTAAAAGCTAAAACTATTTCATGATTTAAAAGAATGCCGATCACTTTATTGCCAGTAAATTTCGTTGACACAGATCAGCTCTTAGGTACTCTTGTTAGAGCAATTATAGAGGCACATTTTATAAATAACACATATTAAAATGAAAATTAAAACACAATTTTGAAGACTTCACATTCGGTTTTTTGAAATATTATTTTGACTTAATGTTACAACCGTCTAGGAAAAATATTATTGGGATTTTAGAAAATTTAATAAAAGAAATAAATTTCATGTAGCAAAAAACCGATATTAAATATCCTAAAAAATGTTGTCATATTTAATTTTATATAATAAATGTTTTAGCTCTAAAACTGCACTAGATGCAGAGATGAGCAATGATATATTTTTGTGAATACTATTATTGCAATTTTTATACAATTTTATAACTAAGCAACAACCAAAAATTGTCATTAAGTGGGAGTGTGGGACTTCTTGTAATTTACTTTAAATTAATGTTAAAATGCATTTACATTTTTATATAAAACATTAAAATCCTTTAAAACAATATTAAAACTTCTTCTTAATTCAATACAATAAATGTTACAATAGTTTTCATTAAATTAGTTCCAATTTGTTAGTCAAAATATTTGTGCTACGAAGCGAACAATCAATCGTTTATTGATTAATTATATTATTCAACCAGAAAATTTTTTTAAACTGACAACCAACTTTTGTGATATTAAAGGCAAGACGGACGAGCTTCCATGAAATCCACGGTGCCAGATACGATCACGTCGTGGGTGATCACTGCATTCTCGGTCGATTCACTCTACGGACTCGGTCTTCTCGACTCACCCAAAAAGGTACTAATCGTCTACATAATGTAATATTTATGGGTAATAATTTCAAAACATTGTCGTCGATCAGAATATTGGTAATCGATAAAATAATAATTATTAAAACGTGTTTGTAGAATAAATTCCACCGAAGTTTTACCTAAATCTGTTTTATTTTCAATTTTTATTATAAACAGGAATATCATTGTTTTTATTATTAAAAACAGTCAATAGTCATTTGCAGTATAATAGACCAGTTAGTTTAATATACCTACTTATGATTTAGACTGTTTAGAGTATCTACATTGTATTCTATAAAATTAAATTTAACATGTGATTTTAACGAAATATAATGAAAGACAAAAACCGTATGTGAAACATATTTTTAGATTCTACTGTGGAAATAATTTTAAAGTGATTGCAATTGTTATTTTATAGCTAAAAGTATTCAGACCATTTTTCATTTCCGTCGATTTACCATACTCAGTGAGAAGAGGCGAGTATGTTTCCATACAGGTGGTGGTGTTTAATTACCTGAGCAAAGACGTCACAGCTGACGTGACTTTAGAAAATATCGGTCAGTTCGACTTCGCCGACACCTCCAATGATGTCCGAGATTCAAGTAATTACTAATAAGCGGATAGTGTGACTAATATATATTCATATGTACGCAATTTTGTTAATTTAAACCCTTCTTGTTTTTGTTTTGAACAATAGAATTGGAACTGTACAAACGGAAATCATTAACTATCAAATCGAATAGTGGAAGTCCAACATCGTTCCTAATACAAACCAAAGATTTAGGTTACATCAGCATTAAGTTGACAGCTACCAGTAAATTGGCTGGCGATGCTATAGAAAAGAAGCTATTGGTCAAGGTATAATTTCGTTCAATGATCTGTGTACAGTGACATTAAACCGTTGTTTTCATATATTATCATTAATAATATCCACTTTACCCGTTTCTTTAGCCGGAAGGAGAAACCATTTATAAAAACAAAGCGATCTTTGTCGATCTCAGGAAAGAATCATTGTTTGAAAAGAACATAACTTTAGAAATTCCTAGCAATATTGTTCTAGACTCTGAATTCATTGAAATCGGAGCAGTTGGTATGTTGTTTATTTGAATTGTTTATTCGTTCCGTTTTAAAATAGTTCGTTTTCTTTTATAATAGGTGATATTTTGGGGCCAAGCACAATGAACTTGGCGTCTTTGATCCAAATGCCTTTTGGATGTGGGGAACAAAACATGTTGAATTTCGTACCCAATATCGTCATTTTGGATTACTTGAAAGTAGGTGCCAGATATTATGTATAAATTTGATTAATAGTGATAAATAGTGATCCAGTCACAATTTATTCCTACTTTTTTTTTCTAAATTAAAATTATTCAATCCAATCTAAATAATCTGCTTTCATTCACGTTTAGAATACGAAACAATTAACGACTGCTGTCGAAACAAAATCGTTGAAATATATGGAAACTGGGTACCAACAAGAGTTAACGTACCGCAGATCAGATGGTTCTTTTAGTGCTTTCGGATCGGCAGATGCTAGTGGTAGTACTTGGTATGTGTGCCTTATTTATTATATATATATATATATATTGGTTCTACAATAGATGGTAGTCCCCGATGTCGTTAAATACAGATGAATAATCGAGTAAAATATTATTTTCTTTTTAAATGTATATTTATGAATAAATATTTTCCAGGTTGACCGCTTACGTTGTCAAGTCATTCAGACAGGCAATGCCATATATACCAATTGAAGAAAAAATCATAATCGAAGGCCTACAGTGGTTGTCTAACAATCAGGCGAACAATGGTAGTTTCCCGGAAGTGGGCTATGTCAGTCACAGTGACATACAGGGAGGATCCTCAAAAGGACTGGCACTCACCGCCTACACACTTATAGCATTTTTGGAAAACCAAAAGGCCACTCCTGTTTACCGAAATACAATTAATAGAGCCGTAGAATATCTAGTGAGAAACCTACCGGGAGTAGAAGATCCGTACGCGATCGCCATCTGCTCATACGCATTGCACTTGGCCGATCATCCGGAGAAACACGTAGCTTTTAACCTACTCGAATTGAAAGCTAATACTGTTGGTAAGCCTGGTTGATGTTACTCATTACGAAACGTATTATTTTTAACCAACCATCTCCAAAAATAATTATTGCTCTATCCGTTGGATAAAGTAAATAATTTTAAATTAAACGAACTTGGTAACCTACATGTAATACTTTTTTGTACTGTAATAAAACAAAAATATAATATCATTCTTTCAGATGGAAAAAAGTGGTGGAAACGGATGGATCGTGCTAATGACAAAAAAAATCCATGGGTCCAAGAGCCTAATTCAGTTGATGTAGAAATGACCGCATACGCCTTGTTAACTTATTTGCAAAGAGAACTTGTAGAAGACGGTTTGCCGATACTACATTGGTTGGTGTCTCAACAGAACGATCAAGGAGGGTTCGCTTCTAGCCAGGTATCTATTTTAGGTTACGTCGTTGAATATTTATCAAAAATGAATTAGATTTAAAATGTTAACCGGCATGTTCAACAGTTCATAATGTGTCAAATTACATTTTTTCCATGTATTCGTTTAGGACACGGTGATAACGTTGTACGCGCTTTCTCAAATGGCCGAGCGAATTACTCCGGGTACTTTAAAGTTATCTGCCACATTTTCTTACATGAAAAATGGACAATCTGAACTAAAAGTAACCAAAGATAACGCCATGGTGTTGCAGTTGATCGAAGTGAGTAGTGTTTCTGAAATTAATATACATGAATGTAAATAGTATGAATGGTAGTTAATATTGTATGAAATTTAGACAACAATGTTAATTTATATTTTTCGAGGCATTAATTGAATTAATTGAATTTATTTTCTAGTATTTTTAAGATTGATTCACAAAATTGACAGACAAACTTATTTTAATTAACCCTCATGTTTTGCTTGTTTCGCTGTTCAATAGAATATATATTAGTATTCATTTTCAGCTTAATATTCTGGTGAAGAATATGAAACTAATAATATTTGTTGACATTTAAAAACCAAAAATACAACCGAGAAAAATAAATTTCATTGTCTGTCTGCCTACTTTTGCCTACGTTTGTTTTGACCACTTTCGTTTTTCCATAGCTCCCAAAGCGCACTCGTATCTTGAACGTGACAGCCACCGGTACTGGATTAGCCATCATCAAAGTGTCTTACAGATACAATGTAAACGTAACTGGCGCTTGGCCACTGTTTTCGCTAGATCCGCAAGTGGACAAGAACTCGAACGCCAATCACCTTCAGCTTTCCGTCTGTTCCGGGTACATATTTTTTTTAAATTATACTATGTATGTATGTGGCTCTCTTATGACTGTACCATTGAATTGATTATATGGAACTTGCATTGGTTCTGAAAACATTTCCCACCGAAGTTGTCAGCCATTTTCAGTCTTATCGTGGAATAAACAATAAAACGTAGCTGCACGATATGTGGTAATGTTTTTTACCATAAGAAATGAAGATACCAGCCATGGTTAATTAATATTAACCATGGATACCATTGGCATATCACTGGTTTTTTGTGGAAGATAAGCTAATAAAATAATTCTATCCATAAAAAATTATGAAAATAACATTGACAGACTCAAAATGGCGGTCTTTGTAGGTGGGACACTTTTCTTACTAGACTCTATACACATGCGCGCTTCATGTATTGAGTTCAGTACTGCTTATGTAACATTTAGTGAATATCGTGTAATTGTTGGATACCGTCTCCGTATAACAATCGACTCATTCGCACCCAATGTTTTCTGGGTTTTATTTTTGCAGTTTTCGAGGGGGAAATGACAGCAACATGGCCGTAATGGAAGTGACACTACCCTCAGGTTTTACTGTGGACAACAACGCGTTGCCCAGCCTCCGATTGTCCAACAACATCAAACGCGTCGAGACCAAAGATGGAGATACCGTCGTCATGTTGTACTTTGACAAGGTAAACCATTATTAAAAATTAAAATTAAACTACAACTATCGTATTTGTATATAAGTATTCCACAATTTTACCTGTTTTTAAATTTAAAAAATATAATTGCTTGAATATAAATTCAAATATTCACACATTTATATTTGGGGAAGACTGATTTTGTCCTTCTGTTATTTCTGTATTACTTGTGTGTAAGATGGAATTTGACAGGTATAACATATACAGTACATGCATGATATATGTTAGATCTGACTAAATAACCAAAATTTATTCCACTTTTCAGATGATGGCTGAAGAATACTGTCCGACTATATCAGCGTTCCAAACACACAAAGTAGCCAATCAAAAGCCAGTGCCCGTCACCGTGTATGATTATTACGATCAGTGTGAGTGTGCACAAATTTACCCCTGTTAGATGAATTGTGTTTCAAACCAAAACTGTTCTAAATATTTTTTTTTGATCTGTTAAGATTACTATTATTACACTTTAAGGTTTTTTTTTATGTTTATTGTTTTGTTTTGTTTGCTTAATTATTTATTTTTCTTTCAATTAGCGAGGCGTGCCAGAGTTTTCTACTCGCCGAGAAAAGCGACTCCATGTGAAATATGCGAAGATAACGATTGTACCAAAATGTGTGTACAAACCGATAACCCCAAATCCGGTGCTCCGTCACAGTTCCATAACGGCTTGCAGTTGACGTTCATCATTGCTTCAATTTCAAGCATCTTATTTGTTCAATATTTTAACTGATATGACGCACACAAAACATATATATATAGTTTTTTCATATACATTATATTCATATATATGCGTAATAAAAAGGAAAATAAATCAGTATATTTTCATAATATTCCTATTTTTTCCAATATATTAATTTTATTTTAGATTGTTAAAAACTCAACACATTTTTTTGTATGTATGACGTATGTATTCGCTTTGCGTGCAATTTACATAATATTATTACGGTTTGTTTTTATTTAAGTATTTACATTTCCATTAACTTATTGAATAGTGTATTATTTTAAACATTATTATTAAAATAAACAAATATTATATAAAACATTTTTGGAAAATAATATAGGAGGCACTTACAAAGAAAAATAATAATGATAATTTCCATGTTTTAAGAAACAGACACCACCCGAGGATTATAATATTATCTGCATGCAAATCTAATCAAATACTCAAAAAAGTTTACATTAGATTAAGTATTTTAATTTATAGTATTATTATTATTGTTTTTTTTTTTTAATGATATTTAATTTATATTACTAAACGATAGCTGAAATACCTACCTAATTAATACCTATCCATATACAAAATATTATTATTATATAAATGTGAATTAGAAATTTACTTGAAAGTCAATTTACAATAATATGTAATAACGAACCTTACATTTTTTAAGCCATTATGCATATTATATTCCCTGATTCCGAATGAAAATTCAGTAAAATACTTTATTACGTAGGATTTTTTTTCATTAATATAAAGACTGATTGACAGATGTTATAATTATTATCAAAATAAACACCTCCAATAATCATTTAGGCAATTACTAAATCACTAATTATGATAACGGTATTATTGTTTGTAAATACTAAATTGAAATGGTACTTATAATAAATATTATATAAATATTTATAAATAATCATAATTTTGTTTTTATTTATATTTTATTGACATCTGAATTCTGACCCTAGATGTTAAAGTGTCCTTACCATAGATAATAGAAGAATGGATACGAATGGATCTTCGCAGGAAAAATCACAAATTATTCCAATATGGCGTCATTACACTGTTATCACAAAATATAATGCTTATCACAAAATAATATTGAATTTTTACCGCCAACTTTTGAAATCAATAACTAGCAATAATAGGCAATACCTATAGTATGGATACTTTGCTTTCTATTTTTATAATAGAATAAAATTTGTGCACAATAGGAAATCCCAAACATAACCAGATAAAGCTTACAATGAGTGACTTCATCAAAACTATAAATTACAGAAACATATATAGGTACACCCAATTATTATGAGATAAAAGAGAAATATAATTGTAAATTATCAGTTTTACAGGAGTACATAATACCAATACCATGACTGTTTCAATTTGTAATATAATACAAACTACTAAGTGAACGGTTACTTAATTTTTTTTTAACATTTATTATTATTTATTATTTATTATGAGTTCTAGTAATGTGTGTTTTTACTGTAATTCTAAGTACTCAACAATTTATAATTTGAATAAACATATGCGAAAAAAACACGTCAATATTGTATTGAAGGTATTTCATTGATATAACATTTTGTTTTTAAAATGTATATTATTCAATATTTTTTTTTTTTTTTTGGAAGGAATGTAATGGAAAGATTTATACTTGTAATGACTGTGGTGAGACATTTAATTCAAAAATTAAAATAATAAAACACATAAATTCACATAATGGTAGTCAATTAGGCCATATTAAATGTTCTTATGAAAATTGTGAACTATCATTCAAAACAATGAAAGAATATTCAAAACATTTGTCATTTGAACACAATACGAACATTGAAATGGTATCACTCAATTTCAATACTATGGAAGGTAAACTAAAAAAATGATTAATAATGTTAGCAAAAAATTATTACTAAAAATTTTGTATAGAATTTCTTAAGTGGAAAACAAATGTTGAAAATCGAGATAAATGTCAGTATGTACGTAGAACATCAAAAAAACAACATAATGGGGTGGAATATTTATATTATGTTTGTCATCGTTCAAATAATCCAAGATCTTCAAGCACAGTAAATAAACTTATTATAATATAATAAATTTATTTATTCTTTAAAAAAATTAAATACATGCATAATTAGGGAAAGAGAGTATTAAAAAGTATTGGATCTGTCAAAATATCAAAAAAATTTTAGTTTTCAAGTCATTAAAAGCCTTATTATATGAAATTGATGAAAAAAGATTCTACAAAGAACTATCTTCAATAACTAATCAACTAAAAAGTGATGAAGATACTGTTGATTTTGGCCAATATTTTATTACCACATATTTGTCAAGAATAGAAAAATGGGCGCTTTTCAATCGTAAACATATTGGTATAAATACAAACATGTACCTTGAAGCTTTACATAAAAATATAAAATATTGCTACTTGGATGGTAAACAATGCAGAAGATTAGATTTCTCTATCAATGCGTTAATGTTATTAGTAAGAGACAAGTCTTTTGAAAGAGTGATAAAAATATCGAAGGAAAAAAAATCTTCAAAAATGTTACAAATTATTAGTAGTCATAATAAAAGTGAAGGCATTCAATCAGATAAAATAGAACAAGTTGAAGATAATGTATGGTTGGTAACCTCAGATACAGATACAAAAATTAAATATTCAGTTGAAAAAGTTGATATAATATGTAGCAATTGTGCTTTACGTTGCGATCAATGCAATATTTGTGTTCACACATTTAGATGTTCTTGCATAAACAATGTTATTTATTTAAATATTTGCAAACACATACATGCAATTGCAAAGTTAAATATTTCAAATCAATTATTAAAAGGTAAAAAAATATCAATACCAACAATCAACCAAGAATTAATATTAAAAAACGCAGTAGAAATAAGTAATCCAGCTCCTTCATTAGATGATGAGATAAAAAAAAAATGGAAATTATGTTTGGAATGTACAATCGATCGAATCTAAATGAAGAGAACAAAAAGACAATAATTAAATATTGTGATAAAATAATGTACATTATTTCTTCAGACACTACACCAGTTAATAGTGTTAATACTAGTAATAATAAACAAAATATCAAGGCTGGGCATTAACGAGTTAAAAGTTAAAATTAAGTTAAAACGTTAAGTTAATTTTAATTAAGTTAATTAACTCGTTACTTTTTTTACAAATTAACTTTTAACTTAATAAGTTACTTTTTTTTTAAGATTAACGTGTTAACTTTAAGTTAATTTTATTTAAAATTATCTAAATTAAGTTAATTTTAGTGCAAAGAAAAATGCAAATTATTAATGAGGTTTTTAGTATATTTTATGATTTACTATTTTAATACGAATTTCCTGTAGACGAAAATAATATGAAAAATAACTTTAATAGTCATTATATGGGCTATATAATATCTACCTACACGTTTATCATTATAAATTGTATTAATAATATTTTCAAAGATAGGTTATACAGATTATCGTTTAAATGGGTTCCCTGAAGTGGATGTCGAATGTTGTCGTGAACGTTTTTCCATTATTAAATAAATGCAATTATAATCGGCTAGTCCGAATTTGGTTCAACAATAATTTATTACCGGCATTATAACAAGTCACAACACATATAAAATGCGGAATTTAATAAATAATTGTTGTGACATGTTATTGGTGAAGCCTATAATAAAGACAACTAATAAGTAAGTTATTAATAAGTTTACTGATAATAATTGTTCATGTTGTGCTGAGCCTAGGTTTTAAAACTACACGGTGGCTGCATTTTGTCCTCAGTATAGAAAATATATTTGGGTGGTAGGTACTGCCTGTTTGATTTTTAAAATTTATGTGAATCAATTAAAAATATTGGTATCTTGGCAGTTGGGAGAAAACTATTAAGGTGTTTTTTTTTTTTTTTTGATGTACCACTTGGGTAAATTGATTTGAGTATGAGTTCAGGACTAAGATTTATTTTGGAAAAGTAGGTTTTTTGATAGCTAGTTAATACTTTTATGTCTCATTTAAAAAATTTCCCTAGTATTTTTCTTGAGTGTAAAAAAACTAATATTATGTGTGCAATTTATTATTTTTGCAAAATAGAAAATTTTAACTTTAAACTAAGTTAAGTTACTTTTTTTTCAAAGTTAACTTTTAACTTAACGAGTTAACGTAAAAAATATGATTAACTTTTAATTTAACTTAACTTTATTATTTTAAAATAACTTAACTTAACGAGTTAAAAAAAATCGTTAACTTGCCCAGCCTTGCAAAATATAGAAAAACAAAACCGTTTTAAAATAAAAAAAAAAAATAATAAAAATAATTTAATGGATATCACACTATCTAAAAATGAGAGCCAACTAATAAGAGATTCGTTAATGGAAGATTTAAGTGGTGAAGTATTAAATATCCACTCTTCAAATGACCATAGTTACTTATTAAAAAAATAACAATGTAATGCCAATGAATTTTAATTTACCTTTTTTATTTAAACTATTATTGAACTTAATTTTTATGAAGATTATTTGAATTTAACAAATATTTTACTTATTATTATTAATTACGTAATGCCAATGAATTTTAATTTACCTTTTTTATTTTAACTATTATTGAACTTAATTTTTACGACGATTATTTGAATTTAACTACTATTATAATTTATTGACTTTATAGTTTACATTTTACAAGTATTGAAGTATATTTTAATATTATTTTGTGATAAGCATTATATTTTGTGATAACAGTGTAATGACGCCATATTGGAATAATTTGTGATTTTTCCTGCGAAGATCCATTCGTGAATGGATAGGCCATGCAACCTTATCACAAGGGAAAATTATAAAATATTTGAGGTTATAAAAGGCAATAGATAGATAATAATTTAATGTTATCAATTTATCACAGAACAAAACAATGGATGTTATCTATTTTAATTTTTACATTTGAACATAACCTAACGAAATCGCCACTTGCGGGAGTGAGAAACTGCCTTCTCTCTCATACTTAAAAGACCGCGACCACTTGCGTTGTATAATTTAACATGGCCTATCCATTCTTCTATTATCTATGGTCCTTACTTACTCCATAAGTCTATTTGACTATTTGTCAAAAAAAAATGATAGATACGCCCATATAGCTGTAGCCCTGTATTTGCGCCCTTGAGAAAATCTAAGCACTTTTACTGTCCTAAAAAAATTAAAATTAAAAATAATAATATTTTTAAAAAAAAACCTCATTGTAAAATCAATTTACATATTTATAGCTCCGCTCAGAATCTAAAAAAGATGTGAAAAAAATCACAAAGCAATAACTATTAATAATTAATGCAAAAACATCGGTTAATTGATTTTAACATAAAAACATCACAAAATTATACAAATAATAATCATTATATTTATTAAAATCATGGTTATTTTAATATTATTTTTTATAATTTTCAATAAATTCCATATAAAATTGAAAATAAAAAATTGCTTAAAAAATAAAAAAAATGTAATAAACAATGCATTTCTATAAGTGTAGCAAAAAATTTGTATCTCAGTTTAAGTCAATGGCAAAAGAGCCTAAACATAAGGATTTTAGTACACTCAATAAAATTGATTTTAAATCAAGAATTAGGAAAGGGCATAAGTAGTGATGTACCTTGGGTGAATACCCGACTGGAAGGTAAATTTTGGGTATTTACCTAGTATAATATTTACCTACCAAAAATTTGGGTAAATATTTAGTTAAATTCTTAGAAATTTTTTAAATTTTAGTTAAATTTAGTGAAACTTTAAATCATTAAGGGGATTCGATACCGCGATTTTCTATTTTTGTCTAACACACTCGCGACATAGTATTTTAGACGAGTTTTTTGCCAAACATACCAATTGATCCAATGAAGCGATAAGAATTCTGAAAAAAGATTTGAATTTTTCGTCAAGTCTACTTGAAATCGACTTTCCCACATTTTTGATATTATCCCCCAAATTTTTTAAAATGTCATATTCGAAAAGAGTATTTAAAAATTCTGGTATTTCAATTTTTGGAGAAGTTAAAATAAAAAAATAAAAAATGTGGGTAAGTCGATTTCAAGTAGACTTGACGACAAATTCAAATCTGTTTTCAGAAATCGTATGGCTTCCATAGATCAATTGGAATGTTTGGCAAAAAACACGTCTAAAATAGTATGTCGTGCGTGCGTTAGACAAAAATAGAAAATCACGGTATCGAATCCCCTTAAGTGTATTGCAATGGATAGCTATAGTTATTGCCATACATAATCTTTTTTATTATTTTATTGAAAAAGTCAGGAAACATAATCATAAAAAAAGGTGGGCAAGTGGGTGTCGCTCTGCTGTACAGTAGGTTACAAGTGGGTCACTGTATAATGGATGATATTAAATTTGAATTCAACGATATAATATCATTGTATAAGAAAAATGATTCTTAGAGGAGACGGTATGTCAGTTTATGTATAAGTCATATTATAAACATATCTATGGTATTAAACAAAAAATTGACCTATAATAGGTACCTATAATAAATTCCAAATTAATCATATCACAATATTCATTAGGTACTTATAACGCGTTATACACCAACAACAAACCCTGATACTATCATAGATATATAGTAGTATACTTTATAAAATTCAAGTACCCACGAATAATATTATACAATCACATCAAAATAACTAAAATAGTTATTCTAGGTTTTTTAATATGTAATTTCGTCCAAATTTGAATTTAAAATGTCTGTAAAAAATAACTGTGTTCATATATTTTTTAGATTTTTTGGTTACAGTATGAACTATTTATGAGAACCTTTGTTTTAAATTTGCAATCCTTAGCTATAAAAACTGAACATTTTATAATTTATTAATTATAATGATTGATAAATTTTGTCAACTGAATTTTGTGACTATGTATTTTTAATATTATTCAATTGCTATTGTAACAATATATCAGGAGCCTTCTATTAAATTTTTACACTTTTTGGTCCAGCAGATATAACTTAATTGATATTTATAGAAAAAAAAACTAAAAAAAATTGAAAGCTGTAAATGTCCATAAACAGCTCAAAAAAGCCAAAATATTTTAAAAATTGTTCAGTGTCTAGAAAATGCTAATATGAACATTCAGTGAAATGTATCTACATGTATCTACAGTAATTCGTTTTTGAATTACAACAAAATAAGGAAATCGCTACATGAGAAATCGAGTGAATATCCAATGTTGTAAAAATTTGAATTTCAAACGCTCATAAAAATTTAATTTGACTTTTTTATAGACATTTTTTTTTTGATAAAGGTAGATAATCTTATAAGGAATCTTGTATTACATTTTCAAATCTTAGATTTAAAAAGAAACATTTTTACGAATTCTTAACTCAAAATAATTTGCTAATTTTCGTGATTTTTCCATATTTTGTCTGTTTTTGAACTTTAAATGCTTATAAAAAAAAATTGTGACTAAGGATTTTTAATATTTTTCATCTGCCTTTGAAACAATACATTAGGAGCCTTCTATTAAATTTTCAAGCTTTCGCAACCAACAAATAAAATTTTATTGATAATTTTAGAAAAAAAAACTAAAAAAAAATGGTAAATGAAAATGTCCATAAACAGTTCAAAATAAATCAAAATATTTTGAAAATGTTATCGTGTATAAAAAATGCAAATATAAACAACCACTGAAAATTTCATGTATCTACGGTCATTTGTTTTAAAGTTATACCAAAAACCAAAATCGATTTTTTGGAAAACCGATTTTGCGTAAAAATTCCCGTTTTTCCTTAATTTGTATGTTGTTTTTCCCGGCCCTTGTGAAAACTACTAGGAAATTTTTACTTTTGACCCCCCCCCCCCCCCCAAGTACCAACTAGTTTCACTTTCCTATCAGAAAAGCTACTGTTGAAGAAAATCCAAGCACTTTTACTGTCCTAAAACGTGATGACAGACACAAAAAAAAAATAAAAATAAAAAAAAAAACACACATCATTGTAAAATCAATACATTCATCGTTTCACTCAGAATCTAAAAGTTTTGAGATATCCATGGATTGGTTTTAGCATAAAAAATAAATTTACCCAATTTACCTGAAATTATTTTTACCGGGTATTGCTTCATATTTCTGATATTAAATCATTAGCAAAAAGTTACGATATAAACAAAATATTACAATCTGAATAATGAATGTTTAATAACAAGTATCATAAATAAAAGAAAGCAACTACCTTTTCGTAAATTTCAACATATTTTCAAGGTTGATGTTTTTAGGCAATAATATTATTTTAGCAATTATAACAATAATCCGTTTCAGAAGTTTGAAATAATATTTTAGGACCCGGCTTAAACGATAATCCAATTAAACAATTGAAGATGAGTAGAAATATTAAATAAGATTTAGGTATGGAATTATGTAAAACATTAAACAATACCAGAATATAACGAAGAAAGATTTAGATTGATCGATATTAAGAAAGTGGAACTTGCATATACAAATAAATGTTAGTTGTGCTTAAAATTTAAATATATGATTCCGAGCATAAATAAACCAAAATGTATATTTTGTATAAAAATGGTAATCATTTTTATATTATTAAATCAGCTAAATGTTTCTACGGGTCGTCCTATTATTGTAAAAGTGTCAAAAATAACCATAAATGTATTAATAAGGGGGTCGGAGCCGGTGCATATTTCGTAACAAAAACATGTCTTACAGGAAAAACTCTCACGCCCTGTAGAATAGTCGGATTTTGTTAATTTTTTTTATTTAAAAGTAGAGAACATTTTGTAGGTCGGATTAAAGCCCGATTTTGAAAATTATAATTATAGAAGCTGGAATATGCATTTGAATATTTGTTCTTTTTCAAACGTATTTCTCTACTACTATTTAAAGTAAAATTAAAATTAAATTTTATGGATCCGACTTGCAAAAATTTCTCATCTTCCAGATAAAATAAAAATTATCAAAATCCGACATATCAACAAGGCGTGAGCATTTTTCCTATAGAAGCATTTTTGTTCATCAAAACAGTGCTTCGATAATACTCATCGAAGTCAAACACTGACTTGTGCATGCATGTACGTAAGTCTCTTTATCTGTTAGTGTAATTATATCTCGCTCAGGCTAATATCAATGTACATACTCACACACATGCACGTTCTGCGCGGGGCGATACTAGATGTGAATTGAATTGCCTAAATTTTACTCCTTTATAAATGACCGGCAAAGACACCCTTAATCTCAGCTCACTCACACTAATATCGATGTACATACTCACACACATGCAAGTTCAGCACGAGGGCGATACAACATTGAATTGTCTAGATGTTACTCATGCCTTTATAGGGTAGACTGGTAGAGGGAAATAATTTCCCATTCATGAAAAAAAAAATTGTAATTCGTTATATGTAGAACTGTAAAATGCAATAGCCATATAGAAAAATTGGTGATTTTTTTCTGAATTTACTCATAACTAGGGGCCGGAATTATATTCTTTTAAAATAGCCAAAATAAGATGCTAATATTCTCTAAAAAGTTTGAAAATATTCTTCCAATATTCTTTAAAAATCATAATAAAATATACGAAAAATATGCTTTTTTATGAATATATTCTCTTTAAATAAAAATATTCATTTATATGCAAAATAATACAAAAAAAAAAAAATGATAAAATTAAGTAGGTATATAATAAAAAGTAATATGCAAGTATATGATAAAAAAGGTGGGTGTCGCTCTGCTGTACAGTAGGTTACAAGTGGGTCACTGTATAATAGATGGTACTACATTTGAATTCAATGATATTATATATTGTATAAGAAAAACGATTCTGAGAGGAGACGGTATGTCCTAGGTATAAGACATATTATATACTTATCTATGGTATTAAAAAAAATTGACCTATGATGAATTCCAAATTAATCATATCACAATATTCATTAGGTACTTATAACGCGTTATACACCAACAACAAACCCTGATACTATCATAGATATATAGTAGTATACTTTATAAAATTCAAGATTTTTTGGAAAACCGATTTTGCGTAAAAATTCCCGCTTTTCCTTAATTTGTATGTTGTTTTTCCCGGCCCTTGTGAAAACTACTAGGAAATTTTTACTTTTGACCCCCCCCCCCCCCCCAAAGTACCAACTAGATTCACTTTCCTATCAGAAAAGCTACTGTTGAAGAAAATCCAAGCACTTTTACTGTTCTAAAACCTGACGACACAAAAAAAAATTAAAAATTAAAAAAAAAAAAAAAATTAAAAAAAAACCACACATCATTGTAAAATCATACATTCATCGTTTCACTCATAATCTAAAATAATATGCAAAAAATAAGCAAAATAATACATGTTAAAAAGAATTGATTAAATTATATCAATAACAATAAGGTATTTTAAATTACGAACATTTTTGAAAACAGTTAACAACTATATTTTGTTCCATGTGAACTGGTGTCATATTTGTACGACGGTCTGTTAATATATTTTTAGAAGTTCTAAATGAACATTCAGGGGTGGCCAGCGAGAAATGACTTGCGAGCCACCAAATATATTAATAAATATGGAAGAGCCAAAATGTAAAAAAAAAAAAATGATTAAATCTAAACATCGATCAACATTAACGGATGATCATTTAACTGAATTGTTAAGGACTGCGTTAACAACATATAGTCCTGATTTTAAAAAGCTTACAAGCAAAATAAACACGCAACAAATAAGAAAATAGGCAATTAAGAAAAATTATATCAAGAATACTTTATTTTTACAAATTTTTTTCTATACACTGTAATTTAATAATTTAATTTAATTTAATAAAATATTATACTTTTTCAAATACATAAATTTAGATTTAATCTCATATTTAAATTCATATTAAAAAATTTTTTTTTAAATGTTACGATAAGATGCGAGTCGCAAGTCTATGACGCATTCAGTCTATGTCAACTGAAGTCACGGGAGCATTTTGAAAATCAGTAATCATAGACGGTGAAAAATTGTCTATAAGTTTAACTTCATTATTTCCATTCAAAACTTTAGCTACGTTTTTCAAAATGATAAGCCCTTTATTTTTTTGTTGAAGTTGATCAATTTTTATTTTTATTTTATTTCCATTTTCTCCGGGTATTTTTTGAAGTTGACCAATTGTATTTTCAATTAGATTTATCGAATCAACAAGAATCACATTAGATTTTTCCAAACTTTTGATGTATGTTACGAGAACAAAAAAATAGGCCTTAATAAATATTAGATCGTTTTCTATGGTTTCTAAGTCAAAAACTGTTATACATTTAAGTACTGACCGACTGGAAGATTTTTGACTACTTAATTCTTTGGTGTAGAACGGTGTCTGACGGTGCGACGCTGCAGTGTTGTACCGTACATGTAGTAATAATCGAACGCCTGGAGCTAAATATTTTTAAAGTGTAGTAATAATTCCATTTCTTGTCGGGCATCGTTATCTTAGATAAGTCACTTATCTACTACAGAATATTACAGTACATTACTAATTAAGGCATGCTATAGGATGGTTATAATTCCTTATATAATGTATCAATATCATATCACTATTATCGGACACATAATTTATAATATTTACGCCACTGCAACAAAAAATATCGAATGTCTATAAAAATCAATCGATATATTCTCAAATATTCTTTATTGTACGAAATATTCTTTTATCTTGAAATATTCTCAAATATGCTAAAAAAACTTTTGCCATTAATTAACCGGTTTCATGATTTGTAAAGATTTCGAACCCCCGTCTGACAGCATAGCCTCAAAAAAAATATGCTAAAGAATATAATTTCGGGCCCTAGTCATAACTTTATATTGCATACAACGCCATCTATTTTTAAAATATAGGCTTACGAGTAAACTAGTGGGAAATTATTTCCCAGTGCCCATTCGGAACACATCATAATATATAGGCACAAATAGTATTGACGTCACATTGTCTATTGATAAGACTAACGGTTCAAAACAAACTGTTATCACTGTTAATTTCATAAGAAATACATAGGTTGAAAATATTGTTTGAAAAAAATTGATTTTTTTGGTGTTTGTATTTTTTTGTTAAAGTTCTAACTTCTAAAAACGTGTTCTTTACAAGTTTATACATATATACCGACCAAAAATATGAAGCTAAACCCTTTTTTCGTCAAAACAAACAATTTTCAGTATTTTTTACCATACACCATTATACACAAATCATTCAGTTAAGTATTAAATAATATTAATATCTTATACTATTGCAACTCATTGTACCTATACACTATTTTCCCTCCAATTTATGCTAATGTACACAATTTTTATATTTTTTAACTATACCTATTAAAATATATTTATTTGTTGTTTTTCTTTTTGAGCCATCTGCTTGTACGTGTTACACCGGTGTTCTGTTTTGATCATCTGTGTGTCAGTTAAGTGTCAAAATGGTTCAATGTTGGGTTCCGTTGTGTTCTCACATTTTCAACAGAGAAACCTTCAAGTTTTTTAGATTTCCAGCAAATGATGTTGAATGCAAAGTTTGGGCTAAATCCGTGAGGTAAATTATATTAAATAGTTATATTCTGTTAAATATATTATATAGGTACCTAGTAGGTACCTATATAATTAACTGAAAAAAGTTATAAGTTATTTTAATTTTAAATTATTAAACTTTGTACATGACAGGATCCTACAAAAAACAATAAAATATGTAGTTGTCACTTCAAAGATGGACTAAGAGAAAACGGACCTACTCTATTTGAATGGAACAAAAACGTATCTTTTTCATTTACATCCCCTGAAAAACATACAAAGTATGCAATAGAAAATAATATTTACCTCCTTGATTTATTATAACTTTATGTTTATTGTTGGTTATTTTTATTTAATGTTACTGATTTTTCATTAGTATCATTATTTTATTTTATTAATTGTTATGCAGGGTTGCATGAAAAATTGAATAATTTAATGGATCAATACAATTTAATAGACTAATCATGCCTAAGTGACAACAAGGTCACTATTGATTTGTTAAATGATTAGTGATTGTTCATGTGACCTGGCATTAGTGTTCTATATTTTTGCAATACACTCCCGATAATAACAATGAAGTCAACCACCCTAGTCCTATACTTCCATAAAGCCCAGTTTGCTACAGTCATACAAACTATATTCATATCTTTCTACTTCATCCAACTATCACTTTTTTGAATTCCTCCCCCTTTTTTTCCTTCTACAATCTACATCCATCTTCATAACAAATCACAGTGGCTCACCTTGCATATTTTATTTTTGTATTAATTATTAGTTCCTAGTTATTTTATTTGTTCTGTAATTATATAGATATTAATACAATGTATGTGTGTGTGATTAAAATAACATAAAATATAAGCTATATGTTTTTTACAAATAAAATCTCTATGTTTATTTATTTAAGCCTGTGTCTATCTCAAACTAATACTTAACTACGTATAATTGTTTTATTACTAATAAATGTGTTAAGTGTAGAAAGGGGTTAGAATAAATTAATAAATAAGAAAGTATAGTTGTACGTTGCATGCATATTCATGTTATGTGTTGTTAGAGTATCAACATATTATTGGTATTAAAAATGGAAATTCTAAAATTAAGAATTCATTTTTCTATTATTGTTAAAGGAGTAAAAAGGTAGAAAATGGAACATTTTTACTGGAAAACGAGAGTTCTAGTGTTATTGAAACAGAAACAAATGTTATAACATCGAAAACCAGTGCCACTGATCAAGCAGAAATGTATTTCCTTCAAAAAGAAATTGAAGATTTAAAAGAAGAAAAATCCTTCCTCAAAAATCATCCTTTCGGTTACCATTCTCTTGAATCCGATAATAAATTGTTTGAATTCTACTGTGGTATTAGTAAATCTATGTTTGATAGAATTGTTGATTTATGTTCCAAAGTTAATTTTAGTTATTATTAAGGTTGGAATGTTGAAAAATTCTGTCTAAAAGACCAAATTCTCATGACTTTTATAAAATTAAGATTGAATTTAGCTTACCCAGACTTAGCATTTAGATTTAAAACTAGCGAATCCACTATTGGTAATATTATTTTGACACTAATTAGTGTTCTTCATGAAACTTTGTATGTTAACTTAATGAACACAGTACCTTCACAAAATAAGAACCAAAATTGCTTGCCAGAATGTTTCAGTAATTTTCAAAATTGTAGAATAACATTAGATTGTACTGAAATTTCATGCGATATTCCTAAATCACTACTGGACCAAAAATTGACATATAGTTCTTTAGTTCTTATAAACATAAAAATACACTGAAAGGACTTATTTGAGTGGCTCCTAATGGTGTTATTACGTATGCCAGTAAACTGTATCCTGGGTCCCCTTCCGACAAAAAAATCGTAGGTCATTGTGGAGTTTTAAATACCTATATTACATCCCGGTGATTTAGTTTTAGCTGATAAAGGCTTCTTAATTTCAGACTTGATGCCTCCAGAAACTTCCTTAAATATCCCTCCTTTTCTTATGTCTCCACAATTCACTCCAAGTGAAGTTTTGAAAACAAAGAGCATAGCTAGAGCCAGAATTCACGTTGAAAGAGTGATGGTGAGGCTGAAGAAATTTAAAATTTTAACACATATTCCTAAAGCGCTTTATACAAAATCATCACTAGTTTTTCAATTATGTGCAGCATTGGTCAATTTCCAAAATCCATTAATAAAAGAAGTTGAACATCTGTATACAAATAATGACAACACATAAAAATAATAAATATTCATTTTCATTATCAGTTTTTATTTTTAAAACATATTATATTATTATGTTTATTATTTATTATGTATACAGTATACAAGCTAATACAAATTTTAAATTTTAATTAAAACTAAATGATTTAAAAACAGTAAACAATTTATTATACTTAACCTAAAGTATATAATTTTTATAATCACAATTTAATTATTATTATTATTATTATTATAAATTGTTATATCAAATATTTATTAATTTGTTTTAATTATGTTATCAAATTAATCCAAGCATAGCATACATATGCATATTATATAATATACCAAAATTATTTTATTTATAATAATCAGTTAAAATCTGTTAAAATATATGGAATCAATGTTTGATGGTAAAAATGTAATAAAATATCAGTATTTAATGACCAATTCGGATCCTGATTAATTTTAAAAGCAACTAAGAATTATGTAGTCCACATAATAAGAATTGCAGATGACATTTTTGTCATATGCATTTGACCTTGAATTTGGTCATAATACTGATGATTAGAATTTAAAACAAAATCATTTTTGTTTGTATCGAAGTTAATAATGTAATCATTTGAATTTGAAAGGTTAATTTTTAAATCTTCATTTCGGAATCTATAAAGACATTTGACTTCAATGCAATATGAGGAGTTGTCATCAAAAAGCAAACCATCTGGACTGGCTCCCAAAAACCCAGATTCATGTAACCAAATACCAGTTTTAGTCACATTACAATTGTTAGCCTTCTCAAACTCCTCAATTGCAATATTTTCGTGTGTTTTTCCCCATTCAATAGATTTTACTCCTTCTACAAAATATTTACCTAGGAGACCTTTATAAAGTGAATTAGGGTATCGATTGTTTTTTACTGATTTAATTACTTTATGAAAATTACTAGATGTTGAACGAAATTTTCTGTAAAGACACCATTTAACATTTTGACTTTGTCCTATAGTTTTTGAAGCTATGTCTTTAATTTGTTCAAAAGATAATTTACAAAGCTCAGACAACATTTGTATACTATTTTTTGAAGTTCTAAATTCTGAGGAGTTTATAACATTTTCTAAGAGAAGAATTTCACTAAAATCTTCAACTAGAGGTTCTGGACTTAATAACCACGAAAACCCAACTGTTTGATTAGCTGTTGATAATTTATCAAAGCATAAGGGTTAATCATCAATATTATGGGTATCAGTAACAGCTTTAAATTTATTGGAATACATATCATCAATAATCATTACTTCTTCATTTTCTTTTGCACATTTTTTTTTCCAGCTCCATGCTATATTAGTCACTGATATATTTGTATGCCCATGTAAAAGAAGTGAAACCATATGATGACATTTTGTCAAACCTGTTGGACATGTACAACTGGCATGATCAATATTCTTGTCTTTGAAGAATATCTATAAAAATTATACATCACAATTATTTCAAAATTATAAAATTATACAATCAACGTTACAAAGTTATTTACCTTAACATCATATAATTTATTTTTCATACTAGCGTGCACTTGACCACTAAGTATACCAATATCAGGTATATAACTGAATCTCGTAACATAACCACATTCAAAAGAATTTTCACCCTTTGAAAATTGTATTAATCATTTTAGTTATTAGTCATTTTAGTAACCCGTCGCTCTCACTTGATTGGTTACTGCACACTTCTTTAACGACGAAGCACGTACACGTCGTCGCAATGAATCGGAGGATGGTGGTTGAAGTGAAGGTAGAATAAGTAGTTTAACACCAAATGTAGTTAATTATTGATATATGTTTATTAACACGAAACTAATAATATAGTTAATTTTAAGTAAGTTGAAATTTGTCGACAGAATAATAACTCTACCGGAGAATAGTTGTAATTTAATTTGTACTTGATGTGGACGGCGATGCGGCTGTTTCTAGTCCGCGACCCACACAAGTATTGTAAAGCACTGGTAACTACTTCTATGTCTGAAAAGTCTGTGAAACAGGGCCCCTATTTATATGAGACATGCCTGGGATTTAGGAAAGGATGATTGACGTCATAGGAATGGCGATTTTTTTGTGCAAAAACGTCGGTTTACTACATCATCAATACAATTTATGATGCAAGAAAGCTTGATGATGCTGTTTGAAGTCATATTTTTTTAACTAAAATAAAATTATTTCCAACGTTATCAAATTTCTTAATAAGGGTAATTACTACTTACCTTGAAAAAGCTATTCAAATAGCTCGATAGGTATTAGGTAACCAGTGACACTTAACTGACCCACAGATGATCAAAACCGAACTCCGGTGTAACACGTACAAGCGAAAAAGCTCAAAAAGAAAGACAACAAATAAATATATTTTAATAGGTATAGTTAAAAAATATAAAAATTGTGTACATTAGCATAAATTGGAGGGAAAATAGTGTATAGGTACAATGAGTTGCAATAGTATAAGATATTAATAATATTTAATACTTAACTCTTTGAGGGGCCGTGGTTAGTATGCTAACCACTTTTTTTTTTTACCGTTCAGGTGCGGTGGTTACTATTTTAACCACTTTTAAAATTATTTTTAATATTTTTTTGATGATGGTCAGCATACCAACTACCTTATTATAATCTTATAGATGCATCAAACAATATCACTGCCGCTGGTCTGATATCATTTCTCGCGTTTTTCATCATTTATTATCATTATCAATATTTTGATATACGTACTAAATGTTATGGTAAAGAAACATATTGCCCACATGGGTCTTTTTTCCAAAGGAAATTTTCGCCCCTCAAAGAGTTAACTGAATGATTTGTGTATAATGGTGTATGGTAAAAAATACTGCAAATTGTTTGTTTTGACGAAAAAAGTGTTTAGCTTCATATTTTTGGTCGGTATATATGTATAAACTTGTAAAGAACACGTTTTTAGAAGTTAGCACTTTAACAAAAAAATCAATTTTTTTCAACCAATATTTTCAACCTATGCATTTCTTATGGAACGAATAGTGATAACAGTTTGTTTTGAACCGTTAGACTTATCAATAGAAAAAGTGACGTCATTCTATTTGTGTCTATTCCATACTTCAGTTTATTTTTAATTTATCATAGTTTAATGAATGTTCTTGAAGAAAACTTAATCAACTGATTATTGTGAATTATTATTCAGATTACGCGAATATTAAATTTATAACGTTACCATTAATATTTGTTCATTATTATTTATTTTTTCAAGGCTGTTTAAAAGATTATCAATTTTGCAATGATTATTTAAGCATCGTTTTGAAGTCAATATTAGAACACTAAACTTTCACATAAAAAATTTAAGTCAGTAAAATCTTATTATTATCTTCAGATTAAGAATATGTACAACTTCAAATGAAAAAAAGGTAGGCAAGTGGGTGTCCCTCTGCTGTACAGTAGGTTAGAAGTGGGTCACTGTATAATGGATAGTATTAAATTTGAATTCAAAGATATAATATCATTGTATAAGAAAAACGATTCTGAGCGGAGACGGTATGTCAGTCTAGGTATAAGACATATTATATACTTATATATCGTATTAAAAAAAATTTACCTAAAATAGGTACTTTTAATTAATTCCAAAATCGAGGGCACGTGCCCCGCTCGCCCCGGTACTGAATTCATAGATATATAATAGACAGTAGTATACTTTAGAAGTTTCAAGTATCCACGAATATCTGTAGTTCCCGTCCACGCGCAAAGTACACGTTGTGGTAGTTTTCTAGGTGAACCGGAAGTCTAACTACCGTGTGACTGATGTCGTGTAGTTTATACGCAAACAATCTCCCGACGGCTTCCGGTGGGCTGACGTACCTCGAATTTATGTAACTGAAAACAACAGTTGGCTATCTTGTCGTATGCGCTCTACCGTAGATCGCGATTCGCGGTCTACCTGCAATTACGGCACGCTTGTCGTATGCGCTCTACTACCCAATTTATCTTTACTATCTTGACTTAATGCTAATAAAGGTTAGCACTCTCTTTTACTGCATGATATAATTTTTGATCGTGTATTTAGTCATTGGCCGACAGTTCTTGGGTTTACACGGTTTTTATTTTCACTTTTCAATATGCTTGCAAAAGAATTTTATACTATAATTCAAAACGAAGAATCGGCTACTAATTTTTTAATTTCTAAAAAACTTTTAGTAAATGTAGAAAATGTATTGTGCGATAAGTGTAGTAGTGAAATGAAATATTACATAAAAAAAGAACGCGGAAAAGAAAGAAAATTGTTGAGGTGTAAAAGGAAAGGGTGTCAAACCACTCAAAGTATAAGGTAAGGTAGGTACTATTTAATATTTCATATGTATAATATTAATTACCTATATATTTAGAAAGAACAATAGTTTTTGGACATACTTGGATAAAAATGGGCGTAATAATAGTGGATTAAGTATTGGAGCACAACTAGAATTAGTTTATTATTGGTGTCAAGATTTAAAGCAGTCCACAATTATAACTTTAACCGGTAGATCAGCTCATACAGTGTGTGACTGGATGAACTTGTGTCGTGATGTACCCGTCAGAATATTTGAAAACCGCAATAAATTAGGAGGACCCGGAATAGTTATCCAAGTAGACGAGTGTTTGTTACGAGGATCAAGGAAATAATAAAGGACGACTTCGACTTGGAGATTTACCATCCGAAAATCTTAACGTCGACGATGACTCGGAAAATATTGATCCTCTAGAAAATGGAGCAAGGAATTATGGAAGACGGCTTGATGGACCATGGGTATTCGGTTTGTGTGATAATAACGAAGGAAGATATTTTGTAATCCAAAAAAGAGACAAGGTTACATTACACAATATTATACAAAGAGAGGTCATTGCTGGGTCTACAATACATTCCGATGGCTGGTCAGGTTATAATGGACTTTCGGATCTCGGGTACAGTCACAATATTGTAAATCATAGCGAAAATTTTGTAGATCCAATATCAAAAGCACATACCCAAAGAATTGAAAGTTTGTGGCGCCCATTGAGGCTAAAAATTGTAAAAAATATGTGTGGTACAACTCCAGAATTACTTCCAAGGTATAATATAATTATATATAATAATATAATAAATTATGTAAATAAATATAATAATTAATAATTAATAACTATTACAGGTATCTCATTGAAACGTGGTGGAGAAGTTTGAACAAGATTGACACATTTGACGCGTTTCTGAGAGACATGGGACAAGTTTTTTAACTATCTATATTATTATATTTATTTTATTTTTATTTTTTCTGATTATTTTAAAAAAAAGATGAGACGATGACGAACGGTTTTGGTTTACGTGTATATTATTATTTTTTACTTTATGATTTAATTTATATAATAATTTTATTAATCTATAAATTGTAATCGTAATCAGTGCTGGCCCAGATACAACTGCGATGTTTGTCGAAATAAAATAAATCTAAAAATACGGTTTCCAAATATTCCCATAGTTAAGGGACGGTTTCGTTAACGCAGTTGACTGCAAGACTGGTCTGAGCACCAGTAGTCTGCAGTCGACTGCACCGATATTTTGTATGACTGCTGCAGTCAACTGCAGAAACGAAACCGTACCTTTAGACTTATCTGTAGGGATGAGAAGTTATAGGATTTGCATATTTTTTTCTGTATCTTCTATTTATAGCTAGGTGAGCTAAAAATCTGTTTTATAACCTAATGAATCGAAATTTGGTATTTAAATTTTGCATATTTTTGCATATATTGGTAGTTTTCTTAAAAGTTGCATATTCATGTTTTTTTGTGCATAAAAATGCATATTTAGTAAAATTATGTGGAATTTAATACAACTGACATGAAAAATTTATTATTTTATAGAATTGTATGTGTTCGTAGTCTGCAATAATCAATAAAATAAAAATGCAGATAACAAATTTGAAAATTGTAGAATTGTAACATTTAATAGTAGGTAGGTATATAAAAGTAAATCTAGGATTAGTATCTTATCTAATCGTTTATTACTCAATTAGTCTGACTAGTGACAACCGTTGTTGTATAATCTAATCGTTTATAGATATATCAATATCAATATAATATGTGAGTGTTTGACGTCTTTACGTTATTTTAATTCAATTAGTCTAGTGACAACCGTTGTTGTACAATCGTATGTTCGTTCAAAAATTATTTATATTTTAATAGAAACAAATTTAATGGAATATTATTTATATTAATTTATTTTAAACATGTTTTTATTTATGGAAAAAATTGCATATTATAATATATTTTTTGCATATTTTTAAATTTTTTATGCATATATTATAATTTTTCCTTGCATATTTGCATGCATATTTTGTCTATTTTAGCTCCTATAACTTCTCATCCCTACTTATCTGTATATAAAATTAACGGTAGAGTGCAATCAAACGGTAGAGCGCATACTGCAGTCGTAATGTCGCCGGTAGAGCGCATACGACAAGATAGCCCAACATTTATGTATTTATGTATCAAAAATATTTAGAACATAAAGTTGTACAAAAAGACATCAATAGATATTTAAAATCTCATTATTTTACATATATAAAATATTGCCATGAGTAAAATGTCATAATACTATTGTTTGTGATGTATGTATAATAAATAAAATTATGTCAAAGTATAGTGTAACACTATTTCAAAGTTAAGAAAGAAGAATACGACAAAATATTGTTTTTTGCATTTTAATTATATTCCATGTACATAACTTAAGACATTAAGACTTAGTCTAATAAGTGGTAAATGGCTTTCAAAAATCTAATTTATGTCTATAATAATTTATAAATGTTAATTAATAATATGCTGCAATTAATTTCTTAATAACATACTGTAGTGTTAGGTCATTGTAGTGTAACAGAGAAATGCTTGTCAAATGAAACAAATTAATAACATATATATGAAATTTCTAATTTACAAAGTACCGGTTTCAATAATTTATATTATGCTGAACAGCTTTCCTAAAATGTCTTTACTATTGAGATGATATGTGAGATGATTGAGTATTATATTTAGTTAAGCGAATTAAAATAATGAAAAATAATTGAAAATGATTTCAGTTATTGATTGAGGAGTACATATTATTATATGAATGATGATTGTGACACACAGTTGTCAACTGGCCATGCTGATACTACTGTAGTGAAATTTCAAATAATAGAAATCATGCATTAAGTGGGCAGTTGTTTTAAGCTAATATAAAGTTATATATTTACAACAACTCTAAATTAATGAACACCAGTAGTTTATACTCTGCTGTTCTATGTTGTGTTTATGTACAATAATTTAAGTTTACATAAGTTGCAAGTGCAATGTACGTTAGGTTAGGAGGTCACAGTGAGGCCAGAAAACCAAAAAGAACTTTACAAATGCAATATTTGAAAGAATATAATGTGTTAACTTATAGAAAAATGCATTTTGATGACATGCCTGTCTATTTCATTTCCGTTCCATAATTCCATGGTCGCAGCATCGTGCCCTTTATATACGTATTTATACAAATACTGAACACTCTTCACGGTAGAGCATACCTCAACATTAATGTGAGCATCGTATTATGCTAAAAGGTACGGGTTGTAAGGCACGACAAACTCGTTGCTGACCTGTTGATTTCTGACCCTGGCCACAGGTCCGTTGTTTGGCCGATAGTACTTTGGGTAACCACCGTCAGAAATGTATACAGTCTCTTCGCTGTATTCTTTTGGAAACTTCTTTGAACAACTGTTGTCCACCATGCATGGGCTGTTTGGGTTCAGCGTGGCACACGGCCCGTGGATCATGTGTCTCGTCACACAATCGAATAGACGCGGAGCAGTCACCGGGTCTGGCAAGAAGGCGCACACTACATTGTCGGCGTCGTCGGCAGTTAGCAACTTGCTACCCTCACTCAGAATGATCAGTATGTGGGCGTGCGGCAGTCCTCGTTTCTGAAACTCGACAGTATAAAAATATGCATCGACATCACCAAATATATTGTTCACCGTTATGTCGCGCATCAGCTGCTTGAGTTTCGCGTTGAACACTCTGGACACCAGGTCCGGTCTGTCGGTTGCCGTGGCCCATCTCGGTAGGTTCTATGTGATCTCTGGCCAGCTAGGATTACACGTAAACGTAATAAAAAGATTAGGCTTTCCACACTTACTCACAATGGCCATCACGTCATGATAACACTTCATGAAACGGGGACCACCTGTGAACGACGATGGCAAAATCATCCTACGGCCGACGCCCGCCACGGGTGCGTCGATTCGGAGCTGTTGGTTGAAGTGATCCACAAGTCCCTGATACGATTCTGCGAAAAGCTCAGCTTGATGAAATCTAATGTACAGTAAGTTGTTCGCTTCCATTCTAACGTAATGATCACCTTCACACTGTTGCAACAGATATCGACCATTATGTAATAAACTCATAGCATCGTGGATTGTGTCGTTGTTGCCATTGTAACGAATAGCAAGACGATAGCAAGTATACTCCCTGATACTGTTCCGATTGCGAACAGGGGTTCGGCGAGGGCTCTCTTGTAGCAAACGTTGATGCCAACCCAGCTCTCCTCGTGGGAAGAGTAGGGGATACAGCATTGGATCCGCGTTTGAAGATCCGGCTGGTATGGTCTGTAGCCGGCGATGTTGCGGGTCAATCGGATTCCGGTCGTGGATCACCAGATCGACGTCTGTTGGCGGTTGACAGTCATCACCGGCAAACACTACTGCGACTTCGTTGACCGTTTCAGGCGGTGGGTTGTATCGCCTCCTGTCCACATTTCCGTCGGCGACAAAATGCATTCTCAACCTCCTCGGAAGCAACTGAGGATCTCTGTCGGCAGCGTTTTCTCTAGCCCAAACTTCTCGCATGGTTCTGTAACGAAGTAACACGGTCTTGGGATTTATTGTACAAAATTGAAATTTATTAATCGTTGTGTAATAGGTACATGTTTGTAGCGCATATATATGTGTATTGTTAATGTTCTCAGAAATGTCAAGTCAGAGTCCTATTTAATTAATCCTCACACATAATATCAACAAAGAGTGATGTGGTAGTGTAAAAAAATGACAGAGAGTAAGCATAATGCAAAATGTAGTACAATGTATAATACCAAATGTTTTGTTTGGATACATTGACTTGAAGTGTCTTAAACACGGTCTTAGATTATTAGGTCTGGCAACTTGATAATGAAATCCGTGTTCTTAATGACCGGACAGAGAATAGTCATGTACACGTGTCACTATCTAGCGGATTAATGTTTTTCATTATTATTTAATAACGGAAACCACGGTCTCAGGTGCAGCTGTTTTACTGATTAATAAATAGCAGGTACTACATTTCGACTTTCGAGTGTAATTACACCTATACACTAATCTAGTCAGGGCAGGCACGAATACAGGGGGGTTTTGGGGGTTCAAACCCCCCAGAAAATTAATAGTTGTGTAGTTTATTTATATATATAGATTAATAACCCCCCGAAATCTAATATGAACCTCAATCGAATTTTATTTTTGTGTACGTGTGTACTAAGTCAAGGGTGGCTCCAGAGACATGGTTGGTGAGGGTGGGGGTTCATAATTTTTGGAAAACATTTGATATTATAATATGTTTTTTTTTGTAATTATTTTTAAAATATGTATACATTTTTTTAGAAATATGGGCATGGGAGGGGGCCCATGTGTTTAGGACTTATGTCTGGAAAATGCTAATATAAATATTTTAAGAAAAATGTACGTCTATAATTATGATTATATACTAGAATCAAGAATTACGAAAATAAGATAGTTGATTTTGTTGAAATCTTGTTTTTCGTAAAAATTACCGTTTTCCCGATTTTGTGAAGTACCTAGGTACTGTAAATTTTCCGAATACCTACAAATAAAAGTACAAAGCTACCAGAAATATTCATTAAAGTTAAAGATTCAAGCATTTTTTCATCTATAAAACGTGTATACAAACACAGAAAGAAAAACATTGTAAATCCAATACATTCATCTCCCCGCCTAAATCTAATACATAAACAAAAATTGCGCCAAAATGTATAAAAAAAAAGTATATTGTTATGTAATTTAACTCGAACGACGAGCGTTTTTAATTGAAAACACTTTTAGTAGTTTATAACTTTGTACCTCATCATGCCAAAAAAGTGTGCTATATGTCATAAAGGAACAGAAGGAGTTCCAACTTTTATAGTTACTCTTAAGCGGAAAGAGAATTGGGAATTTGTAGTTCCGATTCCATTATTTGTTGGTGATCGAATATGTCAAACACATTTTCCCAAATCTTTTTTAATAAAAGAAAATAATAATAATAATTTCATTAAGTTTCACAAAACATTCGTACATTATATCTATTATTAAAGATATAATTAATATTACACTTACCAATACTAAGTATTCAAAATGTTTAACAAAATGTATTATGTAAGTCATTGTGTTCATTATTATTATTTATTATTATTATATATAAAATAAAAACTCAAAAGTTGTTTGTTGTTATAGAATTTGCTACTTTAGTCCACGTCCTATAACCATACAAAGGCTGAAAGGCCTAATTTTAAGAAAAAAAAAGAATGCCCATAAGTTGTATTATTTAATATTTATCATAACATGAGATATCATTGACATTAAACTTATAGATCACCATACGTCGTTGATAGATGGCAGTACTAGTATTTATGAGTTCCCTGTCCCGTCAATAAGAGCACGGATTATTATATGTTAATCTCATCGAGTTGCATAGGGCTGGTCTTAAAGTACATAAGGAACAAAAACAAAAGTAATAGAAATCATTAACTCTAACTCTAGTCACGTGTGTTTGTGTTCATTTGAAATGAAATGAGAAATATTCAAGTAGAAGTTGAGTTTTGTACATAGGAGTAGTGTACCCACATAATGCACACACAGAAAGAAGAAAATAATGTATAAAAATGTAAGCATAGGTATAAATGAAATAGAAAAAAATCAATATCTAATGACAATCGGAGACAGCAGTAACGCAATTTAAATAAGTTATACTTTATGTTAAGTGTAGTGCCTATGGTAAGTATAAAGTAAGTGTGGCATGAGAGAGTAAGATTGGTTGTAAGTTAGTGATGAGTTAAAAATGAGCTGTGACAATGCAATAGTGTAGTGTATAGCACCAACGTTGTGTCATACATTGAAGTGTAGCAGTGTATGTATAGAATTTTCCATATACCTACCAAGTATCTTAATACTTTTAAGAGAAATAAATCTGTATCCGTAACTGAATATGAACAAAATAAAATAAACTTTTAATTTGTGACCAAACGTTGTTAATATAATATTTAGGCAATAATGTGTTGTGATTGCGAATAAGAATTTATGTTTTTCTAGTTATTACTCATTAATGTAAGCTACTTTGTAACTAATTGAAAATGTATGAATGCAAGCAAAGTAAAAATGTATAAATGAATAGTGTAAGTAGGCAGGTAAATATACACTGACATAAGGCTAATGAAATAGTGTAATTAATTATTACAATTGGAAATTGGAATAGTGAGTAGTGACATGTGTACTTGCTAGCTAACTAAATATTTCAATGTTATGAATCAATGTTAACATGGTTTGTCTGTAGTGTAGCGTAATGGAAATGTGGATTGTTCAGTAGGTAAAATGAATTAAATATATTACTCGAAAGCCTGTGCGAATGGATTTATGCCCCGTAACAGGCCGTCTTAAGTCTTCGAGCACACTTGGCAATAGACGTTGTGCGGCAGGCAGTAGTTGCTGCTGCTCCCTACGAATCCGGTTTGTCTCGCCGGATTCGACAAAATACAGCTGGCAGAATCTGCGTTGGATAGGGTCGTTCCCGATCAAGTCATTACTTATCGTCCAATATCCCTGCCCATGAACAGTAAACACATTCGGTCCCCGACCTGGCAAGCGCCGTGTGTTGAAGGCGGTGGAGAATGCAGCAAATGCCAAAGTGTTGTTGTACCGGCGGATGTTATTTCGGTAGTGTCTACCTTCTACCGAATCTTCAACCAACAACCTCTGTAGTAAATACGGTGCAGGTGTCAACACACGCGGTCCTGAAACGGCCATCAGACCGTTGTTGCAGCATGTAGAAAAATTATTCGGGCTTGTTTCCTCGCACTTAAATTGGCGGGCCCTACAATACCGGCATACGTAATTCAACGCGCCTATGTAGTGTGGTTCCGGTAGTGGGTGCTGAACGCCAGCCGGACGGTCTAGCAACAGTCTAGTGATAACCGGGGTGATTTATTCAACCTGAAATTTAAAAGACACGGTTGTATATTATTTTTTTCCTTTATGAACATTAAATGAATAATATAATTTATACAAAATATATACTGACCTCTTGAATGTCGTACAGTGGTGAAAGGTCGAAAACACCAACAAAGTTATCATCATCTGATACTTGTTCGTCTCCGTTCACGATAACTATTTCAACGTTGTCGTCGTCCATCGCGACTTCGTCTGCCTCAACGTTGTCATTGTCCATCATGACTTCAACTACCTCAATGTTTTCTTCCAACAAAAGTTCATCCCTCGGAATTTGTACACCGGCATCGACGTTTTCCAAATGATCTTCTCGTTCTCTGTATGGTCCGACTACCTATAGAATCATAGACGGTTAATTTAAATGTTTAAAAACAAAAATAATTTAATCTTAAGAACGGTTCATTCTAGAGTGAACTAAATATACAATAGAGTATTTATTGTGAAACAATAACATTGCAATAATATTTTATTTTCTATTCGTTTAAACTGCACAACATAGTGTAGTTATTAAGTCATTAACTTTAGTGTCAATTAAAAGTGTAATGCAATATAAACTAAAATTGTGTAGTTTGTAGAATGTACCAAACCAAATATGACCCAATGTATTAATTGATTATATGTACCTAAATGAAATTGTAATTAAGAAATATTAATATATGTGTATGTGAAATGTATAATAATGTAATGTATTTTTTTGTATGTATGTGTTATTATAAATGATGAGCAAGGTGGATTGACTATTGTAATAGTTGAGTATGGTTATAGTAATTACAGTATATAACGTCACATGGAATTTTAAGTGAAAAAAGTCAAAATTAATACAATATTGTTAAACTTAACTTAATGTAGAATAAATTGAATCGTCAAAGACAATGAAGATATGTGAAAGTGAAATGTATCTATAATAATGTAATATTGTATTTGAATGTAAAATGTTGTTTACAAAAGTGTATATTTTGGTAGTAGGTATGTACATTTTATATTCCTAAACTATAAGGATATAAGAGTGTGTTTTGCTGTACAGTCAGTTCGGTAGTTGATATGATATGAAGATATGTGGATACTCACCAAAGATGGCACCGCTGTGCGGACCAGACGACGGCGTAGTGCACCCCCTTCAACGTAGTCAAGACCAGGAACAAAATGCCTAGAACACAACGCAGAGTTTAGGTTTACATGAGAACCTTGGTTCACCACGAATTCCACCCACTGAAGACGACGCACGTCAGTTGGAATTCTAAGGATGAATGTGATTTATAACATGTACATTATTGATATGTGTTGGGTGAAATTGTAAATACCTGTGCAGCGAAATGTTATTGTCACCATCCACGTTTCCACAGATCACACATCGTCTCACCATTGTGAATAGCCTGGAACGCATCGTTTAATCGTTTAAAGATTAATAATAATACATAATATATAATTATTATAATGAAAGCATTGAAATCATTTTGAAAAGATGATCGTATCGGTATGTCATCAGCAGTGATTTTGCAACTTGTGTTATTTTTAGAATTGATAATATAGTTTGTACATATACCTTTTGTACATATAGGTACATGAAAAATGGAAAAATACGAAAAACGACAAACTGAGCTCGAGGAATGTTAAAACCACAAAACAAAGTAGAATGAATACAAGCAATGTTAACGCAAATAGGTACTTAAGATACGGACGGCCTCTGTCGGCTGACGTGACTGAGCCGAGTACGAATGTGGATATAAAAAACTTTATACTCAAATTGTATACGCTGTTTATGGGGAAAAAGAAACACGAAACGCGCCATGGTCAAAATGTCATGTACAATGTTTGCAGTGTGTACAGAAAACCTTAAGAGTTAAGATGGCCTTAAACGATACGAGCTACCATGAATACCTACATGTTATGTAATAGATGTACAAACGCACGGGATAGGTAATAATGCTAATATTATTATTGTGTCTGTCAAAATTGTACTCACCTGTATCAAAAATCGCTTGATCCAAAACCAAAAATACGTTAGAAGGAAAGCACTTGTTAAGAGTCTAGAAATATTAAAATGTGCAAAAGAATCAACAGGGTTCCTGTGCATATACAAACGTCTCTTTCGAACGTTGGCCGTAGCCTGACGTTGGATAACACGGTACGGTTCCGAGAGCTTAGTTACCCTCTCCATTCCACCCCCGTGCGATAAGTTTTAACTAATAATGTTCCAAAGGGCATTTAATGTTATGGACAGACGGTAATAAAAGATACGAAATAAAATACAAACTATATTTATATAACAATCATGGAAATTTTGAAAAATATGCAATTATAATAATTCCTAATAAAACAAATATAATATGTACCTATTCATTGTGTGATATAATATGAGAATGACTTTAAATAATAATAATGTACGATATGTTCCTGTATTATTATATTATATTATTTAATTTATATGAAAAAATATCGTGAAAAAAAAATGCAAAAAAAGTCAAGATTCGTGTGATCCATAAGGCAATGACGGTTTCGACGCCCGGACAGCATACGACGGATTCGAACCCGGGACCTACGTGTTTCCTACCTAACGCCTAACCTACTCGGACACAGTTTGAAATATGGAATACGGTCAAAACATCAACACTTAAGCTGTGCATCTACGGAGCGACGTAAACCAATTTATTCGATGATCATCGATTTAATCGCATATAATTCGCTTGTAATACGCGCATCTCCCATATATATATTTAACGGGGCGTGTGAAAAGCGTTTTCCGTTAATAATTATTAAATCATAGGCAAAAATTAAATTATACACGTATATACATGTATATATACGCGTACGGTCGGTCGGTCGCCGGCGTAATTTCTAAACGCTATTGCGAGGCGATCGAACCGATTTCGGGGGAAAAGCGCATATAAACGGCTTTAAAAAGACGTCGACTACACCATTTGGGCACAAACGGCGTGCGAATAGACGAAACGGTGTGATAAAACGAAAAAATCGGCAAAAAAGTCCGGCCGGGATTGTAATTTTCGATCGACATTGCGACCGCTTCGGACGGCGCACAAATATAAACCGCACACCAGCGGCTTCGAATTAAGTATAAAAAAGGGCGAAAAGGGTCGAAATCGTGTAAAAACAGCTAATTTTCCGAAAATTTCAAAAATGATAAGAAAAGAGGTGATAATTTAAAACGTTATAAAACCGACCGCCGCCGCCGCGAAGGTACGCGATTGGTCGCGCTATAAGGAATCGACGGAACATTGCCGGCGGGCTGGGGAAACGGAGCGGTGCTTTATTTTTTACGCCACGGGTTCGCTATAGCCGGCGTTTTCCATTCCATTGGTAGGTACACGTACACTATAGACAGCTGTGGTCGCAGTTAGCTGTTCTTCATTTTATAGTATAGGAAGGATAGGAAGGATTACAATAGGTACATAATATGTCGTATGTTGCCATGTTGGTTGAATTGTTTCTTACGATTAGTAGGTATGTTATCCATATAGTGTCGTATATTATCATAAAATATTTCTAATTTTATTATTATATTTAATATTTGTATTTGAAAACTCCTAGGTACTTATAGTTAAAAGATGAGATGTTTGTTAAAAAAAAACGTGTGTATTTTTTGTTGCCACCACAGATCTGTGGTACTCACTTGGATAAAAAAATATAAAAATATACCAATTGGCTATTATAAAAACATACCTATGTATACAAGCACAATTAATAAAACATTAAATAATGTGTGGATAATTATGATGAAGCTGCAAAAAAAGAAAGAGAAGTATTCCTGTCAGCTTCTGAATCCAACCGAAGTCATAAAAAAGCGAAGTCTAAACGTTTTTCCTCAAGAAGTAATGACAATATTAATGATAATGTAATTACTTATATACATTTAATTTAAATATTATTTATAAGTTATAAGTTAAAATTCTTAAAAGAAAATAAGAATTATTACTAAATTTATATTTTGTTATACATATATTTAAGTGTTAATAAATAAATGTGGAATAGGTAAAAGTGTATAACACACTAAAACTATACCCAATTAATAGAGTAGATAATTGAAAATATTAAATAATAATCAACATATTTAAAATGAAACAAGTAAATAAAAATGTAGAATCTAATACGTATACACAATAATTGTTGTTAATCATATTTTTAAATAATTCTTATGTTAGATATACTGTCTTATAAGTTTTAAGAACTATTTTCTATTCAAAGTCGGTTTATTGCAATAAATATATAAGTTTAATAATATTAATAAAAGAGTTAAAAGTTGGAATTTTGAGCAGCAAAATTAATAATATTTTTTGTAGTCTATTTACTAATCAACCAACATTTATATTTTTAGACAGAAGTGATGATGATCAACCACTAATAGTAATAAAAAAAAAAGAATGATAGAGCAAAAAGTTTAATATCAAATGCAATAGCTGGTATTCAAGGAGAGTCTTGTAATTATAGTTTTGAACCAAATTCATTGGGATCCATGTCTTCTACTAATTATATATATATTCTTAAATACGTATTCATATAGGTACCTAGTTTAGTGATAAATTATTAATAATTCTTAAGTTAAATACCTATCCAAAATGTCTATTCATTTTTAAATAATATTTTTATATTTAAAATTATCACTCTGTTTTATTACCTATACTGTAATAGGCATTAGTATAGTATATTATTGTTTATAGAGAAATATTGGGTATTGTTCGGTATGCTGTAGCAGTGTATGATATTGTTTTTACCTTAACCAATTTTAATTTTGATTTTTGTCACAAATTATGATAAACATCCTAAAACTATATTTGCAAAAATCATGTGAAGCAAGAAATTTAGCATGTAGCAGTCAAGAAATGTACAATATTGATCAAAGTTCTGCAAACATTTCACAGGAAACTACTGTACAAATGGCTAGCAGCACCTATATGTTATGTAAGTAATAACATTAAAAAAAATTCCTTATAATATGTAACAATTAAAATGAAATAACTAAATTTATCAATTCTGAAACTACAAAATGTATATATTATAATGTGCCTATTGTGCCCATTTCAAATTTGTTTAGCTGCAATGAACACATTATTAAACATGAATGATCAAAATGTAAACGTTTATGAGCCTGCATCTCCTTTGTGTTCTGAAAACGAAACACAGAATTCACAGTTTTCAATACCCCGCACATTACTGTCTGCCCCAGCTATACTCAATAATGATTCAAACAATTTTACTGTTAAACGTGGTGAGTTGTAGTTATGTCTTAACTTTAAGATCTTTTTAATGTAATATGTCACATTTAAAAGGTGACAATTTAAGACCACTTAACCATTGCAAAAGCATTGATGCATTCATGTAATTTACTTACATATTACATTCAATTATGCTTTGATAAAAACTAAAAACTGGTTATTTTTATAAAAATATACATGTATCTAATATTATATAACCTATTGTGTTAAGTACCTAGTTGTATAATGACTATTTAAACAATGAATATTTTTCAAGTTCAGATGCTGTTCAGTCAAATATATTGGATCATATATATGAACAAAGCATTGAAACAAATGCATATTTAAAACGAATTTATGGAAGAATGGATTGTCTAGAAAAAATCATAAAAAATATGTCTAGTACACAAAATAATAATAATCCTATAGATAGTGCATTTTTAACCATGTTTCCTTTTAAAGATATTGATTCACTTAAAGATTTTGATACTCGTATTACAAATGATCCAGATTTTAAACTTAATGTGGTAAGAACATTAAATTAAAAAAAAATTTTTTTGAAATATTCGTTTCACATGACGTATATTTGCCTTTATGTTTATGTTTGTTACATTATAAATACCTAACTAATGCATATTCCATTATAAATAAAGTCCCATTAAAGATAATAGACATACCATAATTTTGCAGACAAATTGTATACTAGAATGGGAGGTACAAATATCAAGAATTTCTTTAAACGTGTGTTACAAAAGATTTTCAGTAACGAGCTATCTTCAAAATGTTCATTCATATTTTGTTTATGAGCATCATGAAAGGTTATTTAAATATTTTTGTGTTAAAAACGTTTAGTGGGAATTCTCATTTTTGTTTGTTTATTTGTTCTATAGACTTATATAGGGAAAAATTCAACTCGTCAGACCTTGATTTTGAGTTGCATGTTTAAGACTGGTTTCGTCATGGCTCACAGCGATTTATAAGAGATGAACAGACTCAAAATAAATAATATTCTTTCCAATAATTTATATTAAAAGAAGAAAACAATAGTATAAACATATACGCATCTATTATAATATATTGTATAGTAAGTATTTTGTACATGGTTTATGTATAATAAATTAATGTATTTAAATAATATAGTATTAGTAGAATAATATAATATTCAGGAAATTATATAGGTAGGTACTATTTTAGTTAGTCTAAATCTAGGTTAGGTTAGGTTGGACTATAATTTTTCTACAATGGTTAGGTTAGGATGTTAGATACTAGTTTAGTTTATATTACGGTCTACGGACTACTACACTGGACTGGAAACGAGACGTTTACCGCCGGGCCTCTTAGTGTCCGCGAGAGAGGTGTACGAGGGGAATCGTATATGAGCGAATCTGGCGCCATCTATACTTTTATGATAAACCATTTACCAAATTTATTCCCGCCAAATAAACCTACATAATATATATTATATTATAATAAGCACTAACTATAACATAATATTATCATATATTATATTCCACCCAAACATTCCTAACTCTAAAGAGTAAAGACTAAGATAATTTATCAGTCAGCACCATAAACAATATTGACGAAGTACGTCCTATTTTTTAAAACAATTTTGCCTTTATTTTTTTTTGAATTGCTTAAATGTTCAGTTGCTGGGTGTAACAGTCAAGACCGTGATATTAAAGTGACACTTTTCAGTGTCACAAATGCTAATTAATTATTTTGGGACACTGCAATACGTAATCATGTAAAAGACCTGAAGTATGTTTGTTTAGAACATTTTTTACCTGAAGATATTTGTACTACATATGCATTACCATCAGACATAATTGAAGTAAGAGTTAATATGAATAGGTATATATTATAAAGAAATTTGGTATTATTATTCAAGTTAATTTATTTTAAAAGAATTTGGGCAGAAAAAAGTGTTTTCATTGAAGAAGGGGGCTATTCCTTCGTTATTCAATGAAATAGACTCTAAACAAGTACCCTCTCATGGTATTGAATACCAAGCATCAACTCACTCCCTCAGAAGAGAACTCTTTACAGTAGAAGTAATTTAAATAAGTTAAAATAAGCTAAAGGGTTTAGTACCCGTTTATTATACATAAAAAAAATTGATTAATTTTATATTAATGTAATCTTATGAATATATTTTAAGGCACCCAAAATTCTTAAAAGAAATGATCTGAACCTCATAATTTTTTCAACTATACGCAGACTTCGAAGTATTAAACTGAATGTGAAATCATTCATCACTGATCAAGGTTCAAATTTTATTAAATTTTCCAATTCCAATCATGTCACTCCTGAAGAACCATTTTTTGAAGTGGATGGAGAAAAAGTGATTTATATTTTTGACCCACCTCACTTATTAAAGTCAACAAGGAACATGTTTTTTAAACATATGATAGAAATCAATGATGAAGTGGTGGACAAAAAATATTTGGATATCTTTTACAACTATGATAATAAATGTAATCTTCGAATGGCACCAAAACTAACTTACTTTCATATTCACCCCGGTCCATTCGATAAGATGAAAGTTCGTTTAGCAGCCCAAGTCTTTAGTGCAAGTGTTGCTGCTGGTATGTCCACAGCATTAAATTGCGGGCTATTACCGGTTGATGCACAAAGTACCATATATTTTATCAATAACATGGATAAGTTATTTGATATATTCAATTCCACAGATATCCCAAATGGTAAAATTTACAACCAGCCTTTTACAAACACAGCACCTCAGACAGACCATTTGAGTAAAATGACTGAAATGTTTAAAAACATGAAGGTTATAAACAAAATTGATAAGTCTGATGTAACAAAACGCACAAACTTTATAAATGGTTGGCTGGTTTCTATTTCCGGATTAAGAATGCTTTGGCATTCTTTAAATCCGACCAATAAGCCAGGCTTTTCAATTTGTACTGAACGTTTAAACCAAGATTCTCTGGAAAATTTGTTTGGTACTTTTCGGCAGCAACATGGCAACAATACAAATCCTACTCCAGTTCAATTCATTCAGTCTTTTAAAAAAATATTTTGTCTTCAGTACTTCAAACATTCACCTGGGGCTAATTGCATTGAAGATCTGGACCAAGTTCTAGGCCATATGAATGACAAGCCCAATAACAAAATAATGAATGTGCTTGCTCCTGAGGAAAAACATATATTTAAGTTCAAATCCTTACAAGTTGGTACAGTGGATTACAGAAAACTGAATATTCCAGAGGCTAATGCTTATACTTACGTATGTGGATATTTGATGAAGAAATGTTTAGAAATCCATTCATGTCAAGTTTGTGTGGACTATGCAAATTGCCAAAAAACTATAGACAAATCGTTTCTATTATCTTTTTTTAAATCATATTCTTCAAACAATGACTCTAATTTTGGTAAATTACTAATGCCCCACAATGATTTTTATAATTATATACTTAAGTTAGAAAATATTTTTATTGAACAGTTTCCAATAATTGCCATAAGAGATAATGTTGGTTATCTTTTAAATGATTTTCTATGTAATGTACGTTTTAATCATCCATGTGAGTTATTTAATAAGCAATTTCTTATGAAATTATTTATTCGTTTTAGAATTTTTTCTAGTGTTAAATTTTTAAATAGAACAATGTTATCTGAAACTAAACGTAAAAATAGGAAATTATCAATTCTAAAACATTTATAATTAATATTATTAAATTTTGTGTCAAATTTTACCATTTTATACAACTTTTTAGAATTAATTGACTAAAAAAATTACTAATATGTATAAAGGTATCTACCGTATAAGTACCTACTTAATATTATACAATACACATTTTTTATTTTTGTATATATGTACCTAGGTAGTTGTAACTTGTAAATATATTATATACATGTAATTGTAATAAATTTGTTTAAACCTACAATGTATTTTGAGATTTATTTGTTCAATGCACCTATGATCTAAAATATATATTTCATGATCTACACTTACCTATGCTAGACAAAAAATGTTATGTTATTAATTTAAAATATACATTTTATAATTCAAATAAAAATTAACTAACACAGAAATTGAAAAATCAGTTATTCACTTTACAGAGTACAGACTTCATATTTTGGAACATAAACACAAAAGACACTGAGGCGAGTAAGCAAGTTGCAAACTTGCAACTTACAACTTTATTACTTATTAGGTTAGGCTAAAGCACGATTATAAAGATTCTTTATAATCGTCGGCTAAAGGTAATTACTAATTGCCTCTGTTCAGGGAATATCAGTCGCGCTAGAAACAAAGAATAATGGGAATTATCTTTCTACCGGCAGCACTGATATTCCACCAGGTGTTGCAAATCTGTGCCCCATAAGAACCCATGTTAAACTGAAAAGGTGTCTCTTCTGGTTATTCTGTGTTATAAGTATCTAATGGATATTGTGATATGATTAGTTTGTAATTTATTATAGGTACCTATTATAGGTCAATTTTGTTTTAATACCATAGATATGTATATAATATGTCTTATACATAGACTGACATACCGTCACCGCTCAGAATCGTTTTTCTTATACAATGATATTATATCATTGAATTCAAATTTAATACCATCCATTATACAGTGACCCACTTGTAACCTACTGTACAGCAGAGCGACACCCACTTGCCCACCTTTTTTTTTGTTAAATTTAATGGACATGTTTAATATTATAATAATTGTAGTCATTTGAAAACTTTGAGTTCTATTTTGAAGAACTAAGAAATGTGGTGACCAGTAATGACAAAACAAACCAAGCGCAGAAAATAGAGGCAACAGAGAAGGCAACTGAAGTTCTACTACCACAAAAACATGTAAGTCTTTATCATATAAAATATTTTTGGAGATATCATAATTTGAAGAGTACCTTTCTTGCCATTCATTTAACAGTCCATCGGTCAACATTTCCTTGTCTAAGGCTGTGATCTTTGCCCGGACAAGGTCTCTTATTGAGGCCTGGTGCGTTATCTCCAGGTCCAAGTGGAGTGTGCCTGTCACCTCTGCGAGACATTTGGTGGAAGACTAATGTAATAAAGTACTAATGTAAAAGTATATGAGCCGGTTATCACTAGCAGGGGTTTTCTTTCCGCGCTTAGCAGTTTCGCTCGGCTTTTGAGGAGTTTCGTTCCCTCCTTCCAGATTTCAGCCGCGTAGGCTACTCTCGGAAGGAAGACACCCTTGTACAACGTGTGGGCTGCTGTCTAACCCATACCCCAGTTAGCAGAGTACAGGGCCCTCAGTCGTCTATATATTTTGTCAGACTTTTTGCTTATAGCCGCAACGTGGTCCCAGTAGTTGCGAATCGGGTCCAGAAGGACGCCTAGGTATTTCGCAGTAGCTGACGACTCTATCCTTGGCGCATCAGCGGCTGTTCCAAAGGCGACGCTATAGCCGTGCTTTAATCTGCCTTTCAAGGAAAGTAGCTGAGACTTTCCAGCTGAGAACTCGAGCGTGAACTCTGACGCCCACTAAATAGTTCGAGCTGTTTTTCTATACTCGAGAACGCTGTATTCGGCCTAGCCGCTCCTACCATCAGAAGTATATTATCTGCATATGTTATAATCCTGGATACCCTCGGGCTGATTAATTTCTCATAAATTGGTGAGATCGCGACTTTCCAGAGGATCGGGCAGAGCTGGGACCACTGTGGGCATCCGCGTGTACTGTTCTCCTTCCATATGGAAACTGGCCCACCTATACACCAAATAGGATTTTAATTTTGAAAACGATCTTTCAGCTGTTGCTTTTATAGCTGGTAATGTGACAATATAAGTTCTATCACTGGTAGATCTTTATGATGATTATTATTATTATTATTATTATTATTATTATTATGTAGATCTTTATCGTCACTTTTATCTCGTTAAAAATCATTAAAAAACTCTTCAGACTCATCAGAACCCTGATTGGGAGTTGCATGAATATATTCTGGCAGTGTTACTGATTTTCAAGTTCTAAATGGATGACAAAAATCCATATAGTTTCTAATAAGAGCATCAAAAATTCTCCATACAACTCAACAACTTGTTTTAAAGCATTTTTAGGTAAAGAATTAGGCAAGAGCTTAGCTTCAAGGATTCTTTTGCTTGAAAGAAGAGAAAGATCTTTCAATGATCCTAAAGACTCATCACCAAAACGATCATTTAATTCCGTTTGTATTAGATCTTAAGTTCCAAATACAAATATATAATAAAATAATAATAACATTCTATTTTAATTTTTTTTAATACAATCATTTAGTGGAATAATTTGGATTAATTCCCCAGATTTTTTGGAATGCATTTATATCGAGGTACAGGCAAAGAAAAAAAGCTTTACAGAAAATTGTTTTGTATGGTCCATCTTTTATAACTTCAGGAAAAGAATCATTCTCCTTACAGTTCAATTCACGTATTTTTTTGATTTTGCATTGTCATATAAAGAAGTAGCTGCTAACAAATCCATGTACATTTTTGTTCACAGGTTCTAAAATGCTAAACATTTTCTTAAATATAAATGCAGTAATCAAAAATCGAAAAGATGTAAAATATTGAAGTAAACCACTACAAAACGCACTAACCTTAGGGTCACCTTATCCTTCTTGTCAGGTGAGGACCTGTCAGGGCGGAAAGGTGGAGAAGTCCACTTGGGCCGGTCAATTTAGGGGCCTCTAAATTTAATTTATGAATTTGTGATATTATGGTAAATCTGTCACCTATCATGCAGTCTATTATTTTAGTTTCATATCCGCTATAGTCATATAATATCTTATAACACTCAGTTATCAACTCAGTGCGTTGGCAATGAGTATATTATTAGCTATTATTAGCTCTTGATATCTACTTATTGCTATTATACCGGCCTCCGCCCGCCACCCGACAGGCAATACACATGCATATTACACAAAATCGGGTGCCGCGTGGCTATACTAGTAAGCCGGCTAAATATAATTTTCGTTTATGACCTAATCTACAAACAGTTTAACAGTCATTACAAATGTACCATGTAACTTAAAATATATTCAGAAAATTGTGTTTAATATTTGATGATATTGAACTTTACCGTTGCAATGGATACAACCAAAAATGTAAAAAAATGATTAGGAGGGGCTGCTAAAGAGCAAGAAATAAAAAATAAAAAATTGAACGAAGCTGCAAGAACTTACCAAAACATAACTTTTTTTATTGATAACAAAGCTCTTAAAAATCAAACACATAATGCTTTCGATAGTAATATCCTTACTTCTTATACGGTAAGTTTGTATTTTTTGCGTCAACAACATTTGGAATTATTTATTATAATTTATTTACATTTTCATAACATTTTATTTATATTTATTATTCATAATTGTACCTATTTATTGATAATTACTATTAGGAACATGAACATGAGATAAATAAAGATGAAAATGTAGTTGACGAAGAACCTTATCAAGTAAGCATGTTACCTAAAGGATAATTTATATCAGTAGGTAAAAGCTACTAACTAAATTATTTTACCTAACAATTACAAAATATTTAAAAAAAATAGTATAAAATATGACACACTACATGTGCCTAGTATATAGTAGTAAATTGTAATTTGAAAATTTTATTAATTTTAGGAATTGAGCATCTCTGAACACGAGACAAATAAGAATAATAATTTAGTTAACAAAGAACCTTATCAAGTAAGCACATTAATGAATAATTTATATTAGTAGGTAATAGGTACTAATTAGAGTATTAGACTGAAGACAATTGGAATAAAAAAGAATCATTTGTTTGTTAACGTATAGGGTACACCTACTATCATTGATTAGATATAATTAAAACTGACATACTGTTACTATTTATAATAAATTATTTTACCTAACAATTACAAAATATTTAAAAAAATAACACTAATGACACACTACATGTGCCTAGTACATAGTAGAAAATTGTAATTTGAAAATGTTATTAATTTTAGGAATTGAGCATCTCTGAACACGAGACAAATAGTACAGTGGCGTAGCCATGAGGGGGGGGGGGGGCAGTGGGCCATCCCCCCTATCGACCGTATCAATGTTTTTACATAATTTATTATATTATCGGGAGCGTATCATCTACGGGTTGTTCACACTGTTCACAGTGCTATCACCGCACCGCGGCAATTAACCCGGTCTGCTTTTCTCGACCACCGTACCATTCCGATGTGCACCTTATCAGTTTTTACCCTAACCGCTGTGAAGACGCCTTAAGTTTCTAGTTCTCTACTCTCTAATAGTTTTTACTTCTTCAAAACGAAAGCACGTACGTACCATAATTTATTAGTGAATATTACGATATTTGTAGTTTTCACGTTTCGTACACATAAGTCATTATGACGTCCGAAAGAAAGAAGATGTTCCCATTGTTTAATTTGGTTGTTAAAAAACAAAAATTGCTTTGAAAAGGTATGTAAAATAATTATAACATTAGTTATTAGTCCATTTGAACACGTTTGACATTTGTATTTAATAGGACGACGTTGTTGATAATTCATGTCAAAGGTATGAAGACGATACAATTTCTGCTAAAGATTTTGAGGTACGCTGTTATGCTGGTTTTTCTGTACATATTTTACTGAATTTTAATTGCTTATATTTATACTTTAAAGACTGCTCCAGTATCTAACATCTCAGCTGTAGAAAACCATAATGATATGCATGATATTGCTTCTTTTATAAAAAAAACGCTCTTTACAAGAATCTGAAATTATTGCTTGCTTGAAATTTACTTGGGAGCCACCACTTAGCTTTGCTTTTCCAGTACAAATAGAAGGCAATCGAACCCGTAAATTTCAAGATAGATATTTACAACCGTTTCCTTGGTTAGCGTATAGCAAAGATAAACAAGGAGCATTTTGTAAAAGGTGTGTTATTTTTATAACTTCTGGTGGAGGAGTTGGCAACCAGGTATAATAAGTTTTAGAATAAATATTTTATATGCACATAAGTACTGAGCAGTACGAAGCAAACACACATTATACATACAAAATATATTTTTATTAAGTTTTATATTTTTTTAATTTTTAGTCTCTTGGTAAACTAGTTAAAGAACCAAAGGTCAAATATAAGCATGCTCTGACTGATTTAAATAATCATGCCAAGACTGAATATCATCTTCTTGCAGAACAGAGGGCTAATGATTTTTTGCATAACTATGAAACTGGAAATGAAAAAGCTGTTAATGTACTTCTTGACAGCCGCAATAAGCAAGTAATAGAATATAATCGAAAACTACTCATACCTATAGTAAAAACAATAATATTCTGCCCACAAAATAATTTAGCTCTACGTGGTCACCGAGAAATAGGGTCAATGAAAGATAATGACACAAGAAAAAATGTTTAAGTGGAGAACAAGGAATTTTTTCGTGCCTTACCATCTTATAGAATTGAATGTGGCGATTCAGATCTTTTAACTAATTTAGAAACTTCCAATAAAAATTGTACTATGATTAGTCCTACCATACAAAACGAAATTATTGAATCAATTAGGATTGTTATTCAAAATAAAATTGTTGAAAGGGTTAAAACTGCAAAGTTTTATTCTATACTTTGTGATGAGACCACAGATATCAGTACAGTGGAGCAACTTACTTTATGTGTTCGGTATGTAGATGTACTAAACTGTGTAATCCGTGAAGACTTCTTAGGTTTTATCAAAATGGAATCAACAACAGGAATTGTTATAATGACTGCTATACAAATTAAATTAGAAAATATAGGTCTCACTTTTGAAAACCTTCGTGGGCAAGGTTATGACGGAGGTTCCAATATGTTGGGCGTTAATAATGGTGTAAAATCATTAATTTTAAAAAAACAACCATTAGTTTTTTACACACATTGTTTAAGTCAATGTCTTAACTTATGTTTGTCTAAAGCTTGTAATGTACCTGCAATAAAAAATATGATGGGAACTATTCAGTCTGTTTCTGGTTTGTTTTCTAACTCTGCAAAAAAAACAGAAAAACTTAAGTCTGTTATAGAAAGTAGTGAAATATAATGAAACCAATTCTATTAGAAAAAGAAAACTTAAAACTATATGAAACAATAACTTTTTATTTTTTATTTTATTTTTGTAGTTACATTAAAAAACTAAATTGATTTTGTCAAAAACCAGTTTTGAGTAAAAATTCCCGTTTTTCCCTTAAATTTTTCATTTGTTTTTCGGTGTTTCGGTTTTTTGGTTTTGAAAACTATTGAGAATTTTAAATTTTGACCTCCTGAATGCTCCAACTAGATTCGCTTTCTTATCAGAAAAACTACTGTTGAAGAAAATCGAAGCAGTTCTACTACCCCAAACGGTGATGACACAAAAAAAAAAAAATAAAAAAAACACACATCATTGTAAAATCAATACATTCGACGCTCTGCTCAGAATCTAAAATTTAAATACATTTACTCAAATAATTTGCAAGACTAAACACATAAAATATATAATTATATAAATGTAATATAGTATAACATAATTTGAAATCAATTTAATATAATAGTAATATAATCATTTATGATCTAAAAACATTTAATATTTATTTAGAATATTTTAATAGTATAATAATCGTTTTTACCTTTTTTCGTCTTCTACGTTGTCTAAGAAACTCAACGCATCGTCGTTGTACTTTGATTTATTCAGTGCTGCTGAACCGGTACTAAATTTTCTTTTCTTCATATTTTATTTATAAGAATCTCTTATTGTACGCCAACGTGTGTTGCAATCGTTTACTAAAAATAATATTACTATATTTACATTTACAGATTTTTAGCAACCGGAGAGAGTTACTGATCGCTAGCATTTCAGTTCAGAATATCTCACAGCTGGATAAGTACCATTATAAAGGAAGTCCTAGTAGCTATTTGTAATAGATTGAAAAACATAGCAATGCCTGAATCAACAGAAAGTAGTTTAACAAAAGTATCCAATGATTTCTATGAAATGAGGAATTTTCAAACTGTTGCGGCGCCATTGACGGGAAGCACATACGGATCGTTTGCCCTGATAACTCTGGATCACTGTATTTTAATTTTAAATCATTTTTTTCCATTTTTCTGTTAGCTTTAGTTGACGTGAATAACAAGTAACTAGTGGTTGACATAGGGTCATATGGAAAAGCAGGAATTTTCCCTAAATCTAATTTGGGAAAATCAATTTTAACCGGAGAATTCAAATTTCCAGAACCAAAATGCTTACTAAACACTGATATAGTCTTGCCTCATGTATTTGTTGGAGATGAAGCATTTAAGCTAACGGAAACTATGTGAGGCCCTATCCTCGAAATCAATCAAAGCAACGAAAGCTATTTTTAACTACCGCCTAAGTCTAGCTAGAAGAACAACGGAAAATACGTTTGGCATAATGTGTCAATACTTTCGAGTATTTTTTACACCAATAAAAATTCTTCCTGAGACAGTCGATAACTTAATAATGGCAGCCTGTATTATCCATAATCTACTACGAGATGAACGAATGGTGTGTCCTACGGATTCAACAGAAAATGATCACATAACAGACTTACAGACCAACATGATATAATTTAGTGCAATAGAAGGAAATTCGACACACGAAACTTTTAGAATCAGGGAAACTTTCAAAGATTATTTCAACAGCGAGGGGCTATAAAAAAGCCGAAAATATTTTAGCCGACATTATTTCAGTCGAAAATATTTCATCCGAACAATATTTTATCCGAACCGTATTGTAGCCGACAGTATTTAAGCCGAAAAATATTACATCCGAACAATATTTTATCCGAACCGTATTTTAGCCGACATTATTTCAGTCGAAAATATTTCATCCGAACAATATTTTATCCGAACCGTATTTTAGCCGACATTATTTCAGTCGAAAATATTTCATCCGAACAATATTTTATCCGAACCGTATTGTAGCCGAATCGTATTTTAGCCGACAAATATTTAATCCGAACAATATTTTATCCGAACCGTATTGTAGCCGAATCGTATTTTAGCCGACAAATATTTAATCCGAACAATATTTTATCCGAACCGTATTGTAGCCGAATCGTATTTTAGCCGACAAATATTTAATCCGAAACGTATTTTAGCCGACAATATTTTAGCCGGAAAAATATTTTATTACCTACTTAATGACAAAAAATTTATTTGGTATCCAACAGTTGGTCATCCATTACCAACCATTTGATATGACTACAAAAAACTGATAAGAATGAAATAATATACAAAATTACAAAAGTCAAAAATAAAAATAAACTACCTATATATTTTGACTTTTGAGTGTTTAGACACAGAATAGGTGAAAATATAGATTTTAATATTTTATCTATTTTGTGATGTATGGTTTAGACTTTATATGAGGTCTAACACTAACTGAACAATATTTTCAGCTTTTTATTATAAATGGTATAAAGTTATAGAATAAATAAATTATAAGTTATAATAATCACCTTGATGTTGTCGTTATGTACTGATTTATTGTATTATATTATAATAGAGTATTATGCATTAATAGTATATAATATCGAAACTTTGATTAATTAGTAATTACCTAATACACCACACAAATCAAAATAATAACAATCAATATATTATCGAATTTGAAGTTTGAATTTTATATAACATTTCTTAAAAGAAGGAACTCATATAAATACAATGATAGTTGTGTATACGTATCATATACATATCACGTTCAGTATTTAATATAAAAATTAAAAATGTACAGTTTAAGGATGAAACTGTTATACTCGTAGTTGCATGATTTTTTAATATTTAATATAATATTATGAAATAAAAATTGGGAACGCGTCAAAATCAGGAACAAAAATGATCAAGGCAAGATCCTATTACCTAATGGCTTATAATTTGCCCTGTAGTTCACAATCTCCATTAACATTATATTAAAATATGGTTTTATATACAAAGAGCTAGGTATATTCGATTTTTCAAAAACAAAATTAAAATTAAAACCATAGTAAGCAATATTTTACCTTAAATTGTCAATAAAATGTATATTATATTTTAATAAACTTAACTCATTTTAAAATGCATACCTAAGTATCACTTTTTTTAGAATTGTTTCATCCATTATCCCAAACAAAATATTGTCCTACAATAATTTTATATTTATTATTTTAAATAAATAAATTTTTTAATGTAATGAATACCATGTTTGCCTATTTTATATAACTTGTAAAATATTGTGTAATTTAAAAGAAAAATCAACGTTTATGTGATTCATTCAAAGGAATGTGTTTGAAAAAATGCAGTACTTTCAGTCCATTGTTGTTCATACAGCTTAAGCATTGGATTGATTATAGTAGCATATACAGTGGGGGTGTTCTAGGGTTATTATAACTCTGATTGTATATTTCTATGATACTTATAAATTGTAATAAATTATTATCGTGGTACTTTAAAAATATTTTAGTATAAGTTGATACTACTATGATATTAAGTGCAATTTTCCTAATTATAAAATCAAAACTAAAGTTCAAAGTAACAAAGTAGCTAACATATTTAGTGGAGTACTACCGATATAATAGAGTCCCAAAAATAAAATAAAATCCATTCTAAGATAGGTATAAAAACAATTAATTACACATGAGCTGATAACATTATTGAATTATTGTTTCATCAGACATATTGTTGGTACCTACCTACATAAGTAGGGGTTATTTTAATTAGAAAATGGTTATTACTAATTATTAAAATAAGTAAGCAAATGTACCTATCCAAAAAGTTAAGCCACGGAAATCTCAAATAAATGAAATAAATGTACCTATAGGTAAGTAGTAGGTACCTATTTTATTTCGTCTATACGATTAGGTACCTAGGTACCAACTATGACTATTGGCTATTTTACCTAACACTAGTAAAGGCTGATAAAAAAGTTTTTGCACTATACTAATTAATTATGTAGGTATGCTATTATTGGTTTCAGTTATATTTTTAAAATTGGATTACTCATAAGAGCCTAATTTAATTTCCTAAAAAGAACTGACTTAACCTTAATATTATCAATTTTAAATCAACTATACCTATTGTTGTCATTCATTTGTGTAGTTTATTGTGGGTAATATTTAAGACAGATTTTTGCCCATTGTAAGAACCAATTTCCCACTGTCACCGGTATTCTCAGTAACTAATAAGTATTATGTATATCATATATTATATACAATACATCCGTAAATATTATATATTATAATTTATAACTGAGCCTACATTTTTGAATGCCAAATGCTGGTCTGTAGTACAGATGCAGACTCTGTACCTACATCGCTCGCTGCCTGAGGACAAATAATAAATTATAATATCCCAATTTGTTTTCTTTTTTTCTCAACAATTACTAATAAATATTATTATTAGTAATACATAATCAGTACAATTAGTATTTTTTACTATATCAAACAAGGGTTTTATAATATTATAAAATATCAAATACAAATTGTAATATTTATTATTTATTACTTTATGGAATAAAATTAAATGTTTTTTTCTAGTATAGTATAATGTAGAAGCTGTTTTTATTGTGTATTGGACTAAAATAGTCAACACAATACGTAGGTACATAAATATGCTTAAAAATTTAGTCTTGAAGGAGTTTTGTATAGGCAATTTTACTTCAATTAAAAATTGTTATTTTTCATATCAAATCGCAAATCTTTGAAAATTATATTAAAAAATATTCTAGTTTTTAAAAACTATTTAAAGTATTGGCTTTCCAACATATGGAATAATTTTTGATCCATTCAAATTTCATTTCAAAATTTAATTTTGATTTTGAAAAATCGAACAAAAACCTAAATCCTTAAATATAAGTCCTTTAATAAAAATCCTATCCTTATGAACCGAACCCTTCAAGGATCGAAGCAGGAGCATCCCTAGATTATTCCCCAGTTAGTTTATTTAGTATTATTGACGAATGTTTAGTATTCAATATTTAACTATCGATACTGCTCATCACTATTAGATACTCATTTTGGTGCAAATTACAAGCTCCCTTTTTGTTGATTGGCTATAACTTTGTCAATTTTGTACTTTGAAAGTAGGTATAACTACCAAAATCCATTAAAAATGTATGCAAAAAAAAAATTTGTGGTTAAAATAGGTATTGTATTTGCCTTTTAATAAAAATAAGTTGTACTGCGCATCCGCAAGTCTAATTAAGTTTATAAAATTCAAAGGCCATACAAAAGTGTATTTTTCTGTCATAACAACCAACTAGAAAGCAAAATTCAAATTGCAGGACTCTACGCAATGATATTGAGTGTTCACAATGGGACCGATTACACACTTTATATATATATATATATACATATTATATATGTAGGTATTAGCTATAATAGCTATATAATTAAGATATATTATTACAATATACAATATATAGTTAATTATTATGTTGTATTTTGTCACGCAAGTACCTAATTTGGACATTTTAGTACTGAAGTAACTTTGACAGAGTCATTGTCTTACTATATTATATAATTATATATAAATAATTAAAATATTTTCAATATTCAAGTCTATCTTTTTTTTACATTAGCACATTGACTAATGTTTCTCATCTTTCAGCAAACTCACTTACCTATTATAAATTTTAACAGATAGCCGCTATAAAGTAATAATAAAATTAGTACAATTAAAAATGTTATGGTATAACTATTGTCTAGTGCAACAACTCACAGTTTAGTTAACTAACACTGTATAGTTCTTACTTAGGGGCTAAGGCAGAGGGAAATACATAAAATGTCCTTTATTGAATATTCCCCAATTGAAAGTAATTTCTCTATACCCGCATAAAAATATACGTACAAAATTGTATGTGCAAAACAGCCATTGGAAAATAATTTATCCTAATAATTTATCTTACTATATTTAGCCTATAATAATACCTGATGATATCCTGGAAATGTCATTCATTTAAAAAATATGGATCTCTCATATGTGTGTCAAAATTTTTATGTTAACATTTTTAGGGTTAACTGTCTATTGTGGGTTTATGGTTTACCGGTATCTTGTACTGACCATTATCAACATTTATATTTCATGTTCATTGTACCATTTGTACTCGAGTAAATCACGTTTGGATCCGATTGATAGTGAGTTTAAAATTACCAACAAATTATACAGTTTAATAAAATTATTATTTTTTATTTATAATATCACCATATTCTTAAAAAAGATGTATAGTTGCTGTTGCATATTGGACAACGTTGTGGATCTAACTCAGATAAACAATCAGAACATAAAACCTTATGACCACATGGTATTAGTGCATGGGTTCTAAGGCCATCTCTACAAACGACACAAATGTCTTCATCATCTCTCTGAGAACGATTAGAATTTAAAGAAACTGGAAAGTATGGCACTTCATCTACTTCTTCGCCTCTTAAGTTTTCCTCCCAGATGGCAAATTCAGCATCTTCAGGAATATAAAAGTCGGCTTCGTTGTATTCATTAATTTCCAGCACTTCTGGGTCTAATAATTATTATGATAATAAGATAGGTAGTAATAAATGAAATATACATTGTGCAAATTATAATAAAGATTCATATTATTCAGCAGTTATTGAATAGTACATACCCTCTAGATCGACAGCTTCATCATGATTCAATGCAATTGCTTCTGCATCTACAGCTATGGCTATGGGCATATTTAAGATCATTGGTTCAATTTCTTCTTCAGATTCAATTTTAGCCCAATACAAAAGGAAAACCATTAGTTTATCAGGTAGGACAGTAGGTAGGTAGTAATATATCAATAATAATTTGTGGAAATTAAAAAAGGAATCATATTATTTAGCAGTTATTGCATTGTACATACCATCTAGATCGACAACTTCGTCATGATTTAATGCAATTGCTTCTGCATCTACAGCTATGGCTATGGGCATATTTAAGATCATTGGTACAATTTCTTCTTCAGATTCTATTTTAGCACAATATAAATAAAAAAACAATAATTTATTTGCAAGTAAACATATAATTAATATTAAATAAGTAGTTTAATAAATGTAAGTACACACCCTAGTTATTTATTTTATGTTAATATTTATATTAATATGTGTATATATTTATATTTCTAAATCAAATCAACCAATATTAGTAAACTCTAAGTAATAATTTTATTTATAACATAAGTACCTTCAATTTCTTCATGCCAACTTAATTCCGTTGTTAAATACTGGTCTGTACAGTATGAGCATTGTATAAGAAATTCTTTAATAGTAATGGCTCCTGTACTCAATAAAGCGGTCGAATTTTTGATCCGTTTTGAATTTAAAATATATTTAAACTTTACACGTCTTGTTGTGGGTAATCCTGCAGCTAATTGATCCACGACGATGTGCATCTTTTTGCTAATATTCTTTAGGTGTTCTTAAATTAAAAATTAACCAATTAATTATGATATTAATAAAAAAAGGATAGCAATTTAAAAAAGTATAATTTTCATATACATATGTTGTACTAGGTCCTAGTAACTAAAATGACTATAAATTATTTTAGTCAAACACTAATATGCTTTTTATAGAATTTAAAATTAAGTTTATAGATAAGTACATAAATATTATCTAAAACATTTTTATACTGAAATAACTCACCCAACATCGTCCACAAATTCGGGTGCATCACCTGAAAGGTTTGTTTCAATGTAGAGTGGAAACTTTCGACATTGTTATTAGTGCGACGTGGTTGACCGTGCACAGAAAAACATTCAGGACCTTTTCTTATAAGCCAAAAACTAAATGCATGAAACAGAATTAGGAATATTATAATTCTCTATAGACATAAAAGTATACCTAGAAAAGTATGTGAAGAACCTTGGTATCAGTATTTCGTTATTATGAGCATAATTTTTGATTTCTTGGAAGCCTTGCTCAATTTTATTAGCAGGTAATAGAGCCAACGCCGCACACATTCTTAAACACATTTTAGCCTCTCTGTTTTGCCCAATGTACCCAGAATAACCCATTCTCTTTATATTTTTCTGTAAACACTATAATAACATGTTGAGTTTATTAATTTTATTATTATTATTATTTTTTTTTTTGAGGCTGAAAGTATAATTAAATAAAATATGAAATAATTTAATGAATCTTTAATAACATACCTGTACATAGTGAAACCAACATGAAAAGATTTGAGCTTCAGGATAAATATACATAAAAGCATTACGTAGGGCTGTTTCAAAATCCGTCATAATTACCAAAGGCTTAACTTCTGGGAATTTAATTTGGAACCTTTCCATCACCTTCCTGTACGATGCCTCAGTTTTTGCTTCCATGAACACAAAGCATACAGGTATAGACTAAAAAAACAACGAATTAAATATATATATATATATTTTAATCATAATACATGCAAATAATTAAATATTTAGATTACATGATTTTGCAAAATTAAGTGTATGATAAATAGTTGTTGACAATGAGGTGTAGATGGCACAACCTTAAAGGTGGCATCTGCGTGAAGTTCTGTGGCACCTTGATGCACAACAGCACTAATCAATTCCTGACATGAAAACATGATGCTGTATTTCCCAGCATTGTCAATAATCCACTCTTGATAAAATGAAGAGTTTTTACAGCGGTACCTGTAAACAGTAGGTTATAACAATGTTATCATACATGGAAAAAAGTTAAGAATTTTTACGGATTTTTTTTAGTGCTACCTTTCTGCATTTAAATCAAGATATTCGCCCAATTCACGCAACGTTGAGGGCAATGGTGGGAGAGTTTGCCTTCTTGCATGGCGCATAGATGATTCTGCTGATGGCCAACTGTAAAGAATTGCTGCACGTGGATCTCTGTAAAATTGTATTAGGTATATAATATATGCCCTCGTATATGCTTGTATTTATAGTCAATTGTAATGGTAGAATTGTGTATTTATAGATAAATTCATACTGAAATTAGTTTTTTACACAATTAATTTTAATTTACCGCCATTTAGCACATACAATTTAAGTTTAATCTCAGTTTGTTAGATATATAATATTGACCTATTGAGATTTGAGTTACTGTACCAAGAAAACATATTATAATTATTTTTTGTTCAGTTGACTCAGTTGAGTATTTTAAAAAATACTTTAATTACCAATAAGGTATATTTAATTTAGGTGTCCATTAACAGAATTAGAAAATGTGTTTATAACTCTAAAGAACATTAGAAAACATACCAGATTTTACCAAACAAATAATGCTACAATCATTCTTGGATATATTGCATACCTAGTTGACTAGTGTCTATTAGACAATAGTTATAACATTTATAACTTAAAATAATATTTTATTATACTTATACGATCATTAATATTAGTAAGAAAACATTCATAAATTAAATTAAACTTAGTTTTTGGATACATAGTCATAACATTACCAAATTGCCTAAATCTGAGTAGTAATTGTCAACCAGAGTTTCTCTTGAGGAAACTATTCATGCTGACATAGGTCAATATAAATAATTATAAAAATGTTTTATCTGGAATTTTATCTAGTTAACAAATTGTACTCATTAATATGTACAATAATTGGTAAAGTTCACTGTCTATAATATGCACAAGAACTTAAGTCAATAAGAATCTTATTAAAAAATATCAAACTAGTGAGGAAAGATACCATAATTATGAAAAAGTAAATAAGTGATTAATAAAAAAAAAGTGACTAAATGTGAGAAAATTGAGTCGCTACCAGTGATGCTACAAAAACAGTTACATTAAACTCTGATTCTAGTGCAGGACAAAATAAGAATTTCCACACGGTCAGTATGTTCTTTGCTCTATTATCAAAGAAGAAAACGTTACAAGAAATCAATCAAAATTTTTTGGAGCCAGGACATACCCATATGGAGTGTGATTGTGATCATTCATATTTCAAATACATTCCTATCATTCACTCATCGAAAAGAAAAAAAAAAATCAGAAACCATTGTAGCACATCCAAGGGATTGGGCTACATTAAATAAGTTGTACCAACAAAAAAAAACCATTTAATGTATAATATACAATGATATATATATACATTATGCAATGAAACAAGGTGAAATTTGGAACTTTGCTAAGATTATAAAATTCCCTTTAGTCATGAGGAAAACGAATGAAGAGGGCATGACGTTTATTTGGCTTGATGTGCAATAAAACATCAATGTTGGGTAACTATTGAATAAAACTAGTCTAAATTAAAAAGTAAAATTTAAGTCTTTAAATATTATTAGAAGAGGATCAAAAAGTATGGCAAATATAACATTAGAGCCAGTTTATGATGGGACATATATAAAAAAAAAAAAAGATTTGATTGACTTACTACCATTAATAGCCAAGGAATCTAATCTGAGTCTTGTAGCTACATGTTTATAATCATATTGTTGGGTATATATAGGTGCAATTTATTATTAAGACCTAATATTAAATACATACATATTATAATATATTATATAATATTAACTATTTTGCGTTTTTTTTAGTATATGGATTTCAAATATTCTATAATTATCTGATAATAAGAAAATCATACATTTATGAAAAATTTGGGTGATGCATCTATGCAGTTAAACTTACCTAATCGATTCTCCGTCGTAAATTGATCTCAGGCTTTCAGTCTCTGTTCTGGATCTTTCAATTAATGTACTTCTAAAAGAACGTCTATCTTCGAGCTCATTGAAGGCTTCACCATAAGGATCATGTGAGTGATGTTTATTAGCTTTTATGGTACCATCTATTAATTGGACTGCCGTACCTTTACAGAACACGTTCGGAGTTGCACATATGAAATAACTGCAATAAGTAGGTATGTTAACTAGGTATTCCAATGTTCTATTATATTATTATGTATTTCTTTATTGTTTTAAAAATTAACAGAAAATAAAGTTACTTACTGTTTACCATTCTGTGATTTATTGAGCTTGTAGAAATGTCCTTCATGTTTCATTATAGTTAATGTACACCAATAAAAACCGTATAAAATAATGTAATTAAATCGAATAAACACTAATCGACTGAAATAACATAATATTAAAGCACGACGTAAAATCTGATGTATAGTAACGAAGTATCATCAAGTAACGATATGACATTATGACAATGAATAAATTAATTGATTGTGTAATATTGTTGTTGCTTGTGGAAAATACAAGATAAAAAAAACCCGAACATTCTGATTCTAAAAATAACATTTGATTTTTACTTAGAGGTACCGTACACGGTTTCCAGGGGGGCGTGTCATACGTTAAATTGGGAATGGTAAACAAGTTGACACCGAGTGCGTATCCCGCCAATGGTTTGGTAAACGTTTTGAAAATACGGGTAACCTAAGTTGGTTTTCAGCAGCTATTTATTCAGCACGCTCCCGTTTTTCGGAGAATTGATGTTACTGGATACCGCGGTTGTGATATTCGGTTATAGCATGTTATAGCTTGTTGTAAAAGATAACGCCAAAAAATATTATTATCAATTGATAACCATAAATAATCGGTATTATTGTTCTGTGGTATTATCAAGGGTACGAAACTCCGTGAGTTGACCGAATCGGGAGATTCTGGCCTTGAACATGGTCTCCAAGGTGGCGTGGCATACGCTATCAATTAAATATATCATATCATATAAACAGTGGAAACTTCCCGACCCCGCGCAGAATACCCCACCAACGATTTGGAACCATTTTCTTGTAACCTGTGTAACCTTGGGTTTAACATCATGTTGGTGCGTGGAACCAATTCCATGTTTTTCGGAGGTTCAGACTTCAGATCATAGGTAACCAATACCCCAATCAGCTGATCGAGTTTCGCTTCTATATTGTTCTATGGTATTATTTAAAGGCGGGTTTCCACTATATACGAAAAATGTTCAGCTATGTCCTGCCACACGGTATACTGTTAATCGTGTGGTAACTTAACCTAACCAACCAATCACAGCAAAGGATTTGTATGCACGTACACGCATACGTGTACAGCGGAAACCCGCCATGTTCTAAAATGTTGTAACATGGTTTTACTTTAAACCACTGTGGCACTGTCCAGTGTCTACTATGACCACAAACAATTCATGCATAATAATTAATATTCATCTAATAATTTACAAAAATACAAACTATATGAACACAAACGTAAATCAGTAGACAGTAAATGTATCAGTTGTATAATATGATAAAGAAAAACTATGAGAAATTTGAAAAATAGCATTATGAATTATTCAGTATTAAATACATCTTAATATGTATAATTAATAATAAAATATAATTTTATAATATATTATATTCTATTATACTTTAAAAAAAATTAATATCATACCATTATTTGTCACTTCTCAGTATTGATTATATAATAATATGTATAATGTATTAATGTACCTACATTTATTGTATTTTATTATGTCTATTTGAGTAGGTACAATCAGTGGCGGATTTAGTGGTGGTGCTTGGAAGCTGAAGCACCCACAGTTCCGCATATTGAACTTTTTTTTTTATTATAAATTACTAAGATTTTAGGTATCACGTAGAACTAAACGTGTTAATATTGTAAACTACTACCAAGAAATATGTTAAATTTGTTTTTACCCTGAAATTGTGTTGTTCATGATAAGTATCTAAGGAGCTTTATTATCAACATAGTGTAAAAAAATGTATCACTGTAAAAAAATCCGCCACTACGTAGGTACCTATACCTACAATAAATTATTGATTTCAATAAAAATATACTATAGTTAAATCGAAAATCCAATCACAGAACCAATATAGGTATACAGACATAATTACATACAGTTGTGCCTTGTACATTTGTGTTAGGTACTTATTAAATGTACTTATTTAATGTAGGTATGATGCATAATATGCAGTATAATATCATAGCATTAAATATATAATTTTATTTCATGCATCAATAAGCAATGTACAGTTAAGATATTATATTAATATATGATTTAGCATATAGGTAAGTTTGCTGTGGTTATATGATATGGTTATTTTATTAGGTATCATAATAATTTTCATATTTAGTTAATTTAATAATATATTTATGTATAACCAATAGACAATAACCATAAAGGTATTTCGATTTTTAAAACGCTGTTTCACAACGTACCTACTTTAATGCAAGTCGTGGGATAATGTTGAAATAAATTTGTAAGAAATAAAATAGGTAATTCGAGTAAGCCATGTAATATACTTATTACTTACTATTATCATTATGTTGTCACTTGTCACTACAATATACCTACTGTTCACAAATATTTGTGTGCAACTTTACTTTAACCAAACAATAAATTAGTTGTCAGTTTGTCACAAGTGACGAGTGCAACCAAAAATCATGATTGTGGGGAGACGGGGAGTCAATTCTTGTTAAATACCTAAACATTTATTTCCGTGAAAGTAAACTATGAAGTAGGTATTGCAATGCTTTTAAAAAACAAATGATTCATTCTTTACATCTTTACAAGTATTTTTATTTTTATTTTTGTACAAGGGCCGTATTGTGTTACACGGTAAATCGGAGTGCTATAAGTGGGACATTCCCACTTGAAAAATTTTAGTTACCGTGGAAAAGCTGGCTCAGAATATACAAATATATACTACTGAACGTCTAATAAGTACCTACCTAATATGACGTTAATATTATTATCATATCAAAACAATAAAATTAATTTACTTTTAAACATCTATTAGTGGCCAAAACTAAAAAAAAATAGGCGGCCCAGGCCCCAAGGGCGTCATTTGAGATGTTACAGGATATGCTTATGCATAGGTACTTAAAATTTATCAAAATTGCATTTTATTGGCCTGACTATAATTTTTCCACACCGGGCAAAAATTATCTTTTCTTTTTTAATTGGTCTTAAATATCGGCAACCATGGTCATTACGTGATAGGTATTGATGTATTATTTAAATTAAATATAAAAATGTGTGATTTATGTTAAATATTTTATGTGTGACTGAGGATTTCAGGATTTGTTTTGTATACAATATTTTTAAGTACAAAAACGTCTATAAATATTTTAATTGAAATTGAAATACTAACTTAGGTATTCTTAGGTAGGCGCGTTCGATAAAAAAAAGTAGAACTCATATATAAATATTGGGTTCTGTATACTTTTTTCATTCAACGTCAAAATGTTCGAGTAAGGTGTTACACCAATTTTGTAGTTTAAAAATTCAGTTAATATATTTTGTGTAAAGCACGAACTAATGGACACAAATTGTGAAATCTCTGTATAATGCAATACGGTAAATACAAGTATACAACCTAATAATAGGTGGACAACGACTTTGTAAGCTCCCCGTGACGTGTAGTACGGTAAAATCCATGTCCTCTGAGCGGAACGTTCCCGCTTGGACCAGGGGTGGATCCCCAAGCTGTATTTCTAAACAATTTTAAACTGTTAAAAACAAAATAACAAAAAAAAATCATCAACATTTTCTGAAAACTAAGACTTGTCCCCCACCATATAATATATGGAGCCAGTGAGCCACCACTGTCTTGGACATAGTGTAATTACCACTGAGGAAAAATTTAACATAAAATTGAAAAATTAAATATTTGTCGGCTTAAATACGGTTCGGACAAAATATGTGTAGGCTAAAATACGTTTCGGCTAAAATATGGTTTGGCTAAAATATGTTCGGATTAAATATTTTTCGGCTTAAATACGGTTCAGATTAAATATTTGTCGGCTTAAGTACTGTCGGCTAAAATACGGTTCGGACGAAATATGTGTCGGCTAAAATATGTTCGAATTAAATATTTTTCGGCTTAAATACGGTTCGGCTAAAATATAGTTCGGATAAAATACTTGTCGGCTTAAATACTGTCGGCTAAAATACGGTTCGTACGAAATATGTGTCGGCTAAAATATTTTCGGATATTTTACGCGCTCCCTCAACAGCAGGTTAGGGTCAGTGAGCTGGCAGCATAAACATGTAACTTGGACTAATTGAAATAATGTAATTGTATATATTGAGCTATTTTTAAAAGTTAAGTAAGTAGGCAGTCCAAAATTAATTTAATGGTTTTTATTTAAAATATTCAATTTTTTTTCAATTTATTTAGTAATTTTAGTACAAAGTAAAATAAAAATTTATTTTTAGTAGGTATGCTCAACATGAATAGGTATTATTTTAGTTATTACCAAAAAACTATGAAAAATAATTCATTAAAACGTGCATTAAAAAAAAATCTCAAATCTATTGTATAATAAAATAAAGTGCTTTTTTGACAACATTATTGGTTATTATTTAAAAAATAAATTGAGTCGCACTATCACTACCCTGTAAAATGTGACCCTGGTTGTACCAACTTAAACCTAATATGTTACCTATAATGTTATACCTAATATTCTGGTGTTGACTTAACTTAACTAAGTAAAGTTAATTTTGTCATTAATTTTGCCCAGCCTCCTGTAATTTGGACTACCTATTAAAATAATCTTTATCTAATAATATTACATACCAGATTTTCCTATGGAGTCTGAAATTTCTTTCCACGCATTCTCTTTGATGCTATTATCTCTATAATTTTTGTCTTCCAATGTGTACAAAACAGGATAATTTCGATTCATACATTCAATAAGTTTTTCGTCGTCTATGGCAGTAAACGACTTCGACTCCATAATTTTCCGAAAACTAATTTAAGATTTTTTTTGAATTTGTCAATGATTTACATTAAATAAGCAATAATCATGTTTGTAAAATAAAATATATGAAATTGATACTTGCCTTCTACTGATTGATTTGGGTTTATATTTAACTATATTAACTACTATAATATATAACTACTGCAACGAATTAAAAATATTTAATACTATAAATATTAATTAGTTTATTCCCAAACAAGGGAAGGGACTATAGTAATACAATTTAATAAACAAAATTATATAAATTTGAATAAAAATTAAAAATTAATTTTATAACATGGTCTTTCACACGGCGTGAAACTCAAATGTCGACACTGTGGCGACCACAGCTCGATTCACGCGAGTGAAATAACAATCGCGCGCATGTCCAAACACGCACATGAATTATTAATAAGCAACAAACTGTTTTTCGGTACTTCAACTTTTGCGTGATCACGCATCACGCAATCACGGATGCGTGGTTGTAGGAAACCAGGCCTTGGACCGCGCTGGACCGCGTCAAGTTATTAATTCAAACCTTAGAAGAAATAATTGAAAAAGAAGGTCCATCAGATGTGAAGGCTGCAGCAACTGCTAATGGTTTGATTAGGTATTTTTTGTCTTTTCTATTTATTTTAACAGCTTTTTGTTTTAAAATATTATTTGATATTCTTGATCCACTCAACAAAGCATTTGAAAAATCAGATATTGATCTTTTGACAGCAACAGATCTAATTTTCTTTGCTCGCTATGAAGTTAAAAAATCTAGGAATGATAATGTATTTCAAAACACTGTAAATAATGCTTAAGATTTTATTAATGCATCTGATAGAGAGTTTGAAGAACTTAAACAGATGAAACATATAAGAGTACCTAGAAAACACGATCAAAATGTAAAATGTTCAGATAATGCTAATGTAGATCCGTTATATAAAATGAAAGTTGAGACATTTAACGTTATATTAGACACAACTCTGTCAACTTAAGAAAGTCGAATTAATGATGAACATATTGGTAATTTGAGGGATTTTTCATTATTCTCAAAGAAAAGAATTTATGAAATAAATATTAATGTTAAAAAGTTTCCAATAGATAGTTTTAGTGTATTTTGTTCAACTTATACAATTATTTCACAAGAAGATCCCAAAACAAATATTTACAGTTTGTTAAAATTTTTAAAATGTTAAATAATAATATGAATTGCCTGATGAATTACATCAAACACACAATTTTGATGAAGATGAGAAATAACCATCATCGTCAAGTGATGAAGAACTATTACCTACAAAAAGTACATGGGAAATGCAAAATGCTGGTAGTATAAATCATGACGTGTACAGCAAACATGAGTACAGTTTTTCCAAATCTTTACATTGCGTTGAAAATAACTGTAACATTGCCAGTTAGTACCGCAAGTACAGAAAGGTCATTTTCACGTTTGAAATTACTTAAAACCAGACTCAGAACAAGTATATCTCAAAACCCATTGGAAAACCTATTAATAATATCTTGTGAAAATGATATTGAAGACAAAGATGAAGTGGTTAAAACATTTGCAACTAAGAGTAAAGTTCTTACTAAACTACATACAATGTAGTTTTGTTTTTAAATATAATGGTTTTATATAATTTTTATTGCTGAAAAAATTATTAGTTTTTGTTTTTTATTGCTATTTATTTTGTAACTTAAATTAGGTAAGTTTATAATATTATATTGTTTTCACAATATATTGATAATTTATCAATTACACATATGTTCAGTTTAATTTTGTATTAATTATTTATTCTTCTTGTTTAATTTAATACAATAAAAAACTTTTTTTAAATACGATTGAATCTATTCCAGTTGTTTTTTGGCTCTTTACACAGTTGTGCCATTTTCTTTGTTTACCCAATTCATTTGAAGTGCCCTGTTGTAACTAAATACCACGAGTAAAATAAATAAAATAAAAACTCAAATTGTACCTATGTTAATTAAAAAAGTTAATTACATATTTACATTTATGCAAGATGTAAGACATGATTAAGAATATATTTGTACTGTAGGACCACTAGAATGTTCTTGTTGTGCATAATTAAGGAATTGATGCTCTGGAATTGATACTCCCGTATCCAGAAATTGTTTTTGGAGGGGGGTCCCAATCCCAAAATATATATATTGTAATTTTATTGAATTTAGGTTTTTTATATTTGGTTAAAAATAAGACATTGGAAAAATTTCAGGGGTGGGGGGTCCAGACCACTTGGACTCCCCCCACTCCCTCCTCAGATACGACTCTGTTTTGAAGAGGATTATTTTTGTTGGTGAGTGGGTGGGTGATGGGTGTATTGATTCAAAATAAAATTGTAATAGGTGGTTCAAAATACATCGGCACCCCTGAACGACACTTTCCTTCCATACGCCGGTCCAAGCACAATGCTGGAGGAGTAGTGCACCGCGATCGGGTGGCATATATAAAGGCGCGTCCACACGAGAGCACGCACACGCTGAGCATGTGTACTCACGCCGTGCGTCGCACAAATTTCCATCGTTTGGACGGTATCCCGAGCTCTCGTGAATTCTCGCGACGCATAGCGAACGCGATCCGATTGTCGTCGGTAACTTGACATTGCTCAAAGACATAATTTCCCGACACACTGCTCCGTTTGGACGTATTTTTGATTAAAAAATTATTTTGCATGCGTTCTGTTTTGCTACCAGTCTTTTAGAAAATAATGTTCAAGCTAAGTTTTAGCCATGGAGTGGAGTAATGAAGCTTGTATTGAATTAATCCAGGAATATGAATTAAAACCAGTCTTATGATATCCGAGTCATGAGTACTATTTTTCTAAAACGAAAAAACAAGAAGCGTGGGAAGAGATAGCGAAAAATATAAATAAGGATATCGAAGAGGTAAAAAAAAAGCACAGAGTTTACTAGGATCTTTTTGAAGAGAAAATTCCAGTCTTAAAAACCATGGGAACAGGTAAAGGTAAGTTAATACTTTTAGGTACCTAGGTACTAATAAATTAGTAAAAACTATCAAGTGTATTTGTTAATATAATATTAAAATAATATATTGCATTATACATCTTAACACAAATATTTTTTTAAAAACTTACGACATAAGTGAACATAATTACTAATTCATTCGAATGCATGAAGTTATAACAATATAATATAATATAATATAATATTATTATAAAAACATAGAAACAATTAATTTTTAGACGTACTAGTTGTAGTAGCAGATTATAGCACATAGTAAATTAAACAATGAAGTCTAGTTTATTGCCAGTATTATTATTTGGTATTTTTAGAATCATATTAAAAAGTTTATACATATCTATGTACATATCTATTGACAACTATTTATAAGTAAACTGATTTACAAAATATTTAATATTTTTGTAACCAAATAACAATAACAATATACACAAATTATGTATAAAGACATAAAGTTACGCTACAGCACATTTTAATTTAAAAAAATAGTTAAAAATATAAAATATTATTTTCAATTTAAGACGAAAAGGCGTTTATAAGTCTAAATGGTATGCTTTTTGTTGAAATATACAATTAATATTAGTATTCAAACCATGTAAACACACGTGCATGTACTATGTCGTTTTCTAATAGATACTTATGCAGTTACGATGTAGCTGTGCAACACCTTTACTCATAGGCGGAACTAGACATTTTAATTAGACTGGGCCACTCATGAGAGTAATTTTTCACCTATCATACTCAAAAGAAATAAGGGTGGAGAGTGATATATGGAACATTAATGTTTTTTTTTATTACAATACAACTGTATAACATAGGTAATTATTGATGTTATAAATCTAAAATTGTATCTCTTATAAGTTATAATATAAACTAAAATGTTACATGTGAAATACAGATACTAATAATATTTAAAATTGTATCTTAAAGTTAAGACTTATAAAGCTAAACGACGTTCATATGGGACCATTCTTTTAAATTCTTCGATCACATCATTAATGTCGACATTTTTTGCCATGGTTTGTTCAATATATGGAAGCATTAAATTTTCCAATCGCCCTTGAGTCATTGTCGTCCGTAGCTTAGTTTTAATATGTGTTAGCTTCGAAAAAGCTCTTTCACACGAAGCACTTGTGACTGGTATGACAGAGAAACCTTTTAATACTTTTCTATGCTGAAAAAAAATGGTCTCAATACCATTTTCTCGTAACCATTTTAACCAAAATGCACAGTCTTTATTAGTAAGAATATCATCTTTGTTTCGTGCCTTCAAAAGATGTATTTCACTTACAAATTCGTCCTTTGATAAATCAAAATGATTTGTCAATAAATTAATGTCATCTTTGCTCAATTCAAATTTTAACATTTTCCCCACACCAGTAATGATTGAAGTGCTTTCTTGATTAAAACGTTCGTCAATTCCTTGTACTAATGAATCAATCAATGGATACATTGTAGAAACTCGGATTTCCTCTTTCTTGGTCTCAAATACAAACTGATTTTTCCAATTTTCATCTCTACGTGCAGGCAGTTTTCTAGGTCTGACTGATGGTATGTTTACGCCATGTTCTTCACAAATGTGCTGACTTTGATCATAAATATCATCATAAAATAAACTATCGGAACGCATATTTTCTATTGCCAAACGAAGACACTTAATCTCTTCCAAAGCTGTCAAAATACTTAATCCGGGATCTTGAAGTACTCTACTAACTTTTACAATCAACTGTAGAATAGGATGCATCAGTTCGAGACAGATGATAAAATTAAAATTTAAGCATTGGGAAATAATACCCTTTCCTTTAGCTTTTATTTCTGGTTGCTTAGTTGAATAATTTATTTCATTAACTGTCTGAATTATAACCGAGAAGTTGTCTCGAATTGCTGTTACAGCTTCTGCCCTACAAGCCCATCTAGTTGTTGAAAGGGATTTTAAAGTCTTTAATTTTACACCAACACTTTTTTGAATTTTTTCAAAAACCGCGTGTCGAGATGGACTGCCTTCAATAAAATTGTATATTATTTGAACTGTTCCAAAAAAATCAAAAATCATACTATTCTCTTTACGCGAAATGCAAGAATCTACAAGTACAAGGTTTAAGCAATGAGCAAAACAGTGTACGTATAATATTTTAGAGTTTTTTTCTTTACATCGGGACTGAACTCCAGAAATATGACCTGCCATTGCGGCTGCGCCGTCGAAACAAACGGAAGAAACAGAGAGCCAATCGAGTTTTAACTTATTGACTATTGTGTTTAAAACATTAAAAATGGATTGTGCATCAGTAGTTTCTAGACGCTGCAGAGAGATGAATAATTCGATAGGTTTATTTTCTACATCATCAAAATATCTTACTACGATTGCCATTTGCTCAATGTGACCACTGGTCTCATCAGCCATAACTGCAATCTGTTGACCATTTAACCTCTTGCATATTTCTTGAAACATCCCATTATGAACTGAGGCTATTATATCATTTTGAATCTTTCCACTCAAATATTGTGCGTTCTTAGGCCCATGTTCTAAATGATTTTTTATAATAGGATCGTATCGTTTGAGTAGATCTACGATTTCTAAAAATAGTCCTTTATTCACACTATCTTCATGCTCAAGATGTCCTCTGAATGAACTTCCGCTTTTGGTTAATATAATTATAACATCAATTAAACGTTTGATGATATCCCGGTTTTCTAAACGTATTTTTTCACGAGCTGCTAATGTGATTTCTTTTTGTTTATCCAACTTAACATCAATGGGAATTCCTTTTTTTAAATGTTCCCACGACATCACACTATCAATATGACATTGTGACTTCTCGTGTAGTCTAAAAGCTTCAGTGGCACCTTTCCAATTAGTAAAACCTTTCTTTATAAACGATTGATCGATATGACCTTTTTTAATTATATTATTCGAAGAGAATGCTCGACAACAAAAACAAAATGCTGCGTTTATACTTTCACTGTATTCTAACCATTTAAAAGTTTCGTACCATGATTTTTGAAAAGAACGAAATCGATCCCCGAATTTTACTCTTGGATAAAGAGATAAGTGGACTTGGCAGGGCCCTTTGAGTAATTTTGAGTGTCTTTCTAAACGATCAGATGGTAATGGTAAAGCTGGGTCATTATGTTCAATGAAAGATGTTTGCAACTTCAAATTTTCGGATTTCAAATGATCAGAAGGCAATGCAATTGCTGTGGTATTTTGAACTTTAACAGTTTTTAAATTGGAATTTACTGATTCCTTGTTTGGACTTTTTCGGATAATATATCTAAAAACCAACCAATATATAAATTTTAGAATATATATTATGCCTGTCCTAGACAATTCTGTATATTATTAAACAATTTATAAAATATATTTATTATATTGTTATTATATATTGTATATTTATTATATTATATTTAATATTGTTTATTATATGTTTTATATTGTAATATGGACAATATTAGTTTATACAATTTTATAACTAGGGCGCGGATTTTTATGTAATAAAAGTCAAAATATGTTAATATTTATGATCTTTTTTTTTTAGCAAAATATGTATTAAAAAACTTGAAATATTTATTTTTTTTTGTTAGTAATATAATATAATAGAACTAGTAATTCAATTGTGAACAACTGTGCAAAATTAATAAGTAATAAATAATGAATAATAATGTTACATTTTACATTTATGTTACATATATTGTACTGTTTTATTATCAATAACACTAAAAATAAAATAATTAAAATGGTTTTTACTATAAAATGATTGTAGTTCTTAAAAGGCTTAACTGCTGTTAGTCTGTATGCAATAAGCGAGTTGGTGCACATAAAAATAGGGCCTGCTAGATAATAAATACCTAGATCTTACATCTAGTAATGCTTTAGTATACAATTAATTAAATTTAACACTTAAAATAAATATAAAATTAATAACTTACTTGTCCATTTTGCTAACCATGCATCTGTATCCTCAGTCCGTTCACCAGTGGGTATGGTCGTCAAATAAACAAAAAATATTAAACTATTTAAACTAATAACCTTATAATGTCTATATTTGGATTATTCGATAAACGATAATAAAAAAAAAAAGATAAAACCCGTAGGTATTGAACGTATGAACAATGAAAATAATACGGCGAGACTCGCAGTGACATTTTCTAAAAATAAATATCAATAATTTAAAAACTTTTGATAATGATTTGATTTTGATGACCAGCTGTAATTCCTAGTTCACATGAGAGCAATACTACTAAATATATTTTTAACATTTGAACTATTCTATTTATTACGTACAGTTAATTTCTCAATTTTCTTTTACATTTATATCTAATTTTTTTATTACATTTAAAACAATAGATTCTTAGCAAATGTATACATTAACACGGAACCAATTAGCCTGGGCCATGGCCCAGTTGGCCCAGGCCGTAGTTCCGCCTATGCCTTTACTATCGCTTTCTATATTATATACGGATACGGGATGGCCTCGATTGTTCCTATAAATAGGGCCTTTGATGTATGTGATAATCACTTGCACAGACGCTGTCATACCGAGTGTACGCGGTGTGTGTGTATAGTCACAGTTTAATTGTAAAGTTGTACGTTATTATATATTATACTTATACATAATCATATTGTCGTGTTATTACTTATTATATTAATACTAACATCATTAGTCCGTCAAGCTTCACTTTCAACACTTTTGAAGCATTTAAGTTTTTGCATGATCGAGATGATCCACACTGAAAAAAAAATCTCGAGCTATATTGACAATACTGTCTTATTAAACTTTAACAATATTTAAATTTGTCATCACGATAGTGTTATGTTATTCAAACAATATATTTGTTAAATTTGTAATTGTTTTATCATGATGAGAATCTATATTATCAATGTTGTTGCCAAAAAATATTTGTAATTGATAAGATATTATTAAAATGACAATAGAAATATTATCGTTCCTGTTATATTATTTTGTATTCATCACAAAATACAAAACTATTTATTGCTACTTGTTTTCCGAAATACCCGAGGTTCGTCAGCAAAATTATCATCGTGACAATTATATTACCAAATGAACAATCAACTATTAAGCATTTTTGTCGTCACCTATACTTTGTTCAGGTTAAGAGTGTCCAAAATCGAGCATGCATACTGAGCCGCCGACAGCTGTCAGACCCCCCAGGCGACAGCAGACGCACTGTGATTGGTCAGCACTCAGCATTGTCGACCGCCGTCGTCGACTGTCGGAACGGACTATCTGCCGCCGTCTATATACAGATGGTTGTGCGTCGGCACACCAGAGCGCTCCCCATGCATGCGCGAACAGAACCAGTTTTCGTCTGAGCGACTGGACACTCTTAACCTGAACAGAGTATAGTAGCGACTATCATAGAGTTATCTCGCGGGTGACCGGAGTGACTATGGCACCGTTCGACATGGGCGCTTTGAACGCTTTAAGCGCTTATAAGCGCTGCCCCGTCGTTCGTCTTGGCGCTTTGAAACCCTCAGACTACAACCGTGACGTCACGGAAAATAGGTGGTACGTCATGAGTTGACGCTCACGGTCGCTTAACAAATCGAGGTAATACAGTGAAAGCGTGAGCGCTATTTCCCAAGACGAACGCTCAAATGTGAAATTATAAGAGCTGATAACAAGATTAATTTGACGATAACCGTAAACCGTTTTACATTCACAAATATTAATACGTTTTTAATATATTAAATTTTTTAGCTGTTATTTGTTTATACATTTTTATACTTTTACTCAAAATGTCTGAACCAGAAGTAGAAGTGACGTTAATAGAAGATTCCGGTGTTGAATATACGTGTATGATGACGGCTGAAGAAATGTATCGAGGAAATAGTGGTAATTAATTATATTAATAATAGGTACTTGGTTTTGTTATACTAGAGAAAAATCAGTGAACGGTATGTTCAGTTATATTGCATAGACACAAATTTGCTGTCTATTTGCACAAATTAACTAAGTTAATTATTTAGGTTTAAATGTTCAGTTATTGACTCAAATTTAAGTTCAGGGCATAACTCAAATTTAACACATCCAGTACAGTGACTTCCTAGATAACCAATGTACAGCAGAGAGTTACCCACTAACAAATTATGTACCTGCAATAAAGGTACACGAACACAACAACAAAATTGTAGATCACCAACTATATGCATAATAAATTGATAATATTTTTATAAATATATCTATCTTTGCCTATTCCTAAAATTTAGTACTGAATAATAGGGAGTCACTGTACTGTATGCACAGATATAGATAATAAACTAGATTGCTAACTATAGTCCGTTTCACAGCACTAGATATTCGATTACAGCGCGACCCGTGGACAATTCTCTTCAGGGTTTCTAAAAATGTTCAAATACAAGCGCGCCAAATTTAAAAAATAAAATGACACCAGCTGCTGTTATGTACATTTTAGTAACCATTGCAGTACATTTAAACACAGCAGCTGTTGCTATTATATCGAAGTATTTCGCTCGTAGACACGTCACATACTTATATACACGTCATCACGCTGTGTTATACAATACGGGAGAGGGCAGCTGCAGCTGTCGGGTATAACCTTGATCTGTTGCGCATACCTTATATTTTTTTTTCACATCCTTGTTTTCTAACAAACTTTGTGACGTACGCACGTGTTCCCGCTCTTAATATCTGTGATTTGAATATATTATTTAAATATTTTAACTGAAATTTTCAGTTTTTTTTTTAAAATATTGTGTATCTTTGTGAATAATTTATAATGTCTATTCGTCCTGACATTCACTCCCAAACTAAAAAAACAATTTTTAGTGTTTATAAATATTTTAAAAAATTGTCTAATGACAAATCAAATCTTGAAGTGGCCAATTTTTTTAAACAAGCTCAGCAAATGACTGCGGAGGCATGTGAAGTGAGCATTGCGACTGTGAGGCGTATAACTTCTGAGGCATCTAAGTCTTCGTGTTCTGAATCTGAGGAAGGACCGAAATTTACGTCTCCCCGAAAAACATTCAAACGTGTGAAGTATGCGACTGACATCGACGATTTTGATGTAGACATTGTACGGCGGACAGTGCATGAGTTTTATGATAACCGTGAGTACCCAACTACACAAAAAATTTTAAGTGCTTATAAAGAAAAAACGGGTTATAGTGGATCTAGAACTTTAATGTGGCGAATTTTAAGATCATTAAATTTTAAATATAAAAAATGTAATGACGGTAGACGATTTTTCATGGAACGGAATGATATTGTTGCTATGCGCGTAAAATTTTTACGTAAAATGTGTAACCTTCGTCAAAGTAATGTCACTCGAACTATAGTTTACCTGGATGAAACTTGGGTTAACCAAAATCATTCACGTGGTCAAATTTGGCAAAATTCCCAAAATACTGAAGGATTAAAGGTACCGACTGGAAAAGGAGGTCGATTGCTTATTTGTCATGCTGGTTCTAGTAAATTTGGTTTTGTAAATGGTTCTAAATTAGTATTACGGTGTAAATCAAGTGCTACACATCCAGATTACCACACACAAATGAACGCCACTATATTTAAGAAATGGTTTATTGATATGTTAAACCATTTGGAGGAACCTTGCGTTATTGTAATGGATAATGCATCTTACCATTCTGTTCTTTCTGTCAATTATCCAAAATCAAATGCTATAAAATCAAGTGTTCAACAATGGCTCAGAGAAAACGGAGTAGATTTTTCTCCATTAGAAACACTGAGTGAATTACGGGAACGTGTAAAGTCATTAATACCCAAGGAAAAAAAATATGAACTTGATGAAATTGCACTTCAGATGGGCCATGAAGTTGTACGTTTGCCACCATACCACTGCAAATACAATCCTATTGAGTTGATATGGGCACAAGTAAAAGGGGAAGTCGCTAAAAACAATAAAACTTTTAAATTTGACGATGTCGAAAAATTGTTAAACGACGCATTGGACTCTGTAACTGTTGATAATTGGAAAAAATGTACCGATCACTGCCACAAACTGCAAGACGATGATTTCATCAAAGAAGGATTAAGAGACGAAATTTTGACACCAATAATACTGACAATCAATCCTGATGATAGTAGTGATAGTGAAAGCGACAGTGAAGAATTTTAAGTATTTTTTGTCATTAAAAATTACTAACTATTGTACAGTTTTAAAGTTTTAATTATAATGTAGTAATATTATTATGTATACAATGTGCACGTTTAATATTCTTAATAAATATTGTGTTTTTAATAAACTGTAAAAAAGAATGTTTCGTTATTATTTTTAATCGTTAAAGACATAAATAATGACTAATGAGATTTGAAATTGCCGCGGTTTATTCATAATTGGGAAACAATGGAATGTCAAACTTAGTCCACGGGTGGCGCTGCAATCGAATATCTAGTGTTGTGAAATGGACTATAGTATAAATTGACAAGCAAGCCGGGAGACGCCGATTTTCCGCCATGTTGCTTGTGGGCACGGATATAGATACTATGGTTGCACAACGAGCACGGATATGACGGCTCTGAATGTTCTTATCGAGAATTAAAAAAAATTCGCGTTATACTAGCGCCCTCTATGGTCTGGTAAATCATATACCCGCGATTATCTAAATTATAAAATTGTTTGTAAATCTAGGTTATATTTAGAATATGTATATCAATATTATTAATTTAATAATTATATTCATTATACATCACATAATTACTGTCTACTGTGTTGAATAGGTACTGATATTCCGTGTATTGAATACTTATACTCTGCATTTATAATATTATATACTGTTTAGTTATTTTATATATTTAATAAAATGCCAAAAAATTGTTGTGTGCGTGAACCTCATAATATTTTAAAACCATATTGTAGTGTACCTAAAGATGAATTTAAAAAAATGTTATGGGAAGCATCATTAGGTATGCAATTGAAAAAAAGTGATCGTGTTTGTGCTACTCATTTTAATCAATCCGATATTGTTATTTGTTAGTACATGGTCAAGTGGTGAAGGAGTAAATAAGTACACGGTATCAAATGTTTTTATTATTTTTCATTTACATTAAAATATTATAAACACAATTGTGTAACATTTTTCAACTTAAGTAGAACGTTAAATAAAAAAAATTCAATATATAAAAAATATCACTGCAATATATTTACAATTGAGTTTAAATAATAATACTGTTTAATACAATTTTTAAATAATACTGTTTCCTTAGATATGTTTAAAAAAATCGCAACTCAAAAAAGATGCACTTCCGGTGAACATTAAAAACATTAATCCTATGATACAGTCCGATACCTATTGAAGTTTGTTAAATTATAAAAGTTTCTATATACTATATTTTTTAAATAAAACATTGTTTAATATGAATAAACACACCATGGAATTCGATCAAATATCAACTGCCTGTGAAAGGACTATCAGCCAGACCATCGATAGTGATCTAGAACCTTTGCCAGCTAAAAAACAAAAAGTGATTGTTTTATTATACCTACCAAAATGTATTGTTCAATATTTAACATTATTAACATTCTTAAATTTAATTCAACAGATAGAACTAATAACACCACCAAATTCCTTATATAGTAAAATTTCAAAAAATAGTTTATCGTTGACTGTCCCAAATAATTGGTTTGCTAGTTTAGCTCTGTATACACCCAATATTTTGGTGCCTACCTTTCATAAATTAAGCTTATTTAAAGAAAATTATAAAAGATCTGTAGAAAAACAACTCATTATTACTGAAGGTAATTTTTCTGTTATAATATATCAAACACAAAATTTTTATTTTTATCTTAATTCATACTATTCTATTTTAGATTCTAAATTGATTACCTATACATGTAAATGGGAAAGAATTGGCATTATTAGAAATTGGGTTAAGTGATAATGTTATAAAAACCGAAGATGATGTAGAGGATTTATTAAATATTTTTGATGAAATTAAGTGTTGTGAAGGAGTAACACCTTCAAAGGCATTGTTGAATAAAATATCCGTGTTCAGCCAAAATATTATTGAATCTGATGGTCTATGGAGGCACAAAAATTGTTCAACAATACTCAAAGATGATGATGGGTAAATTAAATACTAAACACATCATTGGATCAAATGTTTCTTTGTGTTAATATGTAGTATTTTATTTTTTAGTGATTGTAATAATTTTATTTGGTGCAAACGTCTATTATTTTCAATGCAAAAAAAAAAATCTAGGATAAATGCAAAAAAAAATATCAGAACATATTTTTCCCCCAAAAAAAGATTAATTTTGCAAAGAATTCAAAATGTAAAACAAACTGTAAAAAAAAAACATTTATTGGCTACTAAAAAAATTAATAAATTAGAAAATGATTTCATCAGCATTAAAAATAAGATGAAGGATATCGATCAATTGACTCTAAACAACATTTTGGAAAGTACAGATATTTCTAAAGGGCAGTCTGAATTAATAAAAGAAATAGTTATGGCAGCAAAGGTTAAAAATACTAAGAGTCGGAAGATACAATGAAAATTGGATGTTATTATGCATGCTATTTCAAATAAGGTATAACAATTTATTTAATTTATCTACTTAATACTTTATATCTTTATCTAAAATATTATTAATAAACTATATTATGGTAATTGCCTAATATAGGTCTCCAGGTGGTTATTTATTTCTAAGGGAGCAAAACATATTACCTTTACCATGCATAAATACACTTCGAAAGCATTTGTTGGCTGTTAAAATTGGTTGTGGGTTTGATGAAGATTTTTTCAAACTCTTAAAAAAAAAATTCAGCAATAAAACTGAATATGAAAAAAAAGTTATATTAGCGTTTGACGAAATCTTCTTAAGAGAAGGTTTGGGTGTTAATACCAGAAGTCTCACATATCATGGGTTAGAAGATTTTGGAGATGGATTTGATGTTAAAACATCTGAGAAAACCAACCATGGGTTGGTATTAATGATACAAAGTTTGGCAGAAAACTTACATCAATCTATAGCAGTTTTTGCCTCCAAGGGATCAGTAAAAGGTAAATTTAGAATTAAATATAAGAAAAAATATTTCACATAATATAGGTAATGCATATTTGCATAAATGCAAATTGAATTTAAATAGGAGTTGATCTGGCAAAAATTATAATTAAAGCAATACTTCTACTTGAGAATGCGGGTGTTCAAGTTCTTGGTATAACTAGCGATGGGGCATCCACAAATCGGACAATGTGGAAAATATTAGGTGTTGGTGCAAAAATTGAAAAAATTCAAAATTCGTTTGAAAATCCTATTGATGCTAATAGAAAAGTATTCATTTTTTCTGATGCCCCTCATCTACTTAAAACCATCAGAAATAGATTACACTCAAAAAAAACTTTAAAAGTAAGATTTAATATACATGACATATTATGTAAGTATATTTATAATTTATGTATAATTATATTATATTATATGTATACAATAACTCTAAATTATACATTTTCTATTTTTAGGTCAATCCCCAAGATGGCTATGTTAAATGGCAAATTTATGAAAATTTATTCATGCATGATTCAAAAACAACTTTCAAAGTATGTCCTAAACTTACTAAAAACCATTTTAATTTAGATAATTTTACCAAGATGAAGGTGAAATATGCTGCCCAGGTTAATATTACTTATACATAATACAATTTTAGTAGTTCATAGCCGTATTATAATGAGGTGTGTTTATCAGATTTTTAGTAAATCAATGGCAGACGGAATTAAATTGTATAACAGCAAAAATTATTCTGGTTTTACTGAATGTGAAGACACTATTAAGTTTACTCTTAAAATGAATAACCTTTTTGATGCTCTGAACCGAAAATTTCCTGCTGAAGGCATCAAATCAAATAGTCCTGATCTAGAGGTTTTTTAAGTGTTACATGTAGTGTGTATATATGTACTTCTTCTGTGGCTGTCATATAATGGAAGTGTTAAAACATAATTTTTAATACCTAACAATAGTTAACATAGTTAACATGGAAATAACTTAAATTATGATTAATTAATTTAATTTTTAAGGTACTAAGAGATGCATTGAATTGGTTAAACAGTTGGGAAAGGAATTTGGAACAAAATTTAATAACTGATAATGATTTTCTGACAAAACAAACGGCAGAAGGTCTAAGAATGACCATTCAATCTACAATAGATTTATCTAATTTCCTTTTAAATGATTGTGGCTTTGCATATGTTTTGAGCAATAAATTCAATCAAGACCGTGTAGAGGTATGATAGTTGATGTAGAAAATAAGCATCAAGTTCTAAACTTATTCTCATCTAAATCATAAAATATACCTATATAACATAAAAATAATAACAATGGACATTTTTCAGAATTTTTTTGGTATAATTAGGCAAACTGCAGGTCCATATGACCATCCGTCAACACCAACATTCCTTCAATTATATCGAATGTTGTCAGTCTATTCAATAATTAAGCCCCCAAAATCGGGAAATTGTAGCATATTAGAAGGTACCTCCTACCTATATTTTATTTTGTGCAATTTAAATTATAATGTATCTGTTTAATTAATATCTTGAATTTTATATTTTAAGAAAATTGCCCACTAATTTCTTTAGCTGACATCAAAAGTATAATTCATGACCAAAATAATTCTATTGAAAGAAATAACAAGATTAAAAAGTTGAAAGCGAAGATTGATGGAATTGTTGAAGAAGGCTGTTGGACATTTGATGATGTTTTTTCAGAACACAATTACAGTGATTTAGATTCTTCTGTGTTTGAGTGCATCGTTTATTTTTTAGCTGGGTAGTATAAATGTTATTAGTTCAACTTACTATCTATGGTATATTCTAGTTATGTCCAATAATCAATTACTTATTGTTGTTAAAATAATATTTATTATGTCTTGTTTCTCAGGTAGGTACATAACAAGGAGAATGTACATTGTGCATTCAAAGTCTGACTACAGATTTGAAATCAACACATTTGGCAGCTGATTTGGTTAATATTAAAACAAAAGGATATTTAGTTCATCCCCAACACAATTTATTTAAAATTTTAGAAGCATTAGAACTGTGTTTTATGAAACATTCAGAAAAAGCAGATCCTTTTACCGACATATATGAAGAATTTTTTCAAAAAGAAAACTTACATTTATCATTTCCATGTGCTCTTCATAAAACTGAAATATTTATTGATATATTTGTAATGTATATAACCATGCGTATGAGACAACATACTTATGCTAGAAATAATAAAAATAAAAAAAGTAATAAAAGTAAAAAAAAAATTTCAAAATTAACAACTACATAAGGGGTCAATAAATATTTTTCCAGCAAAATTCAATTGTAAGCATTTTAATTAGTTCTTTCATAATATTTAGCATATATATTTAATACTTAAAAACATTAACTTTAATTTAATGTATAAAATATGTACATCAATATGTTTAGTGACTTACTTTTTAAAAATTCCATATTTCCGTGTAACAATAATTATTATATTTTTGAATAAATTAAAGAAATAATGAACAATATTTTTATTTATTTGTTAATTTATTATTGTGATTAGTTATGGTAACATGGTATAAGAGTTCAATAATAATTACTGTAGAGGGCGCTAGTAAAACGCGACTTTTCGTCAGATTTGATAAGAACATTCGGCGCCGCTCAACGCTGTGATCCAATATAGGCCGACGTGCAACCATAGTATCTATATCCGTGTTGTGGGCTCATAGATAATAAATACATGGATAGGACGCCTCAAATTCACGATTGGATCTTCGCAGGAAAAAATTTTTTGTGATCCATGGTGTCAAAAATGTCCACCAGAGTGAATCACGTCTAGTCTAATCCCTATCATCTTATCAGTTATCGTTGATAAAAAAACGATGATAATGTGATTTGAATTTTTGATTATTTATTATATTTTGTATTATTTTATTTTATTCATCAATCATTATTAAATATAATTACACATAATTAAAACCAAAAAATAAAAATAAAAGGAAAAAAAGGACCAAGGGAAAAAAAACCATGAAAGTAAAAACCAAATTTTTATATTTTGCTTTATAATAATAATAATGATTTATATTCATATTATAAATTTGTTTTACAATAACTATAATTTCTTCCAAATTTGAACTTAAATTTAAAATCGTTGTTTTAAATTTTCAATCCTTAGCTATAAAAATTGAACAATTTATAATTTTTAACTACGTTTTAAAAATTTGTCACAATACAATAATAAGAATAATAATTTCAAATAAGTTTCAAGTTTTAAAAAAATGTTAATACAAACATACAGTCTACAGTTATAATAATAATAATTTCAAATAAGTTTCGAGTTTTAAAAAATTGTCAATACAAACATACAGTCTACAGTTATAATAATAATAATTTCAAATAAGTTTCAAGTTTTAAAAAATTGTCAATACAAACATACAGTCTACAGTTATAATAATAATAATTTCAAATAAGTTTCAAGTTTTAAAAAATTGTCAATACAAACATACAATAATAAGAATAATAATTTCAAATAAGTTTCAAGTTTTAAAAAAATGTTAATACAAACATACAGTCTACAGTTATAATAATAATAATTTCAAATAAGTTTCAAGTTTTAAAAAATTGTCAATACAAACATACAGTCTACAGTTATAATAATAATAATTTCAAATAAGTTTCAAGTTTTAAAAAATTGTCAATACAAACATACAATAATAAGAATAATAATTTCAAATAAGTTTCAAGTTTTAAAAAAATGTTAATACAAACATACAGTCTACAGTTATAATAATAATAATTTCAAATAAGTTTCAAGTTTTAAAAAATTGTCAATACAAACATGCAGTCTACAGTTATAATAATAATAATTTAAAATAAGTTTCCTGTTTAAAAAATTGTAAGTTTAACATCGTCATGTTGTAAATCATCATATAAATGTAAAAAAAAAAAATTATAAAATTATAAATGTTAAAATAAATCATAATTAAATAATAAAATATTGTTCACAAGTATGAATGATCGAACGCTGGTGTAGTACTTATAGTTAAAAATTCGGTGGAATTTTTCAATGACTCTCTAATTTGTGTACCCTCAATTGATGATAAAGTTGATAGATGTTGATTTGGTACTTTTTTTTTTGAAATAAATCTTGCTTGCGGTTCAATTTTTCTTTTTCTGGCCAATTCTAAGTTTGATGTTTTTTTAAAATCTATATTTTTTCCTAACGTTGTCAATATGTTATCGCACTGTCTAATTATATATATCTGATCTTCTTCGTTCATATTTGCTCGACTATGCATACCAAGTATCATTTCTAATTTGTTTTTAATTTCTTCATTGTTTTCCATTATATTTTCATTTTGCTTCAATATTTCTTGTTTTTGTAAAAACCCATTATCGACAACTAAATCACATGGTAATGGCAAATACTGGTTTTCATTTTCTACTGTTTCTGAATCTGATGCAGTCTGTTGTTTAGCACATGCATGTATATGTTTACAAATGTTAAAATAAATAACATTATTCATGCAAGTACATTTATAAGTGTGTACACATATTTTACAGATATTACATCGTAGTAGACAATCACATGATACTGTGGTTTTTTCGACTCTATATTGAATATTTATGTCCGTCTCGGAATTAACCAACCAATTACCATTAACTTCAACAACCATATCCGGTGTGATTTTTGTACTTTTATTGTGAGCTGCAATAATTTGTGTCAGTTTATAAGACATTTTTTGTTTTGAAATTTTAATGATTCTTTCAAAACTTTTGTCTCTTACCAATGACATTAGGGCATTAATCGATAAATCTAAACGTTTGCAGCTTTTGCCTTCTAAATAACAATATTTTATTGATTTATGGAGTGCTTCAAGGTACATGTTAGTATTAATACCAACATGTTTTCTATTAAAATAGGCCCACTTTTCTGCTCTCTGTGAATATGTAGTCTTAAAGTACTTTCCAAAATCTGCTGTATCTTCATCATTTAGAAGATCATCTAATACCTTTTGCAGCTCAATCACAAAATTATTTTCGTCTGTTTCGTATAACAAAGCTTTTAAAGTTTTAAATACAATATTTTGTTTTTCATTTGAGTGAATCTTTCTTAAATTTTTTGCCCAGTTCCTTAATACATGCCAAGTACACAATAGCTGTTTGCCTGCAGGTCCCATTACAGCATTCCATGCGTTGTAAAATGCCGGTTCATCATCAGACATAAAAATGTTTGCATTAATATTACCAGTTATATTTTTGATACACCGAAAAAAGTGGCTGTATATGTTAGTATCAGATCGATTGGAAAAACAAAAGGCTACGGGATATCCATTTCCGTATTCATCTACTACAACTACAGTGTACAGTTGGAAGTTATACCCATTTAGTCCATGTGTACCATCTAAACATACTTTGTCCTTTCCAAATTTTAATAATAACTCAGATTGAAATTGAGTCATTATTACAAGACAAAAATCATTCAAAGTGAAGCATGGAACACAATTATCATTAACTCCTTGTTGCTTATAATATAAAATTGGACTTTCATCACCTTTTTTCATCATTTCTTTTACCCAAAGATCTACACTTATCGCATCATTTTGGTGTTTTTTTGTTGAGTATGAAATATTAAAATCACGCTTGATATTGTAGATATCTTTTTTTTCTAGCAAATGAATTCTTTTAATACTATCCATCTCAATGTTTGATGATCGAACATCTTGCAAAATTCTGTTGACTGGAACACCCAAGGATAATTTTCCTATTAAAAATATTGAAAGGTTATATCGACATAATCTATTAATCATATATGATATGTTATATAATTATGAACATAAATAACTTTATATTTGTTTAATGATTCATATAAGTTACCAGCAATCTTACTCCTATCTTCATTGAACAATCTTAGTTTTCCTATATCCTTGGTATGCCATAAGTGTGTACTATAATATTGTACATTAATTTGTTTATTGTCTATGTGTACTTTCATGTTGGAAGGGCAAACATGGCCAGTTTTTACGGATCCACCACTTTTTGTACATTTGTGTCCCTGTTTAATGATTGGTTTTATTAATCACAAATTGGTTAAGTACATTTTATGTTAAATATCTTACTTTGTTTGAAGTTCTTGGTCCAAATGATCTGTGGCAAAAATAGTATACATACTCTTTATTTAAATTTTTTTTTTTTGATGACAACTTGACATATTGGCACTCTTCTTCATCTTCTATATTTTTTTTCCATTTGTTAAAATCTGTTAATTTGATATTTAATTAAGCTATACTCTTTTAGTTATTAACTTACATTTACATAACTGAAAAATTCAGTTCCTTTATGAAATATTATTATAAAAATACATACATGTCCACAATAACATCAAAAGTAAAAGCCAATATTTTCAGCCAAATCACAAGAAATGTTAATATTTGACCTATAACATTTAAACGATATTAATACTGAACAAACATTTTATAAGGAACGATACTTACCAATAGTGGCTGTAATTCACACATTACTTTTGAACTTGAGTAACTAACAAGTGATCTAGTTACCTATTTTATTTTGTAACTTGTAACGTAACTTAGTTACTTTTAAAAAGTAACTTATTCAACACTGATAATAATACATGTTCACAGTAACAGTATGATTGCCATTTTGCCATCAATAAATATACTTAAATATGCTTCAAATGTTTTAACAAATGAAGGTTGCATCCTTCACTCATCTTCAATTTTATCAGAAAACAATTAAATTAGAGTTTTTAAGAGTATAAATAATAACTGAGTCATAATATGGATGAAAAACCAATCACACAGCCAAATCACAGGAAATATAAACCAAACATAAATCACCTATAACATTTAAAAAGTATTAATACTGAACAAACATTTTATGAGGAACGATATTTCGCAATAGTGACTGAAAAATTTTGTAATAATTATACATACATGTCCATCAAAAGTAAAAACAAATACTTTAAGCTAAATCACTGAGTACATAGAAAACAATAAGTTAGCAATAATAATTGTTAACAGATATATAATGTAATTATAAATTAATATACCTTCTATAGAATTAAAATTTAACATTGTGGGCTCGATATTAATGTTATGAGATTTTAAATGCACAATTAATCCTTTCATGGATGGAAATGATTTTGTGCAATTTGTATATGAACATAATATATTACTATTCTGACTAAATAAATGAGTCTTAGTGTGTTTTATAATATTCAATTTTAAATCAAATGATGCATCGCAGTCATTACAATAATAAAGATTTTTAATTTTCGGAGTATCTTTATGTTTTATTCTTAAATGTTTATTTAAACCAGACACTGATATGTATTTAGCATCGCAAACTTGGCAATTAAACATGGTTATATATTTTTTGGTTTTAATTATGTGTAATTATATTTAATAATAAAATAAAGTAAAATATTAAATAATACATAAATAATCAAAAATTCAAATCACATAATCACAACACTATATTATCATGAATCGTTTTTTTATCAACGATAACTGATAAGATGATAAGGATTAGACTAGACGTGATTCACTCTGGTGGACATTTTTGACACCATGGATCACAAAAAATTTTTTCCTGCGAAGATCCAATCGTTCAAATTCATTACGTATTAGTTTTGCGGTCCAACATAGATAAGAAATTGAGGCGATTTGTTTACATTTTTTGTTGACAGTCGATACTCCATATAGATATACTTTATTTGGCCTCAATTATTCCCCTGGAAGACCGCTGATAAGACCATTATGTCCTATCCATATCTTTATTATCTATGTGACTGTGTGTGGGCTAGGGTCTTTTATCAATGCTTATCGTTGTGATAATACTGCAGTTAAAATAAATGTTATTATGATAATATTATTATTATTATTATAAACCACATATTTCTATATTATAAAATACAAGAAGTCTGTGTTATAAACTCAGAAATATTTAATAATGTACTAACTAATAATAACAATTAAAAAAAAAACTTCCTACTAAAGTATCTTAAAAAAACTAATCTTACTACTAAAAACAACATAATACATAGGTAATATTTATCTATTTCAGATGCACAAAATATGTATGACTACAACTTACAAATTATTAAACAAAATTGATTTGTGTAACTTTTGTCTTTTGTTGACCGAAGTTTTCATAATAGAAGAACTTAAAATTTTGCTGTAAGAGTGTATACGAATATTTAAATACATACGGCTTACTAGGTTAATAATATTTATCTTGTGAGGACGTGAATGCATATCAGTGTCTTCAAAACATGTATTTGTTTCTGGAAGTATATTTGTACATAATGCAAGTGAGTTTTGAACCATTATCATTATTTTTTGATCCATATTTTTTATAAATAATTGCCTTTTGTCAATAGCTATACACTTAAAGTATTGTTCAGTTTGTTTGACAATTTTTAAAATACTTTCAGATGCTAGTTGAAGGCCTCCTCGACTTTTTACATTTGTCAAATTATTAAATGCTTTTTTATTTTGTTGACAATAATCATGGAAATTGGTGTTATTTGATGTATCAAATAATGCCTTAATGTCATATGGACACTGCAAAACCGGAATAAGTTTTTTAACTATATAACCAGAAATATAGTATAATACATTGTCGGTAATAATGTTGATAAACGGATCATTGCTACAATTGTTGTCTACTAGTAATTTAATGGTTGATTCTTCTTCATCATCATTTTGTTTCATATATGGTTTTTTATATTTCCATTTAATAGAGAAAAGAGAATCTTCTTCGTGAGTGAACAAATTACAATTCCCATTTATTAGAGTAATTGAAGTATGTAATAAAATACTTTTTATAGCACTAGTAAATTGTAAGCAATTTGGGTTGTTATTGGATCCAAATCGACCTCGCGTATGTCCAAAGAATAATTCAATTGCATCTTGGCTGAATTTATAAGTTAAGACAAATTTAAATCCATGATTGGCCAGTAGATCTTTTGATATATTTATGATTTTATTGATGTGGCAAATCCAATGATAAATGTTTTCCTCTGACTTTTCCACAGAGGCACTCCATCTACAGTTTTAAGTGAGTATAAATACTTGATGTGACTGTTCATTCTATTTTCTTTAAATTCTATATTTTCCATACGAATAGGTTGTTTGAAACCTTTACCAAAAGGAGTTCTTGAATTTAAGAAATCAAAAATTTCATCAATAATTCTAATGAACTGAATTGTTGGTTCACAATTTTTAAAGTTATCTGATGTTTGTTTTAGAAACTGAAGAGCATCTGCCACTGAACTACTTAGAGTTTGGACTGCAAGTTTAACTTTCATACTGTTACCTTTCCAGTTAATGTGTGCTGATCCAATTTTATTACCTAATTTAAATCCAGCTTCATTTTGCAGTTCAAACAACTGTTCCAAGTATCTCCATTCAATAAGTTGTCCGTTTTCATTTTTAAATGCTTTAAATGTCCCTAAAGCATTTCTTGCCAATTTTATATTGTGACACGCATCTGGAGTGAAATATAAGTCCGGTTTTGTTGGGTCTACACTAAAATTAGGTTTAATTTCAGAAAATTCTTCATTTAATTTGCACCCTAATATTTGAAAAGTACTGCTATTCGCATAAGCTCCATCACAAGTTACACTTACTACATTTATTTTATATTTGTAGCATTCAGTTATAGCAATTTTTATAAGCTGTGCTTGTACTGCAGATTTAATTTTGTCAACAAACCAATAACCGATCGGCCATTTCCACTTTACTTTTAAACTTGATAGCATAAAAACTAAAACTTCTGAAGCTGGTGTTTCACATTCTTCAACACTTAAATTGTTACCATAATCGCAATAACCAACAAACCTACAAAATTAATTTTGATTAAATTAAATTTATTACAAATATGAATTGCAGCCAAACTAAATCTTATTTTGATGAGAATTATTTAAATAATTATTTTTCATCTATAATAGCATTTATTTATTTATTTATTTATTTATGAAAGATGTAATAAATATAATAGATTTTAGTTGTTAAAAAAAAAACTTAATGGGTGTAGGTACCTATGGTTTGCTCTGTCCCAGTAAATTTCCTTTTTGATACTCATTGAATCAAGAATTAAACAGCAGTACTTATTCTCATCACTAAATTTTCCAATTTCTGTTAAGACATCAGACAAAAATCCTGCACTTGCATTTACATTTGATATCCAGTTTCTTATGGAACTTGGGTTAGGTAAACTTAAAACAGATCTTTGTTGTTTACAAAATTGAGATAATTAGTATACAAATTTTAAAATAAAAAATAAAATAAAACCATAACAATACATACCGAACATAATTATATGCTTTAGGAGAGTAAAAGAATAATGTGGTGGCAAATTGTTTAGTTTCCTCACAATAACGTCTTCCTTTAGGGACAACTTTTCCATTATTTATTAAATTTTGTAGAAATACATTTGTAAAACTATTCTTCATAATATTTGCTGTATCTGTATCACTTTTACTTTTTATTTTTGACATCAGTTCCTAGTTGTATTAATAATGTATTAATCTAAAATCACAGATATAGATAATAAACTATATCTGTTTATTATCTATATCTGTGTCTAAAATATAACTAGTTTAAAATATTATTTTGTTTAATTATGAAGATACCTGTATATTAGTAATTTTTTTTCTGCCTTCTAACTGTCTGTTGCAATCTCTTAACTTTGTGTCGTAAAATGTTAACATTTTTTCTTAAATAAATTTTAGTCGGAGTTTCTTTAAATATTTTCCTTTTTTTTTGATTTGTTCCACAAGACATTGTTTGTGGACTACAGTCTATTAAAAAAGTTGTATTATTTACTCAAATTATTAACAATTAATGCTTAAATGCTTGTTTCATTAACCTAACACAGCAGAGTTGTAAGATTCTATGTCACTAGATTTAAAAAGCTCTCTTTTTGAATTTATTTTTGGAGAAACTGATGGTAACACAAAACAACTTGATATCTCACTCATTGTATAGTCCAGTGGCTCTATGACTGAAATAAAAATAATATTTTATTTTGTTTCAGAAATTATGTTAGTGCTAATTTTTAGTCATTACACGATTCTTATCACTTTCAACATTGGGTTTAGTAAATTGGCAATAAGCATGTTCCTGTTGAACTACGTCTACTTAAATTTTTTGTTGGCCAATAAATAAAGTAGGGACTGCTGTTTCTTTAAGCCGTTTTAGATCTGGCCGTTCTACAAAGTCATTTTCAGTGAAATGAATATGACATATCCTGTGATATGTTGGGATAAAATTATGCCTTTTTATAGCAACTATCCACTTTTCTTTAAGTATGTTATTTCTTGGAAATCTATACATAAATGATTTGGTAAAATAGTTGTTAAGCTGTAAAATTGAATGTTTGGATGTCCATGTTAAAACTACTGATACATACTTGAAAAACACTACTTTATCCCGACCAGAACGATTAGCACATCCAAGTACACAGCAAGTTTGTGGCATTTTAAATAAATATTTTTTTTTATAAAAATAAAAAATGTATCTAAGTAAAAACTTCTAGTTTTGTCAAAACGCTAATTAAAATATCATTACATTTTAACAGCATAGGCTCTTTTGATTATTGTTTTTATTAAGATTAAAGGGTGTTGGCACAGATATAGATAATAAATAGATAGTTATATAATAAATTTTCTGTGGTTGGGTATCATTTATTTTTATATATCCGTGGATTTGAAATACCCGCCAAATAATAAATTAAGTATCACGTTAATCATATTATTATGATAACACTTCATAGCCCACAACAAACATGGCGTTTTTTGGCGACAGCTGATAACACTAGTTAGCAATCTAGTTTATTATCTATATCTGTGACTGTATGTGTTAAATTTGAATTCAATGATATAAAATCTATGCATCTTTCTTTAGTTACTTTCTAAACTTTATTTCTGTACTTACAGATCAAACATATTTATTGGAAAAAATAGCTTACCTAAAAGCCAACACTATTATAAACAATATGAATGTGTCAAATGATGAATCTACTATGAATCTACAACTACTACTACTGATGATAATGAATTAACTTGTGCATTTAAATGGCCAAATGAAGCCATCCTTTTACTGATTGAAGAGTATCGGAAAAGAGCAGATGATTTTTGTTCTGGAAAAGTTTCCCAGAAAAAAACATGACAAGCAGTATCTGATTCACTATTAACAAAAGGATATGTTCTCACTGGACCCCAGTGTCTTAGCAAATTTTCAGGCTTAAAGAGAACCTACAAATCGATTAAAGATCATAATAATAAATCAGGAAATGGATGTATTTTAATACTATGGACTCTGTTATTGGAACAAAACCATATATGAAACCAATTGCTACTGTTTCTACCACGGGTGTTAAAAATTATGCAACAAATAATGAAACATTGAGTATTAAATCTGGAGTGCCACAAGGTAGTGTCCTGGGCACGTTACTTTTCATATTATATATTAATTCAATATGTGATTTAAAAATTGATGGACAAATCACAACCTATGCGGATGACACATGTCTCTTGTTTTCCGGTGTGTCGTGGAAAGATGTTCGTTTAAAAGCAACAAAAGAAGTAAAAAAGTGATGAACTATCTAAATCATAGGAAACTATCAATTAATTATAATAAAACTAATTTTATAAATTTTTCAATAAACAAAGAAGAGAACAATAATGATGATTTAAAACTCTGTTTTTGTGGGAATGGAGATAACTGTAATGACAACATATGTCATAAAATATACATGGTTTCTAGTATAAGATATTTGGGCTTAATTTTTGATAGTAATATGAGATGGAATTTGCATGTAAAGACTACTGTTATGCGCATGCGTACTTTATCATTTAGCTTTTTTAAATTAAGGAACTTCCTGCCTGTGAACGTGCTGCGTATAATTTATGTATCATTATTCCAGGCAATATTTCAGTATGGTTTGTTGTTATAGGGAGGTTTGAATGAAAACGCGGTTAGACCACTAATTTTATTTCAAAGAAAAATTATCAGAATTTGTTTAGGTAGAAATAATTTAATAGGTTCAACTGGTGAAAATTTTAAGGTGTTGAATGTGCTACCAGTCGAGAGTGTATATAAAAAGGTATCTATTATGTACATAATAAAAAATTATGAACATTTTTTTGTTGTGGAAAATATGAGAAAAAAACGCGAATTGATGGCCTTTGATGTCAAAGTATTTTATTGTAAAAAAACTTTTGGTCAACATTTCATTGATTATTTAGGTCCTAATTATTATAATGCAATGCCTTTACACATAAAAAAACTCATCTACTACTCAATTGGGAATCTTAAAATTACGTGCATCAAAAAAGAACTTAACTCATTGTTATTTTCACTGATAGTTGTATAAAAATAAATAAATACATTTTCAATCTTATATAATTATGTGTGGAATAAGATAATATGAAACTTTGAATATTAATTATGAAATTTATTATGTTACTGTATCTTATTATTTGTAATTTGAATTAGTTTTTTTTGTAAATAATTTTGTCTATATTTATGCAATGTAACTCTCTACCACCAACACAAGCATTATGCTTAAAGGAGGTAGATACTTTATTGTAAACATTTTAATAATATGTCAAACATCTTATTTATATTTACAATAAAAAATTAAAAAAAAAAAAAAAATTATTATTTGTTTCTTCTGAAAATATTTGTTGTGTGTATCAAGGAATTCGAAAGTTCATCTCCTTGCATCAAACAAATATTATGTAATACACAGCATAATAATATAAATGTCGGTATTAAGTCGATGCGCTCCGTGTCAAGTGTCGTAAGCAGACTTCGAAACCTGCCTTTCAGTAAACCAAATGATCGCTCAATGGCCATCCGAGCTGAAGAGTGACAGAAGTTAAAATGTTTTTGTTTCACAGTCAAATGACCATTGTCACGATACGGTACAAGGTGTTCATGGTTTGTATATGCAGCATCACCGATTATATGGCCATCATTTGGAAATTTTGATGGATCATCTATATAATTATACACTTCAGAAAGCCGAAATACTCTTTGATCGTGTACTGATCCAACATTTCCAACGAAACAATGTATTTAACGACACTGGTGATCACAAACAGCCTTTATGAAAGAAAACAAATCATCATACATAATATATAATCAATGATTTACAATAATAATAAAATATAAGATAAAATACTTGTAATTGAATAGAATGATGGCCTTTTCTATTGACATAAGTTTCTGGATGTTTGTGTGGTGCACGGATATTTATATGAGTTCCATCAATGCTCCTATAACACCAGGAAAAGAATTTGTAGATGAAAACCCATTTTTAACTACTGAAGTTCTATCTGTGTCTGGCCAAATAATAAAATGTGGAGCTAAATTTGCTAAAGAATGGGTGACTCTTCTTACAGCCTTCAATGCAGATGATCGGCTAACATCAAATTTTTCACAAATTGACCTATGAAATAATAAATAGAAAACCATAACTAATATTTGTTGTCTGTTACCTATATATTAGTCTTTTGAATTTTAAAATTATAAACACCAAACCTTGTTTGTATGTTTAGGGGCTGGAAATAAATATATAAAGAGTATCTACCTATAAGAATCTGGAGTGGCCATTTTCAATATAGCAATAAGAAACTGTTTTTTTGGTGGTATAGTCGGATAGCCAGGCTTATGCCTAGTCAATTTAGGAGCAATCATTTGAAGTATAAATTCAAATGTCGATGGAAGCATTCTAAAAATGATATAATATGCATTAATGTAACACAGACAATTTCATAAATAAGTTAATACTTGTACAGTAATTTAAGCGTCACGTAAGCACAGTCCCTTAGAATTGTGTTGCACAGTCATACTTATGGGATTACTGTAACTTAATGTTTCTCTTAAAATTAAATGGTGGATAGACCACCTTTAACGGGCCCGTAAACAATGGTTTTATTTAATCATTTCAAAATAAAAATAAAAAAGTAATTGTGTAATTTGTGTGTATAAAATATAATAATATACACAAACAGTTTCATATTATCATATTATAGGTAGGTACCCACGAATAATATTTTTAAATTATAACAAAATAACTAAAACCGTTATACTTGGCTTCATTTTGTAATTTCGTCAAAATATGAAATTAAAATGTATATAAAAAAACACGAATGAAAAAGTTTTGAAAATCTCACTTACGAGTTGTTTTTAGAAAAAACGATAAGACTTTGGGAAATAAAATTTATGTTAATTGGATTCTCGTAACAAGCTACACAAAATGTATATTTTGGATTTGTCAAAAACTCAAAATTTAAGATTTTCAAAACATCGATAAAGTTCTAATTGGTTTTCAAAAACCAAAAATCTCAAATATCAACATTTTTGAAAATTTAAAAACTGATCTCAGTGGAGAGTACCCCTGAGATTAATTTAGAATCAGAGGAAAATATTCGTTTCATCATCGATTGCTCGGCAAAAGGCGAATGAAAATAGAAAATTTCGAAATTTTAAAAATCTCGCTTATGAGTTGTTTTTATATCAACATTTTAGAGGAGCGATGAATGTATTGATTTTATAATGAGTTGTGTTTGTTTATTTTTTTAGATTCTGAGTGGAGCGTAAGAATGAATTTATTTCACAATGATGTGTTTTTTTTGTCTGTCACCAACCATTCATTTGTGTAGTAAAAATGCTCCAATTTTCGAGATCAGTATCTTTTCTGATAGGAAATTGAATCAAGTACTTAAATCTAGTCCAAATCGAAAATTCCATGTAATTTTAGAAAGCGTCCAGAAAAACAGCATAAAAGTTTAAAAAAAGTGGTAATTTATACACAAAATCAATTTTTGAAAAAAATCGATTTAATTTTTTATGTGTAACTCAAATTAACTGCCGTAGACCATTGGAATTTTCACCAAATATTTATATTAACATTTTTCATCAATGGTAAAATTTTCAAATTTTTTTTGACACTTTTTGAGCTATTTATAGCAATGATTATTTTTAGATAATCATACCTAATACTAAAATGAATTACTTTAATCACAATAATATCATAAAATATGCCTACCTATAGTAATATTATAGGCTGACCACGATCAGAATCGTTTTTCGTATACAAATAATGCAATGATATTATAATATTATTGAACTCAAATTTAATACCATCCATTACAGTGACCCACTTGTAACATACTTTACAGCAGACCGACATTGTAGGTATGTAGACGGTTTGTAGAGAATGTAAATAACAACGGACACGTTCAACAGTATAACGTATATTTTGCACGGGTAATATTAATACAAGACAATATAATTACAATACGTGCGGTGTTGACGAAGGTCCGGCGAGAGATGCCACCCGTCGCCACCGACGCTGGCCGGGCCGGCGGCCGTGCCGCAGGCGGCGGCCAGACCGGTTGTCGGTCGCGATCTCGCGGACGTCGATAGAGACACCGCGGCCGTTGCGATAACGACCGCGACATACTCCCCCCCGAGTCCACGAGACGCGCCCGAACAACCAGACTACTCCGGGTCGGTGTGCGGGGCCTCGGACGTCACCTCCATGGACTCGATCCATTGCTCCACGATGGCCAGCTGTCGCTCCTGGGAGTCGGCTGGCGGAGCTAACGGTTGCGGCGTGGGTGACGGCTGGGTCGGCTGCTGCACCGGTGGTTCTGCAGGCTGTGGCTGCACTACTGGCTGCGGGGCCGGCTGCGGAGCTGGCGGTTGCACTGCGGGCTGAGGCTGGAACCGCCCCCGCCTATCCCGCACATCGTGGCGTTGGTACGCCGGCGCCGCTCGGCGGGGTGGTGCCCTCCCGGGAGGTCCTGCCCGAGTCCTGGCAACTTCTGGCTGCGGGGTGTTAGCCCGCGTAGACCGACGTCCCTCGGCGAACCCCCGCTCGAACAGAGCCCACGCCGTCGGGCTAGCCCGGATCCGGCCAAATGACGCGGTGGCCGCGCGTTCAGCCGACCAACCGCTCACCGTGTCCTCCGGTCCATCCCCGGAAAGCCTCCTGGCTTCTCGGAGCAGCTGCCCGGCCATGGCTCGCAGCTTCTCCACGTGGGCGGCAATCATGCCACGGGATGGCCGGTGGTTGCGGTTTGGTGGTGGAGGGTTTAATCGTTCTGCCATCTGAAACAAAGTATGATTAGTTAGTGTTCTCTGACGGTCCTACAGCTAGCTTCATCGCTGAGACATGTAACTTAGTAGGGTGTTTACCCTCCGTCAAGAACACTCCGGTCCCTAGTGGCTTACCCAACTTAACCGGACCTAACCATTTCGGGGCGAACCCCGCGTGAAAACGCTTCTCCGCACTTGACTGCGGATGCGCTTTGTAGTATACCCAATCCCCGACTGTCAGATTACTTCTTCCCGGGGATTCTAGGGGTATATGGGTACTGGGGGCTTTGTGGTTGGAGACCACCGGGTTACCCCCCTGTACCACAGTAGCATCATCCGGTTCCACCGGGGAGCCTTCGATTTCTACCGGAGGGTTCCGCACTGCTTCGGACAACTCCGGATCATTTTTGCCCGCGTCCGGAGATCCTTCGGCCAACTCGAGCTGCCAATCTCCGGGGGCCTTGATCTCCCGGCCAAACATCATTTTGGCCGGTGACTGTCCGGTGTTTCGGTTTTCTCTGTTTCTTACGGAGAACAACACGTGCGGCAGGTAGACGTCCCACAGATGATGAGGCTTATCAACAAGTAAGGTTCGGAACCCTTTCTTCAGCTCTTGATTTTGCCTTTCTACCGGGTTGGCACGTGGGTGGTATATTGGAGTCGTCCATCCTTCCACTCCCCACCTCTTTAGTGCGTCTCCCATTGCCTTGGACACAAACTGCGGGCCATTATCTGACAATAATGCCCTCGGGTACCCGAACCGTGGGAACAACTCCCGTTCGAATGTATCCACAATCGATTTGGTCGTCGCCTTTCCTAGTGGGTACGCCTCTACCCAGCGACTGTAACAATCAGTTACTACCAAAATCGTGGTCTTACCCCGCTGCGTTCGTGGGTATGGACCCATAAGATCGATGCTCAGCACCTCCCAAGGTTGCCGGGGGACTCTGGTGCATATCCGATCTTCTGGTTTGCGATTCAGTGGTTTTACACGTGCACAGACGTCGCACGCCCGCACGTAGTTACGCACTGCTTCACGCATACCGGCCCAAAAGAAACGACTCTTTATACTTCGGTACGTTTCTTTCCACCCTGGGTGATTCGCTGCTTCGTGGTCGTGAAACCTTTGTAGTAGAATCTGGGCCTTGTCTACCGGGACGACCACCCCCTCTTCTCCATGCGCGATGGATCGTGGGTGGCGGTGCAACACCTTGTCCCGGATGACGTACAACTTCCGAAGCCGACCGAACCTTGCACCATCTCCGGAGAGTTTAGTAACTATCTCCCTTATGTTCGGGTCGTTTTGTTGCCACTCTCGGACAGCTTGCAATGTGACATTTCCGTCATTTCTCTTCGGCTGGATCGCTCCACACTGGGTGACACCCACACCGGATCCTCCGGACACGCCGGACAGATCACCGAAGACTCCGGAAGTTCCTCCGGACACTCCGGGCCGAATCACTGGGGGATCGTGGATATTGTTCTCCAACGATTCTTCGTCCACTGTATTCGGTCCCACCGGACAACGGGATAGCGCGTCGGCTGCTTCATTTTCTACTCCGGGTACGTGCCGGATTTCAAAATCGAAAGCCCCGAGTTGCAGTGCCCATCGCGTTAGTTTGCTGTTGGTACAGCGAGCTTGCTGTAACCATCGGAGTGCCGCGTTATCTGTGAATAACATAAACTTACCAGACTCAAGATACGGCCTGAACCTGTCAACCGCCCAAACTATGGCTAGACATTCACGTTCGACTGCCGAGTATCTTCCCTGTGCTGGATTGAGTTTCTTGCTGGCGTAGGAAATGATTTTCCTGTCACCACTCTCCCCCCGCTGGAAGAGCACGGCACCAACTCCGACTTCGCTTGCGTCGGTCTGTAGATTGAATGGCTTACCCGGAAGAGGAGGGCAAAGCCGTGGTGCGGACACCAAAGACTCCTTCAACTTCCGGAACGCCTCTTGCTCAATTTCTGACCAACGCCATTTGGTCCCTTTTGCCAACAGACTCGTGAGTGGTGCTGTGATCTCGGCGTAGTGTGGCACGAACTGACTGTACCAACCACAAACGCCCAACACCCGTAACACGTCTTTTGTCTTCTTTGGAACCGGTAATTCCTGAATTGCCGTCAGTTTCTCCGGTTCCCGGTCTATTCCTTCACCGTCCACGACGTGACCTAGGAATTTGATCTGTGCCACCCCGAATGTACATTTTTTCGGTTGGCACGTCAGACCGTAAGACTGGAGTCGCTCCAAGACTCTCTGCAAGTGGTTTAGATGTTGTTCGGGACTCTCCGAGTATACCACAATATCATCCAAATAAACCAACACAAATTTACCAACTAACCCACGGAAGACTTCGCTTACCAAGCGACAGAATGTGGCGGGGGCGTTTTTAAGTCCAAAAGGCATTACTCTAAACTGGAATAATCCTCTTTGGGTCCTGAACGCCGTGAGTGGACGTGTCTCTGGTGAGAGACCCACTTGCCAATATCCTGATTTCAAGTCCATGGTGCTGTAAATCTTCGCTCCACCCATTCCTCGGACCATGTCATGAAGGTCCGGCATCGGGTGAGCGTCCGACTCCGTCTGCATATTCAAACGGCGATAGTCCACGCAAAACCTACGTGAGCCATCCTTTTTCTTCACGAGTACCACCGGTGCAGCCCATGGAGATATGCTTGGTTCAACAAAACCCTGTTCCTCCATGTCTCTCACCATTTCGGCAATAACCTCGTTTTTCTCTCGGGAGTACCCGTAAGCGTTTAGAGCCACCGGATTTGGATCCTTGAGACGGATCTGGTGCTCTATCACCCGAGTTCTGCCTACCTCTCCGGAGAAAACCTCCGGATATTGGCAAAGGACTTTTTTGACCCGCATACCGTACTCTCCTTCGGGTAATCCTGCGGTTGTTAAGTCCACTCCTACGGTGACCGGAGTTACTGGATTTCTCCAACTCACGGAAACACGTCTTTCTTTCCCCAGGTGGATTATGCAACCGCTATAGTCCCAAGCGACTTGTTGCTCCACGAGGAAATCATGGCCCAGGAAGACATCTCCGATGAGATCGTCTAACACTGCTGCCCTGAAGCTTACCTCCAGATCCACTATCCGGGCCCGAAATTCGGAAAACTCCGTAATTTCTCGGGTCCGACCGTCCGCCATCCGGACAATCTCCGGTTCTTCGGTAAAACTCCGGCCAAACTTATTTGCCACCCACGGTTTGACGTATGTCCTCGCCGCTTGGGAGTCCAGTAGCGCTACTACTGCCCCGAGTGCAAACTCTAGTTCTATGGCCGGTAACGGAACATCCGTTACTGTAGTTTTCCCCGTTGACACCGTTGCAATGGCTGGAGACTCTAACACTCCGGTCCGTAGACCCCAAAAGCGTTCTCTCAACTCGAACTTTGAGTCTGTATCTGAGTTTCTCCTCTTGCACTTTTCCCGTGGATAAGGAATAAACTCCTCGGAAAGATCTTTGGATGTGACCGGACAAATTAACAACTCCTGTGTTAACTCATCTTGTTCCGCATCACTTGAAATGCTGTCCGCGACATTTTTATTGGAAAGATCCCTCACTTCGGTGAGATTTTCACTTTTGTCCGGAACACTTTCAATCCTAAACGATTTTCCCGACCTGTTGTCCCGCTGGTCGAAACCCGTTTCCATCACTGAACCATTTACCCGGTCCATTGTCACGAACTGTGGTTCCTTTACCGGAACGTCGTTTTCAATGGGTTTTCTCGGGTGGCCTCGGCGATTTCTCCGGCGTCTCTCCGGAGGCTCGACGGTTTTCACCGGACAACTCCTCACTCCGGAGGTTTCCTTCGGGTGACCAAAGTTTTCCTCCGGAGGAATTACGTTCTTACCAGATTTTACCGGTTCAGAACTCTTTTGGTCCGATTTCCTCGGGCCCTTTCCCGAGTCTCCGGTCCGTAACGCTCCGAAGTTCCGTTTCTTCGGGTCAGTTCTTGTAATTTGTGGTTCCTGCTCCGGAACGTTACTCACTGCCCGAGTTGAACTTCGTTGCTTACCACTCTTCGGACGACTCGTGACTTTTCCGCCGGTTACTTCCTGGCCGGTCGGGACCCGGCGGTCCCGCCGGTCGTTTTGGCGTTTCCCGACTCCGACTTTCTTTTCGGACATGCAGCTTGCCAGTGGTCATGACTACCACATACTCTGCATCCTGCTCCCGAAGATAGTCGTTGCTTCGGATTTGGCACTTGGGATTTCTCTGCACTCTCAGCTTTTCGTCTATCCAACCATTTTGACTTTGGTGGTACGCTGGTGCTCACTCCCGCCTTATCCGTAATTACGGCCTTGCTACCATCCAGAACATGGGCAAGCGCTCGTAATTCGCTGAACGATTTCAGTCGCTGTATACGTGCATGAATTCTAAATTCATCACGCATGAGTCCAATCACTGTCATTACCACCGCCTCTTCTGTCAGACCAAGGTTTAACCGCCGATACAACTGGTACTTGTGTAGGACGTACTCCCCCAGTGTTTCGGTCTTGGTCTGAGCGGTGCTCAACAATTCTGATTGCAGACTCGACTGCAACTCGTCCCCGTTGAACTTCTCCAATAGTTCGGACCTGAACTCTTGCCATGGTAAGTCCAACGCTCTCATGGTTCCCCACCATGTTCCTGCCTGAGCCTTCAGCTGAGGAGCCAAAACGGTCACCCATCTAGCCTTGTGGATACCAGTTTCTTCAAGTATTGCCTCGGCCTGGAGCAAAAACCGCACTGGGTCTTCCTCCCTCTTACCGGCAAACTCTGGTATCGACGCACGGGCCATATTCAACTCATTTTGAGGAATGAGCAGGCTATCCGGGAAATGCACGCGTTTTACACCGGAAAAACTACTCCGTAACGCTTCCTCATGACTTCTGCCGGAAACTTCACCGGACACTCCGGACAGATTACCGAAGACTCCGGACATTTCACCGGACACTCCGGACTGGTTACCGGAACCTCCGGAAACACTCCGATTTCTCGGGTTTTCCCCGGTCAATCTGCTCCGTATGTTCGCCCATCGGCTCTCAAAACTCATTTTTTGAGTTTTGACCGGAAGATTTTGACTTTCGTCCGAGCAACTCTGATTTGGCCCGGATAAGTCGCTGGTTGCTGGTTGTTGGGTATTTCCACGGCATGAGCAACTTGCTTGCTCCACCCGTTCGGTCGACTTGAGCTTTTCTTTGGCTAACTCCCGCTCCAAGCGTTCCACGCTCTCGCTGAGAGTAGCGATTGTCAGTTGCTGCTTGTCGACCGTTGCTTCCAACCCCTCCAGCCTATCTAACATCTGCTCCATAAACTGGTTTATCAAACTCTTTTCAGAGTCGACCTCATCCTCCCCAGTTTGAGCCACCGATGTTTTCCCTTCCGGTACCTGGGCTGACGTCTCGTCAGTTTCCCCAAACCGTACTGATCCTGGATCCAAATTTTCCTTAGCCCTAATATACTCTTCTAATGCTAAGAGTTTATCGGCCTTGGACCCCCCGGTCTCAATACCACGCTTATGTAACTCCCGGTTAATCTCAGCAATAGTTAATTCACCAATGTATTTCGTACTCATTGTGATTATTAAATTTAACTGCTATTATCTACCTAATTAAAGTACGTTAGATATGAGATTACGTAACTCGGGCTATCGCTGGTAGAGATATGTACTTTCCAATCTATAAATAGCCTAAACCAAGTTTAGCACTGTAGGAATTACGCTAAATTATGCAAATTTTGCTACAATTTACCACCTTAGATTGGACAAGCCCTTAATATTTTATTTATAATAAAAAATCAGAATAAAAAAAAAAAATATTAGGAACCGGTATGACCAGGACACCTATTGTAGGTTCTTTTAACCCGATATGTGCTAATTTACTTTAATTTACGTAAAATTATTTTTTATTAAAATTAGCACTTACCTTACTCCTGTACCGACTGCGCCAATGTAGGTATGTAGACGGTTTGTAGAGAATGTAAATAACAACGGACACGTTCAACAGTATAACGTATATTTTGCACGGGTAATATTAATACAAGACAATATAATTACAATACGTGCGGTGTTGACGAAGGTCCGGCGAGAGATGCCACCCGTCGCCACCGACGCTGGCCGGGCCGGCGGCCGTGCCGCAGGCGGCGGCCAGACCGGTTGTCGGTCGCGATCTCGCGGACGTCGATAGAGACACCGCGGCCGTTGCGATAACGACCGCGACAACATCCACTTGCCCACCTTTGCAGATTTTGCATACTGACCATTCATACGGGTCCATATCCATTGTATACGTACCTAAAGTGTGACTTGAACTGTCCATCGTCGAACAGAGGTATAACAGTTTCGACATAGTTTTGCATACGAGGTACCTCTTTTCTATCAGTCACACACACTGCCAGCTCTAAAATTTGGCTATCATCGTCACTTTCCTCAGACGATGAGGAAAATATGATATCTCCTACTTTTTGTATAGCTACTACTAGTAAATTGCGTTTATCCATTTTTAAATTAAGTCAACACTTAGAAAAGTTTTAAAAAAATCGTAAATTCAAAAACAAAACTTAATTAATTAAAACTGATAACCAGCGTAGTGATCTGATAACGTCGCAACGCTCACGCAACCAATATTCGCGTTCGTCTAGCGGCCTACCTGTGAGCGCATACGTCTAAACGAACGGTTCAAAGCGTTTACAATAAGCGTAAGCACTTAAAGTGAATAAGATCCCATGTCGAACGCACCCTATAGTTCATAGTTGTCAATACTTAATAGTTAATAGTAATGTTTTTTCCGTTGTTTTCTTTTTAGATATTTTAACTTAATAATTATAGATATTGTCGTACGGAACTTAACGTTCGGCATACACATATCGATTTGTCGCATTGGATCACAATCAACAACATTGCAATTCGCAGTGTATTCAATTGGCAGTTTGGCACTAATTGTTCTATTTGATATATTATTTTCTGTGATCTGTAGTGTTATATATTTGTTTCATAATATTGCAGTCAACACCAAGATCAACTTATTATAGTTATAATCTTATATGCTTTCTGGTAAGTTTTTTACATTTTTGTTTTACTTTTATTGTCAGTGGTGCAACTAGTTTTTACTAAAAACCTTTATCAGTGTATGTTTTACCAAAAATATATCTTAATAATGTTTTGGTTATAGTATGTTAATAATAGTGAGGAAGAAGCGAATGGTTGCTTTATTTTTAAAATAAATGAATTTAGTGGGCCTCCTATAAATGTCACAACAGTTTCATCAGGTCAAAAAATGACACGCTTGAAAGAATTCTACTAACTTAATACATTGTTAATAATTTAAAGTTAGGTTATGCTATTTTATATGTATAAATATTATTAAATATATATTTTTTTTAAATTTATTAGAATATTTGTAAATTGTAAAGTAATGGAATATATACCACAAATAAGTGATTCATTTTTGCATATGCTTCAAGTTCCTTCTAGTACTGTAAGTACCGTAACTATATTTAATAAATTACATTAAAAAAATTATGTCTACTTATTCATGGAGTTACTTATATTCTATAATACCAATGTTTATTTGTATTATTATGTATATCTTAGCCCCCGGCTGAAGTAGTAGAAATTACAAATCCTGATTTATATCTTCAAAACTGTTCAACTCAAATGTCAGAGTTATATTATCCAGTTAATGATTTACCGATACTGAAGAAACTATTAGAAGATTGGGGTTTAACATGTGTTTATCAGACTTGTATTGGTAAGAAACTAGGTATACCACCGAAACATGGTACACTTAATTACTCATTAGGTACCTTATAAATATGTTTTTTTGTATATACTCTGTTCAAAATAAGATCGTGACCCGGCGGCGACCAGTTTTCGTCGGGCGGCGGTCAGACATATGGCCAGATGCCGTCCCCACTACAGCGACGCGTAGAGCGCAGCCACGGAAAAAAGCCACGCCCATGCGCACAACTCGGCCGCCGGGTCACGATCTTATTTTGAACAGAGTATAGATTGATATGAGCATTCTTCAGCTTTTAAAAAGTAGACATGTTGATAAATTATTATCAACATATCTATTAGGCATCCTAGTAAAATTTGAATCTGAACTGGAAAAATGGAAAACCAGTTTAAATATTGTTGATATAAATAAAAGAACAGAGTCTGCTGAAATAGTTCTACACTAGGTTGGTCATCTAGCGTTATCTGCCTCGTGTTTATACATGATATTACCACAGATTATATGAAAACAGATGTAAACAAAAAATGGCCTGATTCTGGTCTCCGCCAGAATCAATGTGACCATTTCAACAGATTAAAATTACTTGAAATGTATCGTATACTTGTGGCTTACCTGATAGTGATACCCGAGTATCCGACAAACAAAACATATTGTTATCAATACTCTGATACTTTATACTTGATAGTCTGATGTTTGCTTTTCACTTTTCACGTGTTTTTGGCGTTTGACGTTTTACGATTTTTGGTGTTTGCTTAAATAAAATAGTTTTTTTTTTGTAATATTTTATATTTATACTGTTATATTTATTTTAAAAAATGACTACTTGTGCAGTCAAGTTTTGCAACAGTAAAATGTCACTAACGAAAAATATAAGCTACTTCAGATTTCCAAGCGACCCATTGAGGTGAGTAATTAGGTTTGTTTTATGATTTTCATATGTATGCATTACAATTTGTTACGTTACTAATTTATTATAGGTGTAAACAATGGATGGAAAAATGTCAAACTGAACATTTACTGAAAACAGATGCTACTATTTTATACAAAAATTACAGGGTGTGTGGTTTTCATTTTGAAGACAAAATGTTTTTAAATCCAAATAGTAGGAACCGTCTTACAATGAATGCTGTGCCAACCATATTTAGTGGTAAGATTTTGTTTATTATAATTAATATTTTTAAGACTAAATGGAAACTATTCTAATTTGCTTTTGCTTTGCTTTTGCTGCGGCTACACGGCTGAGAGATGCATATTGATAGTTCAACCACCAAGGTTCTTCTCAGGAAATGATCTATTGTTGCACTCCAGAGTCCTGAGGATATCCAATGAATTACAGATTTTGAATTAAGTTTATTTACATTAATTTAATTATTACCTATATATTATATTTCTTCTTTTAAAGTAAGATTTTTACTCTGTGAAATTTTTAAAATTTAATTTAATAAAATTGTTTTATTCCATTATCAAAATATCAAATGTTATTAATTTTTTTCAATGCATATGCTTATGCCATGCAAATAAATGAACTACTTTAATATGAATTTATAAATATTATTAGCTGGAATATTAATGAAGAGAGAAATGGAAAAGAAATCGGAAGAAGAAAAGGAAAAGAAATTGGAAGAAGAAAAGCAAATGCGAGAATTTGAGGCACAGGTCGCGATGGCATCATGTTCTAGTCCATCACACTCATTAACTTACAATGATAATGTATATACCAATGTCAGTGACGTATCTGGTTCCTCTTCCATTTCTAGTAAGCTACAAGTGTCTACTAGTGATTCATCTTGCCAAACTCCACTTTATCTCACTAACAAAACTCCAAGAAAATTAAAACTGTATAATGAACTTCAGTCCAAAAATAAAGAAATTAAAGATATGAAAAAACAAATTAATGCCATAACTCAACAATTAGCAAATGTTAATACTGTTGAACAAATGTTAACTCTAACTAAGCAATTTTTACCTCCTGGTTTATTTTTAATTATAAGTACGGATGAAATGGCAATAAAAAGTAATTTGTTTTATAACATAAGTAAGGATGAAATAATAGGGTTTAATGAAACAAACAATCGTAAAACGTATGATCCAGCAAAGTTTGTACTTGTCTTGTTGGTTCAAGGCATAAATTTCAATTGGAAGCAACCGATTGCTTATTTTTTTATATCAAATAGTTTTACAGGTTTTGATTTGCAGGACATAATTTTAACCAGTATTTTTAAACTAGAAAATATTAAAATTAATGTTAAAGCATTTGTTAGTGATATGGGTTCCAATTTCATAGGCCTCTCAAATAAACTTCAAGTTAGTCCTGAGCGGCCATATTTTGAAATTAATAATAAAAATATAGTGTATATATTTGATCCACCACATCTTTTAAAAGCCACCAGAAATATGTTTTATCAACATAATTTTAAGTATGATAATGAATTAATTGAAAAAAAACATTTGGTTTCATTCTATAATGAAGATAGTAAAAATAATCTTCGCGCTGCTCCTAAAATTACATATTCTCATATATTTCCTGGGCCTTTTGAAAAAATGCGCGTATATTTAGCAGCACAGGTGTTTAGTGAGAGTGTCTCAGCTGGAATGCTACTTTTCTTAAAATCAAACCACTTACCTGATACTTCATTGCCTACAATCAACTTTATTCAAAATATGGATAAACTTTTTGACATATTTAATTCTTCTAGACGACCTGGCTTAAAACAATTTAATAGACCTTTTAAAAATACTGATTCGCAAATTTCACATTTAAAATTTATGGAAAACTTTTTTAAAACATTACAAGTATTTAACAAAAAAACAAATGTTGAAGTGACAAACCAAATAAAATTTATTAGAGGTTGGTTAATTTCAATCTCTGGTTTATTACAATTGTGGGAATCACTAAAAGTTATCAATACTGATGAGAGTTATGTTCTGTATACAAGTCGAATCAATCAAGATAGGTTGGAAAATTTATTTGGCACGTTTCGCACCCAACATAACGGAAATAATATTAATTCAACCCCAATACAATTTATCTGGTCATATAAACAAAATTTTTATCTCAATTATTTTACCCACTCTGACAATGCAAATTGCATAGGAGACTTGGATGAAAGTTTATCTAAAATTAATACAGATCCCTTAAATGACAAAAACATAAAAATAATATTTCATGATAATAATCCATTTCAATTTAAAAAAAATATACTTGCAATAGACACCCCAGATTATAGGAATTTACCGATGCCAGAAAAAAATGCTTTCATATATGTTTGTGGATTTGTGGATGAAGAAATGCATTGAAAAACACTCTTGTAATATTTGTATTCAATATGCAAAATCACAAAACAAATTGAATGAGTCCTTTTTACTTTGCTATTTCAAAGCATATGAGAATGCAGAAAAAACAATGTTTGGCAACTTAATGATGCCACAACATGCATTTTATGATTATATTGATGAATTGGAAAACATATTTATAAATAGATTTCCACACATAGCTATTAACAAAGAAGTAGGTATTAAGTTAAAATTAAGCATGATTAATGTTGTATTTAGAATTCATGCTGCAATTAAATTTTTAAATAGGAATTTAATATCAGAAAAAATAAAAAACAATAGAAAATTATGTATACTAAATCATTTATGAATAAATTAGAAAGTATTTAGTATTAATAAGTAAGCTAGGTAATTGTATAAACATTTTGTACTCCATCAAAATGTTTATAATAAATGTATAATATGTATTTAATTTTAATTGTTAATATTACATTGTTTGAAATTGTGAAAAATTTAAATAAATATTTGTTTGTAAATAACAATTTTCATATTTTATTTCTATATTAATTTTACCTGAGTATAATATTTTGAGTATTGAGTTGAAATTGAAAAGTTCACTAAGCAAAATCAAATTTCTATAATATGGTATGTATGTATGTTCAATAATTTAGCATTGGTATTTGTGATCACACTGATTTGGGCGGAGACCAATCACAGCACCGTATTCATTTTTTACATTGCAGCATAGGAAGTGCACTTTCTGTTTTCATATAATCTGTGATATTACCTATGTTAGGTTTTTCTTTCGAATTTATTATCTTATCTTTGGTTGTCTGTACCTTAAATCACAGAACAATGTTCTGTGTACACACGTTGTCCGCTATCAGTTAGATAACACAAGCTGACGGTGGGACAACGCGCGCCCTCCTCGACTGGTCATCGTGCGTCACACATACACACACCCATAACGAAATAACAAGGTATGATCACAACTTTGTGATACGCATTAAATCTCTATTATCAGAAATAAGAGTGGGAGTCATCCTCGGCATTTCATTGGTCCTTGATATTATGCTGATAAATTATAAATTATAATCGATGAAAAGTTTTAAAAAATATAGGTATGCGTAAGTAATTAGTATTATAACTTATTTAATCATGATTTATTATAATAAATAATAATTATACTATTTAGTGTAAGTTTAAATGTTAAAAATTAAAAAATTAAAAATTAAAAAACTATTTATTGAAGATGTATTATACAAATACAATATAATATAATATTAAACTAATTTCATTGCTATTTGATAAATTTTTGTTTTTTTCGTGTTTCAACTTTTTTTTTGATATTTATCTGAAATTAATTGTTTGTTAAGATTATTCATTCTTATGAATGTCCGTGTCCTAACTAGACAGTCAATAACTTCATGCGGGATAGACAAATATTGAATTATTGGTATCAATCTGTTAATCATATTTTCCATTATCCCTTTACTTTTTGTAATATTATCACCATTCACTAATTTAAATTCAATTTCAAGAAATTTGATTGCTGCCATCAAATTGTTTGATGGTAATTTCAAACCACCTCTTGACTTGAAATTAGTCCAACTAATTTTACAAGTTCTTTTTACTGCTGGTTCAATACTGTAAAAAAAAATGTTTAAATGAATTACAGAGAGAGAGAGAGAGAGAGAGAACAACTTTTATTTAAGAAAAATACAAAGCGGACTGCCTGTCGAACAGGTTACCTATAGTGACAGAGTATACAAATCAGAAATTATTATAATTTATTAGTTTAGCTATTTCAACAAAATAACAGAAAATGGGTTTATAGATACCTGGTTGATTCATCAGCTAAATTTGTAACCAAAAATGATCCAGACGGTGTACACATTTTTGGTGATTGATTAAATGAATTATTTTGACCATGCATACATGTTTCAAGACATTCACAACTACAACAGTAAACAAATAACATTTTTCTATTTGTATTAAACCAACTTCAATATCTGAAATAGATGGGACTTCAACCTTAAAGGTACTGCATCACGTTTTAGTTTTCTGCCACGTCTGGGAGTATAATTTAAAATGTTTTGTGCCCTTGTTTTGTTCTCGTATGAACTTGGTGAAAAATGTAATGAACATACTGCAGCTAAAATAAAACTCGTCAAACATTAAATTATTATTTCTAACATGTAAACTGACTTATTACGTCTTAATGATTCATTGAAGAGTATTTTAGTATTATAGCGTTAATAGATATATTTTTTTATTGGTTGTTTGCTTGTTTATATAATTGTGTGTATTGTTATTACTTATTACACACCCGTTTCAAAATTAATATTCATAGTTTCGTTTGAACCCTTTTGGATTTGTTCAAACCATAGAGCCCTCATATGTGAGTCCTTAGGGAATCTATAAATGTGAACATTAGTATTACTACTTTTAATTTTTTTGCTGCCACTATAGCATCCAACAAATGCACAAACTGGCATAATGACAAAGCCAAGAACAACAATTTACAAATAAAAACAACAGTGAAAAATTAAAATTTACCAAATACATACAAAAAAATATATATTATTATTTTATATTTTTATCATTAATTTAACAAAGCATTATGCAATCAAAAACTCATAAAAGGCGCGTTAAATATAAACCAATCAAATGACGAGGATGACTCCCACCTTATTCTGCTTAGACTGAACGAAATTTAGTTTGTTGTGATCATACCTTGTTATTTCGTCATGCACACACCGTATAGCCAGCTGATTACTGATATTGCCCGGGCCGCGATAAAACATTGGCGCGAAAAAATAAATATATATTGAATTGTTTTCGGTACCTATTTATTGACTTTTTTTACTAAACAATTCATTAAATGTTCAACTAAATAATATTGTAGGAAGAAATGTCAGCAACTAAAAACATCATTGCTGTGTTTTTACTGTTTATTTTTTATTGTACGTATTTCGTATGTTCGAAATTTTTTATTTTTTTATACTGTGCAGATTAATGAATACAAATAATTACTAAGTATACTTTTAATAAGTACCATACCTATTACCGTATTGTATAAGAATTCAATTCAAAACTAAACAGTGTTTCATGTTAAATCTTAATTTGTAATTTATGTAAAATATGTAAAATCAATTTTAGTTGACAGTTAATACTATATTAATTTAAATGTCACGAATACTCTCGATTGCAATAATCATTAATCATAATAAGAAAAACAATTAGTTTTATGCCCGATGCCGTGGTCTTTTGAGGAGTAGTAGGGGCCAGATTCAACTAGCACTGTAGTTAGTGAGTCCACTGCACATCGACGCGCGATAACAGCCGTTACCAACCTGTGTAGATAACCGTGTTCTGGACTAATTTTATTTTTACAATCACTATATTTAATACAACTTTTTTTTTATATGGTAATTGGTAACACTTAACTTTTTCTACATTTTCGAATAGATAAATGTAGTAAGCAATATATTATTATAATACCTTTGGCATAAAATAAACGTCAAATATTAATTAGGTTAAATATTTTTTTTAACAGTTATCTTTTTTCTGTTAAACAATTAATTGTATATACAATGTACTTAATAAAAAATACATACACATAATACATAAAATAAAATACATTAAAAGTAGGCTAATTACCATTGTCGATGAAGCTATAACAGGTAATAAAAAAAACAAAAAAAGTACAAAATACATAAAAATAATACAAATTCATGACAATTAAACATTTATATAAATCTATAAAAAATATAGTTACTTTATAAGGCTTCACATCCTTGATCATCTGAATCGGACGTGTCCCCAGTGATCGTCATTTTATGTATATTGTCGCCATCCATCACATCATCGACGGTTAAGTCCACCTTCCAGAAGTTCTCTTCTATTTTGATGACGTGTTGGACAAAGTTCTTCCACATTTCAAGTGTGCAGTGATTGATCCTTAGCCCAATACCCAATTCTTTTGAAACCATCTTTACGACTTCTTTAATATTTAGCGTTTTAGATATGTACAAGTTAACGATCATCAGTTTTTGACGACTGCTTCAATCATACAACTTTTTAACTCATCAGAACGAGAAGAATTATTTAAAATGGGTAAAGTTTTCATTTTTTTTTTTAATTGTTCATTTGTAGGTGAGGTTAAGATGAGGATTCGGGTTTAGATAAGAGTGTATTTTCTTTTTACTGGTTAATTTCTTATCCCAACCTTCAACTGATTTATTTTCTTCTGCCAAATCATCAACAAATAATACATCATGAACATGTTAAGCATAATATACTTGTTCCACCTGGTCTAGTAAGTGAACATGAAGACAATATATGAACTGGAACTTCACAGACATCACATTTTTTAGATTTATCTGTTGGATAGTTACCTGCAGCACATAATGGACATTTACTTTTATTTTCGTATATAGTATTGAAGTTTTTAGAGAGATTTTCAATGTAGTCGTCAATTTTCTTTTCATAATTTTCAATCACTGGCATTCTCTTTATGTAATTTAAACTGTCTAAACTAGCAGTATTTAAACATTCATTAGAATCACTATTTATATTTTTCAGTGAAGTGTCACTATTCAAACTACTTTCTCTGATAGACTGTGCATTGTCTACAATTATATCACTGCATAAATGTGTTGGCGAACTTTCTTTGCTTATTGCGATATTTTCTTCATGGATTGGTGAACTGCCGTTGTTAGATTCATTATTCACACAATTTGTTGGTGAATTATCTCTACTGATACTGTCCTAAACATGATGTAGGTATTTTTATTATTTAAGAAAATATTTCTGAGTTGGTGATATAATTTGTTTTACTTCGTTATTTTCAGAAATTTCATTTGTATAAATTGTCTCTTTTGGTGATAAATTATGACCTGATTTTAATGGTGACATACTAAGAAGTGATGATATATGGTGTTCTAAAAACAATTAAATATCTGTAGGCAGTGAAATATTTTTTAGTTTGGTAAAACTTGATTCGACTGCGGCTCAACATGTGGTTTCATTTCCATACCAGAAAATTGGTATCATTAAACCTGAAGACAAAGGCACTAGTTTCATGCATTTTATTATATATGGGACTAATTTTGGTAAATATAATGGGTTAATAGTTAATGTTGTTTCCTGTTTGTAAAAATGTTTACTTTACTATATATCCTTTCAACCCATTTTTGAAATGGATTATTTAAATTACCCAGAGCTTCATTTAATGTTTCCTAAGTTTCTAGTACATTATATTGGATTTTTTCGTCATTTTCAGGATCTAATAACTTTTACAATAGATGATCATTAATCATTATCCACTTTACCAGTTGAACTAGCATAGATAATGCATTGATTATGCATGTCACACGGACTTTCTTCTCCACTTACACTATCATTACCGTCTGTTTCATTTGTATGTACAATAAACAAACTTAACAATAAAGAAAGCATTGCATCTAGGGACTGAATTTGTATTACCTAGCATGCATTATGAACGTAGTATAACCTCTCTAACTCTTCTTGCTACAGTTTTGAGAGGTGGCCATTTGGTAATCAACTTTAAAAATGTGCAATATCTGTTCTTATGAAACATCTAGGAATCCAATGTTTATTAGCTGGTAGATTATTTACTATTAAATCGGAACAAACATTCATATACCTAATCTTGGAGTGAAGAGTACTGGGTAAAACATTGTACCTACCACTGCAGACAATAGTGCTAGTGATTGATCGCTTGCTGTTATTTTTGCAAAAGTATGTCACAGTTTTTCCAATGAGCGAGCCAATTGAAGATTGCCACGTTGTCAGATTGCCACGTATGTCTTTTGCTAAGCATATTACTAACCATAAAACTATATTTATATTCCTCATAAGCCAAAGCATCATAAAGGAATATATATATATTTGTTTTTTTCCATATACTTTCTAAAATTTGAACCCACTGAACCACTTGCATCTAAAATCATTTGTGAATACATAGACTGACGTGCATAATTTCTATATCAGTGAATCTGGTCTCCAGTATGATAGTAAAGGAAGAATGGATCGAGACCTATGTCATCACACTTTTAAACTCATTTTTGTTTTTCATCAAACATAAAGCGATTAATTTATTTGAATGTCTTTTATTATTTAAACGTTGGATATTATTCGTTATTTTTAAATTTCTTAAAGCATGGCCAGTTGGAATTATGGCTAGTTCCTGAATCCTGATCAACTATGCAAATAAAAAAAGTTTTATATAAAATAGAAATCTTTGGTTTCTGAACAAACATTTTTATCAAAAAAGAATGACAAACCATAATGAGATTCTGAGTCTTATCTGTTGATAGTTTTGGCAGTCAATTTATTATTTTATATTATACTACCCTCTCCCCCACAAAAAAGTTAAATTTGACTATTTTTAGGACATCTTTGTAAGTTTAATTTTCCATTTTAACAATCAAATACAAACTTAAGTACAGAATACATAATCTTCTAATAACATCAGTGACGCACACTCAATCTTACTAACATGGGTCGAACATTAACAGCGATGACCACCCGGCCACCCACCAACCAACCATTAGCAAACCAACTCCAATATAGACCCTCTGGGCACTTGAGACGCTAGTCCCCCCCCTAAAGTCATTTAAGTTTAATAATAATAATTAAAATTTTATTTTTATTCAAAAAACTATTTTTTATAATAATAATGACTATAACAACTAATACATACATTTTTTGTCTAAATAACTGTTTTTATAACATATTTAAGTTTGTAACCTGTAAATAAGGAACATTCTTGTCAAATCAAATTATATTGCCGTACACTTTGATCAACATCCTAAATTAGCGTACAAAAGACAAAACTATAACATATTATATAATTATTCAAAAGTCTACAAAATGTTAAAGGCAAAAATAATAAAAAATAGTTTTTACCATTTTTAATACATGATCCGGCATTCGAGTAGCAGGTGATCTACTACCTCTTTTTAGGTGTATCAGGTGATCTACCGTACTATACAAGGTGTAATTGGTGATCTACAATTATTATATTACATAATATTATTCTATTATTATACGCACATTATCGCAAACCGCAGTTAATTATTATATTATATTAAACTATTATTTTACGCACATTATCGCAAACCGCAGTGGGACAGTATTGTGATAACGATTAATGACATTTGCAATATGACTACGAGTCTTTAGCAATGTTGCTGGAAAGGTTAGTTTCTGATAGGTGCAAATTTCTGATTCTGATTCTGAAAATATTCCTCCTAATAACAGGAATAGAAATTATGGCAAACGAGTAGAAGGACCTTGGGTGTTTGGAATGTGTTGGCGGCATGATGGTTTTCTTGAAAAACGGTTTTTTGTTGTTGAACGGCGAGATAGAGCTACACTTATTCCAATTATTGAAAAAGAAATACTTCCAGGAACAACAATAATGTCAGCTGAATGGAAACCATATACAATTTTACAAAATACAGGTTATAATAACTTGACTGTAAACCATTCTAAAAACTTTGTCGACCCGCTAACAGCAGCCAACACCCAGACAATAGAATGGGTTTGGTCACATCTGAAAATGAAAATACTTCGAAAAATGCATGGCACTACATCGGAACTTTTACCTCGTCATCTGATTGAAGCATGGTGGAGATCAGTTAATCCTGAAAATACTTTTTTTAAATTTTCAAATGATACTAAAAACGTTTACTGTAATTTAAATTATTATTATATTTAGCTAAATATTTTTTATTTTTATATTTGACGAATATTTGTATGATATGGGGTACTCGTAATAAAAAATATAATGTGTTTTTATACTATTAAAACGTAGATCACTCGTCCCGAATTCGCAGATCACCCCTACGCGGTAGATCACCTGCTACACGAATGCCCATGACCCTTTACAAAGATATGTATTTAAAATAAAAGCTATGTTAATTTAGTAAGACTGAAATAGAGTAAAGGAACTTGAAATTGTAATTTTTTTTAAATGAGAAATATGATTTAGTAGAATTAAGTTCTGTAGTACTATACGTCTATACAATATTTTATATGAACAGATAAAAAAATGATTAGAAATTAGCATGTGATTGAATAATGTAGTAAACCGACAGAGTCGCTTTCCTATAATTATACATCATAATGACTTTGCACTATATGATATATTGATCAACGACTATACCACGCCCTGAGGTTTATTACATATTTCAAAATCGCATAACGATTTCTAATAATACATATTGCCAAATAAACCAGTTCACAACTCAAGGTTTATTCGACAACTTTTAACATTTACGCCGGTACCTATCATACCGCCGGTATTCCTTTGATCCACCTCCGAGTCTCTACCGTGTACCTAATAACCTAGGGAGACTTTGTATATATACGAGTCTCCGTCTGTATCTAAATTAGAATTAGTTCAGTGCTAGTACGACGTACATACTTGTAAGTACTTAGTATTAACCACTAATCTCTCGGGCAGACGCTTATCGCTCTGTCCTCAAATTTCTATGTTCAAATGTAATACCATTATATTATTATTAACTTTAAAATAAATTACTTATATTATTACGTTGTAACTTGTAACTCTGCAACCTTTTCTCCTACTCAATCATCAACGTCGTCAAACTCAAAATATAAGCGTTAGTGAGGGATCACTACACGTTTTTGGTGACAGGTTTGGGGTCACCTGAAGGAAGAATTCCCGCAACCAACCTGGAGTCGAGTACATCAGCGGACCTCGAGTTTATTCACGTTGCTGTTACCTAGGAAGGAAGCAAGCCGAGCGAAGCCACCAACTTCAATCAACATTCCAACTTCACTCAACTAGCCAAGCGGAGCATCAACGACGAGTCCACAGATCCGTCAGCACGCAAGCAGTTAGGACCAGACAAGAATACAATGAATTTTGCACTGTAAGTTGTCATTTTAAACAATTATATAGTATATGTCTGAGAGTCCAAGGTGTTGGGCAGTAGTTAAATATAACCCGCAAACTTTACAAACGACATGAGCGTAACATTAGGGATTGACTCCGCCTTGCGCGGCATACCTAACTTTAGCGGGGGTTCCGAGGTAGAACTAGCCTCATATATAACCGAATGTAACTATGTCATGGAAAATATCCATGAAAATCTTGTAACCGTAGTGTTTCACAATATATTATCTAAATTAAAGGGAGACGCATACCAGTGTAATGGGAGACGCAAGATTTATGAACAAAGAAGGTACATCTCCCTTGAACGTAGCTAATTCATTGTATGACACTAGTGTAGTAGAAGAAGCCCAGTTAGAAGCCCAGTTATTAGCCCAGAGAGAAGCCCAAGCCCAGTTTGAAGCCCAACAGAAAGCCCAGTTAAATACTATAGTAGATACCCAGTTAGTAGGTAGCACAAGTAAAACCCCAAGTCCACAATTAGGAGTAGTCACACGTAGCAAAGTTACAGATAGTTTTGAACATCAGTCATTAGTATTTTTACCTATAACACGCACTAAAAAAATGGCAGTAACCATAAGATTAGAAGACGCTTTTAAATTAATTCCACTATGCACAGGATAGACGATATCTATCAATTCATAAATGCATGCGATATGGCAGTAAGTCTAGTCGACACAAATAGTGCACCAACACTAGTAAAATATATTACCACACGTTTAACGGGTAGAGCGTTAGAAATGATTAAATACAAAAATGTATCGAAATGGCAGTTTATAAAAATTTATTTAACAGATGCATTTGAGGTAACAACCACGGCATCGTCGTTACAACTTCAATTAAATTCGATTAGAATGTATCACAATGAGGATGCAAATGATTATTGTCATAGAGTAGAGAAACTATATTATCAGTTATGTACCGTAAGTACATTAGGCAAAGAACCTGCAGAAGCAAAAATTATATATGATATATTAAGGGAACAAACTCTAGCGATATTTATTAAAGGATTAGTAGAACCGATTAGAACAATAGTAAAATCTCGCAATGCTAAAACTCTGGAAATCGCGAAACAAATCGCCATGTCAGAACAGGTAGAACTAAGATTAGAACAGGAAAATAGGAACCATTATTCGAATATTCATTCACAAAATTATAACCAGCGCAGATCGAATTACGAAAATAGGAACAACGAAAACATTAGACCAAATAACCCTGTAAGGACAAATAATTATCCGCGAGCAAACAATTTTTCTCAACCAATCAATAGGCCAGCAATAAAATGCTATAATGGTAATCATTATGCATCTCAATGTAGGAATAATACGAGACCTAGTTATGCAAGCAATGGCAATAACAACCGTCCACCTGATAGGAATAATTTTACGCAACCACTTACGAATTATAATATACAGGTAGTTACGTGTTCATACTGTAATCGAACTGGTCATAATATCGACTCGTGTTATAAAAAGAGAAACGATGAGAGTAGAAACGTTAATAATTCGGAAAACGAAAACGTGTCGAACGAGAAGCGCGGTACTCGTACGATAAACCAGATTATCGCGGAATAACCGACTCACGAATATTCCATATATTCTCAACCTTAGAAAATAATCATATAACATTTAATTCATTCGCCGCTAACACAAATCAATTACAAATACGTCACAAACCCGGAGTTCTAAATTCAAATGTAGATACTCTCACATGCATATATTCAATTCAGGAAATAAAAAACAAATCATACGAACAATATATCGAAAAGTTAGGAACACAAATTATCACAAATATTAATGTAAAAGAAACTATAGGTACACTAATAGATTCACAAAAAAAATATAATATAGTATCAGAAATTGCCAAGCAATATAATTTTAAAACAGGAACGAATTATCAATTAAAAAAACAATTTGGAAACGGTACAATATTGCCGACTAGTAAAGTAATAGGAGACACACCCTATTTCAAACAGGAAAACAGGTTTATAATATTCTTAGAAAGCATACATTTATCACTAATAAATTTAAAATCATTTTGTAAGGAAAACAATCTGAATAAATTAGCCATGGGCAAGATAGACGATCACGATCACGATAATTTAGAAAGGAAAAAAATAAGGTCAATGTTACAATACATATTTTGCAATACAGATATAACAATAATTACATGTGCGAATGTAGAATATAGTGAAGAAGAAAAAGCAGGCATTTTATCACAATTTCACGACTCAAAACTAGGCGAACATTTAGGTGTGAATAAAACCATTAAGCGCAATAAAAAACAATTCTTAAGGAAGGGTATGAAAGAAGACGTTAGAAAATATATAAAAAATTGTGCGTCATGTCAGGTTAATAAGGTATCAAATCGACACATAAAACAACCAATGGCTATTACATCCACTTCTAAACCATTCGAAAAAATATTTATGGATATAGTAGGGCCCTTGCCGATTACACTGTCCAATAATGTATACATTTTAACGATGGAGGACGATTTGACACGTTACACTTTAGGAATTCCACTTCCTGACCAGAAGGCAAATACTGTTGAGGAAGCTTTTGTTACACACTTCGTATGTGTACACGGTATACCAGAAACAATACTCACGGATCAAGGAACTAATTTCCTCTCGAAAACGTTTGCAAATGCTTGTAAAATATTAAAAATAGAAAAGGTTAACACAAGTCCATTCAGACCGCAGGGTAACCCCGTAGAACGCGCTCATAGGACTTTGGCCGAGTACTTAAGACATTATGTAGATAAGAATTTAAATAATTGGGATCATTTACTACCCTTTACATTCTTTGTATATAATTCAACGGTACATACTTCTACTAATTTTCAACCATACGCATTAGTCTATGGACGTACGTTGGAGGTACCGATTAGATTAAAAGCCGAACCTGAACCACGTTACAATTATGACGATTATATATTCGATCTAAAAGAAAATATGCAAATTTCGCATAAGATAGCTAGAGATCATTTAATTAAAAAAAAAATAAAATAAAAAGTAAGGAACGTTATGATAAAAATGAAAATCCACAAAAACTATACGTTAATGATTTAGTACTATTAAAAGATAATAATCATAGAACGAAACTCGACCCAATCTGGCTAGGACCGTACGGGTCACAGCAGTTATAGGGAACGAGAATGTAGCTATACAGCGAGGCCGCAAGGTCATTACTGTACATAGAAATAACGTAAAAAAAAAAAAAAAAAAATATATTATAATGACGCACAAGTCAATTAATTTAAAAAAAAAAATAGCAAAAATAAAAAATAATAAGTATATAGCAATATTAAGTTAGAATAATTATATTAATTTTAGGGATAGAAACAGAACATTCATTTTTGTAACCGGAGAAAGAAATAATAAATGAAATCACGATACAACCAATTTAAAAGAAAATAATAAAAAATAATAATAAATAAAATAAAGACGATAAAAATTAATTTTAATTTTAGGAACAGACAAAGAAAATTCATTGTGGAACTAGGAAAGGCGATTGAACAAGAAATCCATGAAACAAATACTTTAGGACCGGAACACACGCCGAGGTGTTTAATAGGACATTTTAATACCGAGAATAATTTTATGGAAGAACCATTTAATACTCTCGAAATAACGAAAATTACGCGAATTCTAACACTAATTATGTCATCAGATTCAGTGACACCCACATGTAAACGATTAATAGATTATATGAGATTTTTGCACGATACTGGAGATATATCGGATTATGTAAGATGGTTTTAATTTTATAAGAATATAATAAGATATTTTAGTTTAATATAAATATAATTTGTACACAGTAATTTGTTATAGTACTAGCATCAATATCTATTATACTAATAATAGCAATTTATATAATGATAAAATACAAGTATATCAGGATCACAGAAGTCATGGAATTACCCGTCAGAATAGTTAGATATAGGACACCCAATAGAAATGAATACGTACGAAATTATGAAGAGACACCCTTTACTCCACCACCGTCGCCAAGATAAATAGAATAAAAATTTATTAAGAGTAGTCACTAGTCACTAGTCATAACGAATTATTTACTTTAAATTTAATTAATAATAAATAAACTATACAAAAAATAATATAACATACAAAACGAAAATAAATACTTAACATATTAATAAAAATAATAAATACTAAGTTATAAATATAAAATAAGCAATAAGCAGATAATAAGGACAAATGGAATTTATATATCATGTAAATTATAGATATATAATAATAATAGTTGTGTTTCAGGAAATACCAAGAAGAAAACGAATAATAATAATATAATTTAAATAAATAAAGATAAATAAAAAAAAATAATAATAATAAAATATAATACGTGCATAAAGAAATAATACGTAAAATAATATTCTATAATTTAAATAAAATAATATTACGTGCATAAAAAATATAATAATATATACATATATGTAAATAATATTCTAAATAAAAAATATATAACAACAACTTTTAACTATTTCAGAAATTAAGAAGAAAAAAAATATATAAAAAAACACACGTAAAATTTAAAGTACAAAATGGGTGAGAACGTACCACCTGTAGCACGAACCATTCGAATGCAACTACAAACATTTGAATTTCTCAGAGAATTAAAAAACGAATTAATTGAATCAACCAATAATGCGAGGGGAAGTAGTCAGATTACATTGCTTCCCGGAACACATAAGAAGGGCGAATAATAATATGACCATACCTTTCAGGCCGAATGTCTTAGCACGGGTCATGATCCATGTTAATGACTTTGTACGCACGGTTATCGTAAGACCAAATCATAATCGACACATGTGTGTAGAGTTGGGTTTACTAATGGAACAATTGATCAGGAGGTGTGTGATCGTCGAAACGATTTTCGATGAATAACTTCAGGAAACATATATCATATACATAGCAATAAATACTAAGAAACCAATTAATTTAAAAAAATAATTATTTTATTTTAGCTCACAGGTACGCTTTTTTATAATGGATTTCGAGTTCTTTACCGCCAGTAAAAACGAAATATTACTGGTATCCGACACGATATCGAATAGTTTAGAAAAGTACCAACCCAATAAGTTGGAGGGGAGTCCTCTTATACTTACAAAGGATGATAAGTTAAGAAGATTTCGCCGATGCGACCTAAAGGAAATAGTGCAGGATATCAAACGAGTATTCCGAGGGAAAAAGGCAAGAGTGATTAAACCATTGCTGGAACAATTATACAAAAATATAAGTCACCAGGGGGGATCGACCTTGTCTACGGTATACTTGCAAAGATATTTGCACATAAACGATAGGGAGTCGCTAATAGTATTTTGGAACGGATCGTCAGATATCACGATAATTAAACGTTTAAGATTAACAGGAATTTTAACATATTTAAACATATCGGCAATTAGCGTTAGGAATAACGATGATTATATATAATAGAATTAACAAACCTAGAAACTAAGCAAATATTATATTCAGGCTATTTAGGTAATAAAAATAGTAGAATGTTAGGATTGTCAGAAGCTCATGAACTAGCATGCGATATTAATCATAATATTACACATTGTCATGATCCGGTTGCAGACGTAATTTTAACGAAATTACATAGTAACAAAGATAAAGCCCATTAAACTATATAAATTAGCAAAAAAAAATAATTATGGAATTTTAAAAATAAATAAGTTATTATAATTAATAATAAATCTAACACAAAATAAATTAAACAATAAATTAACATTTATTATATATCCAATTACATAATGAATTACCTTAAGTAAATCTATAGTTGCATATGTCTATGACAAATCTAACAATTATTCACATCGATTAGTATATAGGTGGAAGATAAATATTATTATTATATAAAAGGGGAAATACTTAAATTGTATACTTACGTAACGCTTATAATGTTGTAATTTCAGGTACCTATATTATTTTGTTAAAGATTATTAATCATTTTATTAACACTATTTGTTTAATTAAATCATGTATTAATTTATTTTACTAACCACAATTAAAATTGTAATATGAATAAAAGAAAAAAAACAATAATAATAATAATAATGACATTAAAAATTGTAAAATGCTCACATTATTGTAATCAAATGTAATACTATAATCAAATTGTTAACTGTATACAAAATTTAAATGTCAATGTAAACAATGTAATTCAGCCATTGTAAACTATTAATTAACGATGTTAAAGATTCTTAACCCTTAAAGGTTAACAATCTTTTTTTTGGTAGGGAGGTGTAATGGGATTACGCAATATCATGTATTTGCTCATAATAACAACCAGAATTGGGATTACGCAATATCATATATTTGCTCATAAAAACAACCAGGAATGCGACCACACCCAAAAGTGTTTTCGACTAAGAATACCACTTTCATAGTCGTGAGGTCGATATCAAGGACGACTGTACACGCGCCGCTCACTTCAAAGGACGCCGCCACCATATATATAGGGGACAGCGAGGCAGCCAAAGTAGATGTACCAGAGCCGCCAAGACCGAGCGAGCCGTTTAGCCACCAGCCATTACACACGACTTACATGGAGATTATCGACTACTACAACGAGTCAACTCACGACGCTGCAATTCACCACGACTATATTAATTATTATTGGTTTTAATAAATTACAATTGATTTATATTTAAAATTGACTACATTTTATTGTAAAAGTGCAACAAGCTTTTGGATCCCTGAAGGGCCGCATGTAACACCAGGCCACTCGTTACCGAAAATTTGAAAACTGGTCAGAGCTTAAAAACCACCTTAGAAACGTTTTTGGGGCACCGCATTCGATTAATTACTTGCAATCGCAACTTAGTAATAGTCGACAACGATCCAACGAGGACGTACGTAGTTTTGCCGGTCGAACCGAAAAATGTTATCACGAATTGGTAGGAGCGTTAACATTAGGACTAGAACCAGCAGCAGCCGCAGCTGTAGCTTCATCGCATAAAGTAGGGGCACTTACTGCATTTGTTAACGGGGCGAAACCAGCAATTAGGTCATTTTTACGAGCACGCGCCGTATCATCTCTCGAACAAACCATTACTATCGCTATTGAGGAGGAACAAGACCTCCAACACATTAATAGACGTTTTAATTCAGAAAAAACTTACGGGAAAAATAACGCGAATAAAAAAAATATTAAGTGTAATAAATGCAGCAAAATGGGTCACTATGCTGCAGTAACGCCGGTACCTCATACAGCACAAATTTTAGAAATCCCGTTAGCAGTCGTGACGATAAAACCAGTGTAGTAAAACACGAATACCAAGGTCAAGTTAGATTCTGCTCGTACTGTAAGAAAACAAACCACAATATAAAAGATTGTAGGAATCGTATTTATAACGAGAGTATAAAAACGAGTAACAAGGAAAGTGAAATTCCTAGTACCAGCCGTACAGTAAACGAAATCAACCAAAATCATGTAAGAGTTGTAGCTAATTTCGAAGAGGAACATATTATAATATGTGCATCGGATAATTTCAAGCCTCATAAAATTAAATTATTAGTTGATTCCGGCGCGGAAATGAACCTTATTAAAATAACCGCGTTAGAGGGACACGTCGTGGTAAACGAATCCGCGAAACGCACAATTAAAGGCATTAACGAAATTCCGATATTCACCGTAGGCACAATTCTAACCAGTATGGAAATTAACGATGTAGAGGTGCGTATTAAATTCGACGTCGTTTTTGGCGATTTCCCAATAAACTAGTCAGGCATCATCGGGCGTAACTTTTTATAACAAAACAAAGTCATAATGGACTATAGCCGAAATTTATTAACGATACCCGAAAAAACTGGTTTCAAAGAAATTATACTACCGCCGCGTAGCAATTGTTAACTACTTATAAAAAACGACGAAAATATAAGTCACGAGAATATTACTATTAAAAAACAAGACGTAAACGAAAACGTGATAATCGCGAACAGCATAAGTCCGGTCAATAAAAATAACATTATTAGTAACGTAATAAATATTTCGGAAGAACCTTTTGTAATAGACGAGCTTACCACGCAACATATCGAGTGGGAGCCGTATACCGAAAATGTATTAACTGCATCGTTCGTAGATGAAAAAAAAACCGACCGTATAACACAGATCGAAATTAAGACCGACGATTTAAATAAAGAGGAAAGCGAAAGTATCCTTGAACTATGCTGTAATTACGCGGACCTGTTTTACCTTCCGGGCGACTATTTAAGCGCCACGGAAATCGTGGCACACACTATAAACACGCCGCGTTGCACGAAACCCATTAATATACGACCGTATCGTTTGCCTTGGGCGTACCAAGAAGAAATCGAAAAACAAATTAAAGAAATGAAACATAACAATATTATACGCGATTCTAAATCACCTTTTAATTTTCCACTAGTAGTAGTGAAGAAGAAAAATCTAGATCCGACAGGGAAACCCAAATTACGAGTATGCGTAGATTTCAGAAAACTTAACGAAGTAACCGAGAACGAAGCCTATGGCCTCCCAAATTTACTAGAAATATTAGAATCTCTAGGATCATCCAAATATTTCAGTACATTAGATTTGGCGTCCGGTTATCATCAAATACATATAGACCCGGCTGACACACATAAAACAGCTTTTTCTACGAAATCCGGTCACTAAGAATTTTTAAGCATGCCCTTCGGGCTGAGCTCAGCTCCAGCTACTTTCACACGCGCAATGAAATCTGTACTTATGGGCCTTGAGGAAATGTGCACTGCATATCTTGACGACATTGTAGTACATGGATCCAGTTTAAAGGACCACCAAAAGAAATTAGAACAGGTATTCAATCGGTTGCGCGTACACAAACTCAAATTACAGCCTAATAAATGTTCTTTTTTACGGAAAGAAGTATTGTACTTAGGACACGTAATAAACGAGACGGGAGTTTCCCCGGACCCAAATAAATTAAAATGCATCAGAGAATATTCTCGACCAAAAAACGCAAAAGATATTAAATCATTTTTGGGATTACTAAACTATTATAGACGTTTCGTCGATAACTTTGCGAAAATCGCAAAACCATTAACTTACTTACTTAAAAAAGACGTAAGTACCATTCGAATGGACTGATAATTGCGAACATAGTTTCGAAGAACTGAAAAAAGCTTTAATGAACCCACCATTACTGGATAGACATCCGGACTGGGAAGCGGGAAAGTTCAACTTAATGACAGACGCAAGCCAATATGCAATAGGAGCAGTCTTATCACAAGGGGAAGTCCCTAAAGATCAGCCTATTGCTTATGCGAGTAGAACATTAAATAAATCCGAGTGTAACTATTGCGTTACTCAGAAAGAATTATTAGCCATCGTCTGGGCCGTGAAATATTTCCGACCATATTTATACGGTCGACATTTTAACATTATAACCGATCACAGACCGTTAACATACCTGTTTGGTATTAAGGACGCGTCATCGCAGTTAATGCGCTGGCGCTTACAACTAGCCGATTACGATTATGATATTACGTACAGGGCCGGACCTGAACACTCGAACGCAGATTGCCTATCACGTATTCGTATGATACAACCCGGTCCAACTAGTATGACCACCGGCTTCGACGCGTTCCGAGCTGCGGAAAGCAAACACATATTTAATTCGAAAATTATAGAAGTCGACGATGACCTAGTCAAGGCCATAGAAAGAGAAAACGTAATAATAATGATTCCGGAGGATAAAATTATAACAAACCCGGCAGTGCGTGAAGTAATAAAAAATATAGATTTAAGCAAAATCCAGTTTTCGGATACAAACAAGTTTTATACTATCGACAGTGAACCGAATTTACTCGTATTTTATGGTCTAAAGCCAACTCATACAACACCACTTAACGCCGAGGTCATTTACTTAGCTATAAACGATATAAAAACATTTTGCATGTCGAATAAAATAAATGCATTCTCTACCAATAAATTAGACGGACCTACCTCACTAACCGGTTATCCGCGTATTCGCACGATGTTTCGACACATTTTCAAAGCAACCGACATCGTAGTAAAAATATATGTAGGTCAGCAATAAACGTCAGAAGAAAAACAACAAATCATTTATGAACACCACAATTCACCATTGGGTGGACATTCCGGAGTATCACGTACCGTAAAAAGATTAAAACTTAATTATAACTGGCGTCACATGAAAAAAGACGTAAAATATTATATTAAACATTGCGAATTATGTCAGAAAAATAAATCGCACGTAAAAACGAAGCAACCAATGTTAATTACTAGCACGGTAGTTAAACCATTCGAAAGGGTTTGCCTAGATATAGTAGGACCCTTACCGAAAACACTGACAGGAAACATGTATATTTTAACTCTACAGGACGAACTAAGTCGTTTCTCGCTAGCAATAGCGTTATCCGCCACAGATGCACAAACGGTAGCTCAGGCGTTCGTAGAATGTTTCGTCTGTATATACGGTATACCCGAGTCAATTTTGACTGACTGTGGAACTAATTTTTTATCCGATGTATTCAAAAGCATGTGTAAACTGTTGGACATAAAAAAATCTAAAACTACATCGTGGCATCCACAAAGCAACGCTTTTCTGGAACGCTCTCATAAAACATTAAAAACTTATTTACGTAGCTTCGTAGACAAAGACAGTAATTGGGATAGATTATTGTGTTACGCTACTTTTTGTTATAATACAACAGTACATACTTCTACTGATTTTACGCCTTACGAACTAGTATTCGGAAGGAAACCAAATATTCCATCAGCGTTCAATAAAAATCCCGAGCCACAATATAATTACGACGATTATGTATTCGATCTTAAACGAATTATGCAAGAGGCACATAAAATCGCTCGAGATAACTTAATAAAGAAAAAAGAGGCAAACAAAAATTATTACGATAGGACCCTAAATGTCATTGATTTACATGTAGGTGACAAAGTTCTTATCAAAGAGCACAATAAGAAAAATGCACTTAGCTTAAATTGGCAAGGACCTTTTGAGGTACTCTTAGTACACGACAATGAAAATATTACGATTAAAAAAGGAAATCGCGAGTATCGTATACATAAAAATAACGTAAAACGTTATTACGACGATGACGATACCGAATAAATTATTACAAATTCATTTTTCTTAACTTACCTACTTATTATAAATTTTTCCTACCAAATTCTTTTATTATTATTTTAGGGACAAACGAAGAAACTTTATGACCACGTTCCGTACAACGTTAATAGTACAACAGCACTGCCACACGGCCTTATATCCCGACGAAATTCCGCGGTGTATGCTTAACCATATAGACACGGCGAATAAAAATTTACTTCAACCGTATACGCCAGTGGAGCTGTTGGAACTCACTCGTACAATTAATCACTTCTCACACGACTTAACAAAAACATTAAGACCTCTACGCAAACCACTTTGTTCATATCTAAGGGAATTTTTGGAAACAACTGAACACCCAGTAGATATACTTGATTATATGCGACTTTAAATTTAAATTTAAAAAAAAAAAAGCATGTACTTTATTAGCATTTCAATAGACATTTTCTTTTATAACTATGATAACTATTTAATTCTATTCGATGTTTCTATTAACTTTTCTTCGAATGAATACGTATTTTATAATAACGTCTTCATTTTGACATAATCGTATATATATGATGTCCAATACATATGTATATATATGTTTTGTTTTTAGTAAACCACCTGAGTTCGCGGTCGTAGATTTTGAATTCACACAATTAGGAAAAGAAAATTTAATCTTAATATCTGGCGCCGTATGTGGTCATTATGAACCATTAGTTACGAAATTCGAAGGACGCGCACTCAAACTTAGAACCAATGAACCAGTAACTACCAGAGAATGGAAAGCTATGGTACACCACCTTGTGAACATTTTTAAGGGAAAACCTAAAAAGCTATTCCCTATACTTGCGCAAATCTACGACTCCGACCATACTTCGTGTCCGAACTTAACTTGTACCACCATACAAACAATACTTAACAAGTATAACTCTATAATTCTGTGGGAAGGTTCTACTGACATTAAAATTCTGAACGCTCTCCACATACATTGTCGAGCATTGACAATGCGTGGGTGGGACACAAACAACAACGGAAACTTCGATTTGCAACTAACGGATATGCTTACGAAGCAATCCATCTGTTCCATTAAAATAGGAACGTTTGAAAAACAAGGACGCGCTTTAACACTGAGCGAAGCTCATGAGCTCTTATGTAAAAAAAACCCACGGGTTTTCCGAAGCTCACGATCCTAGAACAGACGTTCTATGGAACCGTTGTTTATTCCGTAAATTACAATTAGAATTCCACGATTTAATCAAAAACACAATCGAATGTTAAAGTACAAATTTATTATTATTACTTAAAAAAGTAAACATTATATAGGGTGACGGAATATATTATTTTATTATTTTACAATTATAGTTTTTTTTTATAGCAATTATGCATTTTTTCTATTTGGGAATAAGATTATTCATATTCTTATTTTAATTTGCACTTATATATATATAAAAATAGGTTAATTTTAAATCTAATACATTTACCTACATAAAATTACCTTGACTAATAAGCTGAAACAGTGAAACGGTTTTCAGACTTATACTACTAACTATACCATTCACGTCGGGAAGATTTCGATACACTGACGAACAATTAACACAACATTCCGGTCTATACTACGAAAATCGGGGACCATTGAAACTTATCACATCTCAATGGGACTTAACCGCGTATATTAATTTTGCTAAATACAAAGAAAGATTTATTTATATTGACGATGTTATGAACAAAACCGAAATAATATGTGAAAGTATCAAAAATAATGTTGATACCAATTGTAACAATTTAATGCAAACAGCTAGTAGCATAGTAAACGATTTACGAAAAAAGAAGGAACTAGTATTAGACTCTAAAGAACACTATGCCATGTATGATGAATTTTACTATACACATTGTAAGCACGCTAGAGACTTCCTTTTATGTCCTGAAGGTAATCATTTATACCCGCGTACAAGTAGACCAGCATGCGAAGTTCAACTTTTGCAGGATCCAATAAAAGTTCCATCAACTTGTGAAGTAATGCACGTCCAAATCGGAACATCCATATTCCACAAGTAACGATTCAAGAACGAGTGGATATACGTAACTAATTATGATGTAGTATTTATTACATGCGACGAAGACAAGGAATCCACAAGTCACACACTAAGGGGAGTAGGCATTTTGCGACTCAACGAAACTTGCAAAGGATACGCCGCAAGAGACGTACTTATACCAGGAAAAGTCGACTACAAATCTGAATATATGGATTTCAACCCGAAGTCAACTATAGAACGTATCAAAGATATGCCGTACACCGACAACAATAACTTGATGGAAGACTACCATGTGAAAACAAATAACATGGATGACCTACATACCGTGTCAGGTTCAAAGAAACAACTAATAATAGGTAGATAACATAGAAGTATTGAACCTAGGTGGCTAGGTATGCCATTTATAAACTGAATTGTAAATAATAGTTAACATCTTATATACCTAGATAATTTGATACTATTTCTCATAAATAGTTCATACTGTAACCAAAAAATCAAAAAAATATATGAACACAGTTATTTTTTACAGACATTTTAAATTAAAATTTGGACAAAATTACATATTAAAAAAACTAGAATAACTATTTTAGTTATTTTGTTGTGATTGAATAATATTATTCGTGGGTACTTGAAACTTCTAAAGTTTACTATTATATATCTATGATAGTATCACGGTTTTTGTTGATGTATAACGTGTCATAAGTACCTACAAATTTTGGTTTAGTACCGTAGATATGTATATAATATGTCTTATACCTAGACTGACATACCGTCTCCGCTCAGAATCGTTTTTCTTATACAATGATATTATATCGTTGAATTCAAATTTAATATCATCCATTATACAGTGACCCACTTGTAACCTACTGTACAACAGAGCTAAACCCACTTGCCTACCTTTTTTTTTTATATAGGAATTTTTTATAAACACTAACGCTTTATATAATATAGTATAAGTATACAATTTTTAATTAAGCAAAATAAAATAAAAACTCAATATTCAAAAAAATAAATGGTGCTAGTTTGGTATGCGCTCGACAGACAAGTTTCTGTTTCGGTATGCGCTCTACGCCTCTACATACCTACGTCGTTTTTATTTTATTATTTTCCGGATGAGCTCTATATGTCGTTTTTATTTTATTATTTTATTATTGGCTTTCATTCACGTTCTGGATGTCTTCTAGCATGGCGAGAAAAAGGTCCGGCCTGTCTTGACGGTAAAGTCGCCAACAATAGTGGTCAAGATGGGACTGCAAATGATTTAAAGGAACACCTCTCATTTTCTTTAATAATTTAATTTTTGCGTCTAACCATGACTGCTCAATGTCTTGAGTGTGGGTTCCTGTATTTACATCGACATATGACATTTGGTGATTTACCGTCTCGTGTACAAAACCACGGCTTGTGAGACACGGACACCTATATGCAGCTCATTCATCAGAATGAATTTCTGATTCTGCCTCGCATTCACGTTCTATTATCGGTAGCAATGTTTCTCGACCGCGTCGATGAACATAAAAATAACGGCAATCGTTTCCATTTTCTAAACCAAATACCCAGAGGCCATCTACTCGTGGACCATGATTTCGGTTATTAATAACCTCAACATTTATATCTCTCAAAAAGGGAGGAGCGTCTTCAGCTAATAATCTACCCCTGTTGTTCTTCCTTCGGCCAGCGAAACGAGCTTCGTCAATTTGAGTCAATTTTTCCAACCATTTTTCTTCTTGTATTCAAAACAGCTGTACATACTTCTCTACACATATTAAACCAATCGTTAACACACTCCTTCCTTCTTCCTGTACGATCCATTACCGTTTGTGTAGGAAATTCCAATACAAACATAAATACAAGTTCCACAATTTCACAAAGTGTTAATCCACTGTTGCAACGTTGGTTCAAGTCAGTAAAATTAAAAAATCTGCTGCTAGCTCGAGCTGATCTTGTTGTCTGACAGCCTCTTTTTGTTACTGAGTGTTAAAGCTTTTGTTACTCATCAAGGTTCTAACTTCGTAAATTTTTCCAAAATCAATAGTGTTACTCCTGAAGAGCCATATTTTGAAGTTGATGATGGCAAAATTATATATATTTTTGACCCACCTCATTTGTTGAAATCGACTAGAAATATGTTTTTCAAACACAATTTAATTGTTAATGATGATGTAATAGAAAAAAAACATGTTGATACTTTTTATAACTATGACTCAAAGTGTAATGTTCGAATGGCTCCTAAATTAACTTATTCCCATATTCATCCAAGTCCTTTTGAAAGAATGAAGGTTAGATTAGCGGCTCATATATTTGGTCATAGTGTAGCCGCAGGAATGTCTGCAGCATTGAATCAGGGTATTCCACCAAAAACCTCTAAATGTACAATCAATTTTATTAATTTTATGGATATTATTATTATTATTATTTGATATTTTTAATTCATCTGATACACCAAATAGCAAAATATATAATAATCCTTTCACAAATGATGGACATCAATTAGATCATTTAAAGAAAATGGTTGAAATGTTTAAAAACATGAAAGTAATTAATAAGTATGATGGATCTGATGTGACTAAAATAGTAAATTTTATTAATGGTTTGTTGATTACCATATCGGGTTTGATAATGTTGTGGAATACCTTAAACCCTGAACAAAAAAAAGGATTTGCCCTTCAGACAGGTCGAATCAGTCAAGACTGCTTAGAAAATTTTTTCGGAATATTTCGTCAACAACATGCTAATAGTTATAATCCTACACCTATTCAGTTAATTTGGGCCTATAAAAAAATATTTTGCCTTGAATATTTCAAGCATTCTCTAAATGCGAATTGCATTGAAGATCTTGATAGTGTTCTTTGTAAAGTAAATTAATTAAATAATGTTTCGCCATCGTTTCAAGAAATTGTTAATCCCGAACAATCAAAAGATAATCTTTTTAAATTCAATCCTATCTCTATTGGTACTGTAGACTACAGAAAATTAAATGTTTCGGAAACTGATGCTTTAACATATACAGTGTGTTCACGGAAACAGGGAACACTTAATAACTCATTACCCTGTAAATATTTTTCAATTCTGCTTGTGGGGCATTCAACTAGACTAATAGGTCATACATTCCTATAACTAATAATTTTTTTAACTCATATAGTTTGCGCATGCGCAGTACATTATCCTTGTTTTTAAATGGTAACACCTGTTTTGAACACTATATTTGGATAGGCCTATTTTTTATAAGTAATTTTGATGGATCAAGTATGGTTCTAAATTCAAAATTGACTGAATAAGAGCCATGTAAATTTTAATAAATAATACATTTTTTATTATTTTTAAAAATTTGTAAAATCATTTGTAATTAATTCTTATTGGTTACTTTTTCAATATTTGTACGTATTTTTTTTAAGTGTTATAAAGAAGACTAACATAATATGAGTACAAAATTATTTATTATAAATCGATTAGGTACAAGCAGACAACAGTTATTTTATAAAATATAAAGTTATCAAGGTTTGAAATAATAAGATAATGTTAATTAGCATAGTTTTTCAGGTAATTTAATACTAGATAATCATAAGTCATAACAATAATAATATGCATTTATTGCACATGAATATGCACTATTATTAGATGTATAATATCGATAAGTGATAAATTATTTATACCTACCTATCAATTCGTAATTATTTATAAGTAGATAAACCGTTTTGATTATTAATTTTATACTCTAAAATGTAGATATTGTGAATCATTTTTGTTTTGATTGTCATAGTGCGAGTAGTTAAGTTAAAATGAACAACCAAGAAAAAGTACAAATGCTTTTAATTTATGGTAGATGCAATAGAAACTCTCGTCAGTCAGCAAAAATGTATGCTGAACAATACCCAGGTCGGTACCATCCACCACACACTTTGTTCATTAAAATAGAAAAATTATTGATTAACCATGGAGCATTTTCTGTAAAAGGAGTCCGTAACCAACAAATTAGACAAAATAATATTAATGATGATGTAGAACTTCAAGTTTTAGCATATATTAGATTGAATCCACTATCTTCGGTTAGGCATGTTGGTAGAGAAGTTGGAATATCGTTCGGCCTTGTGCATAAAATTTTAAAAAAACACAAATTACATCCTTACAAACCTGAATTAGTTCAACATTTACGACCTACAGATCCAGAAAGAAGGTTAAATTTCATTGCTTGGTTGCTCGTTCAAATCGATACACAACCGTTATTTTTAAATCAGATATTATGGACTGATGAATCTAAATTCACGAATAATGGAGTTATTAATAAGCAAAACAATCGTTTATGGTCAGATGTCAATCCTCATTGGGCAGTGGATAGCCGTCACAAAACTGTGTTGGGTACAAATGTTTGGTGTGGACTTATAGGTGGCAAATTATTAGGACCGTATTTTTATGAAGAAAACTTAAATTCAAGACGATATTTCGCGGGCTTGGATCCAAAAGGTTCTATATGAGTTTTTTATTAAATACACTTTTTTCGATATATAGGCTATGAATTGTACCGCGCTTTTTTCTAGCTAGTAAGGAGTTCAAAACATTAAGAATCAAAGAAGTTATGCAGAGCAAACAAGTTCTATCTAACTTCAAAATAATATTATTGAGAAACATAGATAGAACTGTATTTAAATTATTTTATGTTAGAACAAAAAGGTTCTATCTAATTCTAAAACTATTTTATTAGGAACAAAAAGTTCTATATTTGATTTTTAATACCACGCGTACAATAATTTGTACAATAATAATATGATAACACAATAGTTATTGTGAATTCATAATACGTTACAACTTACAACGCGTCGCGAGGTGTGGTCGGGCGGTGTAGACGGGTGTACCTAGTACAAGTTTAATAATGTTATAAATAGACATATTGCCTATATTGGTATGTATTTATTATCATAATATTATATTAGTTATATTAGTAATAAAATTATGGAATATTCCATTGTACTACGTTCGCGCGCATTTCGTTATCATATAAAGTTTATATTATTATTAAATATTAATAGTGTTATGTTTATAATAATTTATAATAATACAATTTTGATAATATTTTGACTCGACAATCGACATATTATTATACTAGGTTCGTCCGGAATAAGAAGTAAGAACGTGCTTATTAGTTATAAATTTATAATACTCCCGACGGAGCATACTAGCATAGTGCACGTCCTGCTTGCTGTTATAAGTTATATCTTAAAACAAAACACATTAATATTAACGACGTTTTTCACCATGAATCTACGAAAAAGGACAAATTATATTGTTAAATTGGCCAATCAACATAATTATAATAATACAGAAAAAGAAAACTACTCCAGCCCATCGGAATATGATGACTCTGTCAAAGATGCCGACTTTATCCCATATAAAAATAAAAAAAGGTAAGTTTTATTGGACTATTATTTTGGAATATTAGACCGAATTATATTAGATAGGTTATATTATGATACTTGGATAGTGGATGTCTATACTATAGGGGCGTGTTTAAGGGGCGTATTTTATAATTTTTTTTATTATTGAGAGTATTACTCTTTTTTTTTTTTTTATTAAAGATAAGGCTTCGACTACTAGGTCATTAGCCTACAGTAGTTTTTACACTGATAATGTACAATCTAGTTATGATTAAGGATTCTAATATTATAGGTTAGTAGTTTTACAAATTTTTCTATTTACAATATATTTGTTAGTTAAGTAATTTCAACAGTATTAAATTTTAGTGTCTAAACCAATGTGTTTGAAGAAACTGTGGATCAGGTGAGTGTGGTGTTCACCCAGTGCCTCCTCCATCGATGACGGTTGGTTGAGAATGGTCCTTGCGTTGAAATACAGCGGACAATCGAGGACAATGTGTTTAATCGAGAGTGGTTCATTGCATCGGCTACATAGAGGTTGTTCTTCGTTTTTAATGATGTGTATGTGGGTGAGGTTGGTATGGCCAATTCTTGTTCTTGTGTTTATTATTTCAGACCGTCTAGAAATATTGGGCTGTGTTTGCCATTTGGTAATTTTCTTTTTGATACATTTTAATTTATTTGAGATTGGGATTTCGTCCCAGGATATTTGCCATGTATTGATAGTGTGTAAGTTTATTATTCTTTTGATATCTTGATATGGGAGAGTGGAAATGAGTGTGGACGAGGTCGAGGTGATAGCTTCGTTTGCAAGTTTATCTGCTTTTTCGTTTCCTGGGATCCCTATGTGAGAGGGAACCCATATGAACTCAATTACTTTTTTGGTCGAGGACATGATGTTATTAATTTGGTATATTATTTCATTAGAGGGGTTTGGTGCTTCAATGGCTAGGAGGGCGCTTAGAGAGTCGCTGATTATTAAAATATTATTTGTGGACGTTGTTATTGCGAATAGTAATGCTTCTTTGATCGCCTGGGTTTCCGCTGTGAAGATGCTGGCTTCCGGGAGGAGTTTGAAGAGTTTTGAAGTATGGTTAGTACAGTAAGCGAATCCTACTCCGTCACAAGTTTTGGAAGCATCAGTGTAAATATAATTAAAATCCTGGTATTCAGAGTATAAGATGTTGTTAAAGGTTCTTGAGATTATTGTATGCAAAGTGTTGTTTTTTTTGAAATGAAGGAGCTGCGTGTTAATTTTAGGGGTCCATTGCCAGAAGGGGGATGTTGTAAATGGAGAGAAGGTGTCCGTGTTGACGAGGCAATTTGAATTGCTGCATAGTTTAGTGTACGTGTCCGTGATTTTTTCATGGTTCCTTGATGTTCTGAGACTAGGAGAGGAGGTGAATATTTGTGATGCCATGTGGTGTTCAAGGTTTTTCTTTTTTGCCGCGTATTTTAAGATATCTTTGTTTCTTCGAATCTGTAGAGGAGGCTCGCCTGCCATGCAAAGAATACTGGAAACTGGACTGGTACGGAAAGCTCCTATGGAAAGCCTGATTCCTTCATTATGAATAGGGTCAATAGTGCGCAAGATGTTGGAGTTAGCTGAGTAGTAGATCAATGAGCCATAGTCAATTTTGGATAGGATGAGCGATTTGTATATGGTGAGGAGGCTGTTTTTTTCAGATCCCCATGTGTTATGAGCCAGCGTTTTGATGACTTTCATTCTATTCTTACATTCTGTTTTGAGTTTTTTGAGGTGGGGCACCCATAAGAGCTTGCTGTCAAAGATCATACCGAGTATGCGAATGTTTTCGGTGTATTCGATTTTAGTGTTGTTCAGGTAAACATGGTGGAGTGTGTCATTTTTTTTTTTATTATTGAAAATTATGCCTTGGGTTTTGGCTGCTGAGAACTTGAGGCCTGTGACAGAGGACCATTGTGATAGGGCTTCTAGCGCGGTTTGAAGGAGTGCTACAGTAGTTTTGATATTATCACCACGACAGTATATACTGCAGTCATCGGCAAATAGTGTAGATTTTATGGGAGGCTGTATGTTACTAAATATATCATTTATGGTGACGAGGAATAGTGTAACACTGATTGATGATCCTTGGGGTAGTCCGTTCTCAATGTCTAGGTGTTTGGAAACTACGTTCCCTAGCTTTACCTGGATTTTTCTGTTGTGAAGAAAATTGTGAAGAAAGTTTAGCATGTTTCCTGCAATATTCCATTTCTGAAGGGTGGCTAATGTATTTTTTTTCCATACCATATCGTAGGCCTTTTCTATGTCAAGAGCAATTAGTATTAGGTGTTGTTTTCTTATAATTGCTTCGGTTATATCTGTGTGAAGTGTTGCTAAGACATCATGAGTAGAATGGTTTTTGCGGAAGCCACATTGTTGTTTTGTGAATTTTTTGTTCGTTTCGAGAAACCACACTAAGCGTTTGTTTATCATTTTTTCAAGTACTTTGCTAAGAGTACTAATAAGTGATATTGGACGGTAGCTGAGAACATTAAATTTATCTTTTTCAGGTTTTAGAATGGGGATTATGAATGCTTGTCTCCATTGGTTAGGAAAAATCCCATTATTCCAGATTAAATTGTAAATTGCAAGAAGAGTGTTAGTTGCATTTTCTGATAGGTTTTTCAAAAAGGTGAAAGGTATATCATCGGGTCCAGGGCTTTTGCTATTACAGTGTTGTAGTGCGAAGTAGAGTTCTTTTATATTGAATGGGTGATTGTATTCCGCTTTGTCAGGTTGAGGATTGGGGTTAATAGTAAAATATTTTTCAGATTCGTTTTTGAATATTAGAAAATTATCCTCATAGTTTGTATTACTGTTGTTCAATTGAAATGACTCAGCGAAGGCTTGGGCAATTTCAGGAGCTGTGTGTAGCTCAGTTTGGTTATGATACATGTGGTTAGGTAGTTGCTGGTGTTTGCATCCTTTGAGGGATCGAATTTTGTTCCAAACCGCAGATGGGTGAGTTCTGATATTTATTGTAGATGTGTATTTTTGCCAGCATTCGGTTTTACTTTTTTTTGTGATGAATCTGGATTCGGCTTTATATTTTTTTAATAGGATATGGTCTGTTTGTAGGTTGGTTTTTTTGAAGCGGTTGAGTGCTTTTTTATATCTAGTGATTGCAGTTTTGCAATCTTCATTCCACCATGGTACTGTTCTTTTGTTTAGAGGGCGATTAGATTTCCCAATTGCTATGTTGGCTGCTTTTATTATCAGTGTTGATAATTTGTTGACCAGTTCATCAATGTACGGTTGGTTTATGGGTGGAATATGTTCCTTAGAGAGCTCTAGTTGGATTTCAGTGATGTATTGGTCTACGAGGCAGGAGAAAAGATCCCAGTTTGGTGACTTAAGTTTCCATTTATTTATAGGGTCTGATTTGGAAGGTTGATGGAAGAGTTGTAACTGTATAGGCCAGTGGTCACTACCATTATAGGATTGGAGGGTGTTCCATTCTATGTGTGGGGCGATGCTTGTGCTTGCTATGGATAGGTCAATTGCTGATAGATTTCCGTTAGCTGCGTTATGTCTGGTAGGGCTACCATTGTTTAGGAGTATTATATTCGGTTCTTCGAGCAATTTCTCTACTGTTTTTCCTCTGCTGTCTGTATAGGAGGAACCCCATAGTATATTCCGACTATTAAAGTCACCAATCATTATGAAGGGTTTAGGTAGTTGGGTTATAATGTGGGTAAGATCATGGAGGCTGAAACTGGTGCTGTCAGGGAGGTATATATTACATATGCATATTTTGATTTGAAGTGTTATTGATACCGCTATTGCTTCAAGATGTGTTTGGAGATTGACTTGATGGTTTTCTATGTTGTTTTTTATGAGTATAGCAACGCCGCCACTCGCTCTGATAGGGTTTACACGGTTTCTGCAATAGCTGATATAGGATTTTAAGTGGGCAGTTTGACCTGTTTTTAGGTTGGTTTCTTGAAGACATAGTACGCTGGGTTGTAAGTTGAAAAGGATTCGTTGTATATCGGTGCTTCGTTTGTAGAAGCCATCTAGATTCCATTGTATAATGTTAGCCATTTTGATGAAGGTAATAAGTGGATCGATTAATTGTTGTTGTTTGGTGAGGGCATTATACGGAATAGTAAATTACGCAGTTTGGTGAGCTTAGTTTTAATGTTACGGTCAGTGAGTTTAGGACGAATGGATTCTAAGAAATCAAGTAGATCTGATACACTTATTCCAGAGTCATCACAAAGAGCATTGATATTGACATTTTTGTTTGATGACGATTCTACAATGTGTTTAAACTGGTAATAGTTGATAGGCGCAGATTCGGTGAATGAATCAAGTGTAGGATACAGTTGATCATCCAGTTTGTCTGTGTCATGTTCAGGGGATGCTTTAGGAGGTGTTGAGTCGGATTTCGTTCTCATTTTTTTAATTACATGATTCTTGTTATCAGTTTTATTGTTTTGAGCATTGTTATTATCACAAAGATCGATTAGATCCATTGACGAGTTTATAGATATCGTGGATTTTGGGGACGTGCTTGAGGCTGGTCTTTTGTATCGGGTGTCTGTGAGATTTGTTTCCATTTCAGCGTTCAAGGGGGGAAAGTTATCAATATTGTGGTCTGGAGTAGAGGCACCAGTTGATGAGATACTGATATTATGTTGAATGGGATCAGTGGTGGGTGAGGTTTGCGTATCTGAGACTGGTTGGGGTAAGGTTAATTTTGATAACTGTAGCTCATCATTCAGATTGCCTTCAGTGAGGTTGGAGGTTTCATTTTCATTTGTTGGTTTGCTTGCGTGGGTGAGATTGTTGTTGATTGTGCTTTGCATTTGGTTTGTACAGGAAGATGATATGTGGCCAGTTTGTTTACAACGAAAGCAAGTTACCGTGTCATCCGTTGGAAAAATATGGAATATAATGTTCTCAAAATTGATTGGAATTGTGCTTGGGACTAAATTTGCGTCGTCAGGGTTAATATAGACTTGTCTGCGGAAGCTAGTTATGTGAGAGAATTCTTCGGAGGCAAATCCTGCTCTCAGAGGAGAGACGTTTGATGTTAATCTAATACCTGCGTCTTGGAGGGCGCTGATGATAATACCGTCAGGGATTGAGGGGTACACATTTGATAATATTATTCTTTTAGAAGGGTTTATCAATTTTCTGATCGGAATGATGTTGCTATCTATTTCTATATGTGCATGATTTTCAACTAAGTTGTTTGCAATTGTTTCATTTTTGAAGAATATACAAAATCTATTTTTTGAGATTCTAGACGCTGCAATTATATTAGATGGTTCGGTTAGCTTGCTGATAGCTGTAATGTATTCAACTTGTCGGACGCCGTCAATTGAATATAGAACGATCGCTTGGTTCATTTTAGGATAATTAGATTTGGCTGTAGTTACGGCAAAGCTATTATTGGTGTTGATAGTGGGAGTGTTAGATAATATATTTGTACATTCGATTGTGTTTTTTTTTACGGGCGTATCATTTGCTATGTTCTTATGTGGAGGTGGTTGCGCTGTTTGTGTTACTTTCGTAGTCGGTGAAGACTTAGTAAGCCTATTACTGGTAGGTAGAGTTGTGGTGTGGCGGGGTACTGATGAGTTGAATTTCGAAGACGGAAATTTTGACATGTAGGTTTTTGTTATTGACTTTGGCGATTTTATGGATTTGCCGTCCATATCGGCGGTCGTTATCTAATTACGCGCGCAGTATAATGGTGTTATTATAAATAAGATCATTATAATTACCCGTAATGAAGACTGGTGTGTGTGCACTGCTATCGGAAAGCTAAAAACGAACACGCGATAAGCACTGTATACGCTGTACGTCTGGTTCGGCCGGCTGTCAAACACGTACTGAGTATTACTCTTATTTACTAATAAAATATTATGTTTCTATCAACCACATGTCCACATGTAGGTATTTTGATTATTTTGTAACGTCACAGAATTTTAGGCCTTACTTAATATTATTATAGTTCCCCTGAGCATATTATTTTTCATTATTATTATTACTTATGATTACATTATGATATTATTATATTTATCGCGCGCCAATGCATAAATGACCACAATGTTACATAACACCTGACCCCGGCCCCCACAACCCGCAGTGTCCGTCCGCCAACAGGCCGCTGCCGTTGCCGGTCGTCACCGCCGGTCGCAGTTGTCGCGTCCGTCGATACGCACCGACAAAGCAGTCTGTTTTCCCAATTATTATTGTAAACGTCCCTATAATGCGACACTGACCTTCCCCACCACGTCAACATCAACGGCCACGACCAGCGGCAAGACAACATCAGCCGTCTTTACACACATTTTCCGAGACCGCTGAACGAACCAGACGTTTCGACTTTCGGTACCGTGACGCATCCCGAGTTTTCTACGACGACCACAACCGCGTGTCGACCACCATCACTTCGTGTGTGAATATCATCTTATTGTTTTCATCGACGGGAACCAACCGCCATGATGGGCTAAGTACCGCACACGGGCCCGATGGTGGGCAAAGCTGCCAGTCAACCTCCGTGCCGCCGTCACCATCCGAGGCGGTTTGATCGACGACAAGATGGGCCATGCCGGCCGCGTGTGTGCCGGTGGTATTAACCAGCCCATCCAGTTCCTCGGTCAACAACACATCTCAAGCTCAACGTCGTCAGAGTAATACCTCCAAAATTTTCCCCCCTTCTTTTTTATTTTTTTTTTTGTCACTTAAAAGCACGATACTTGTGAAATGTGCGTTTCAGAACGTCCAGGTGTGGTTGCCATTGGGGCCTAGCGGGTAACCTCCTACGCGTTCACATACAGCTGGCGTAAAAAACCAGCTGTCCCTGTGCGCGTTTAAGTAGGGGGCCCCGGACCACACTTACAGACGTTCGACCTTTCATTTCCCCCCCAAATCATTTAAACTGCCCCGGTAACCCTGTGGAGACCACCACGAGTAATGTGATGTGTCGATCCCCGTGGGCCGAGCGTTGTTTTTTTTTGTTTCCCATGTGCCCTTTTATATTTTATACCTACTTGCCATGTGCCATGCTATATATTTTATTTTTGTTAAACTGAAAAATGTCAAAACCTTATTTAAATTATCTACAATCAAAAAACCTGTAAAATACATCCACGTGATTACCCTAATATTGCTCTTATTATTTATTTTCATTAACTTATTTATTTTTTCTCTCTCTCTCCCCACATAAATCCTCGGCATTCAGTTTGCCGTTGCGTGTATCAAAGCCTGTGAGCTCCACCGACTTGACCCTCGGGTCTCACGCGGTGCGGCTCACAGGTCATGAGGAAAGTGTTCCCCTTTCGTCATGGGTGGTTTTGGTGGCCTTAAAAAGTCACTAACTCTCACAATTTGGTTATGAACTTAATATGAATGATAATATTTAAATAATTCAATATACGCCCCTGCAGCTACCCAACATTAAATAATTAATTTTTAATTTTTATTGGTATATTTTATAATTTATATATTTTTGATATGGATCATGGATATTATATAGGTATTGCGTTAAAATTAAATATTACTACAAATACCTATCGTGCATTGTGTTAAATTGGTATTTAATTTACATATCTAACTTATGAGTTATGAGTGAATTTTTTCTTCTTTTCATTTAATTAAAATGTGTATTACTTTTACCTACCTATTATATTTTTAACTATCGATTATTTAATTTCTGTTTAGTCCATCTTTGCAGAGTACAAAATTGTCATATATTTCCCATTATGATAAAGAGAAACAAAAGAGTCCTGAAGAAATTGATCTAGTGAATAGAAAAAATAATGTTTTTGAATGGTAAATTGTATTGTATTAATAATTAATGTATAACTACCTACACTTCATTTTTTATTAGGTAATTTACCTGATTTAAAATCTTTTTTTTTGTTATTAAGGTTATACAACGAAGACAATTATTTTGACGAAGACAAATCTGAAAATGAATCTGTGGATTGTGTTAAAAAGAAGTAAGCAAATAAATTTGATTGATAGAATATAACCAATATATATACACCTATGTGGCTATGTAAAAGAATAAAATAATTTACAAAAATAAAATAAGTAGGTAATATTAATATCTAAAACAGGACTGATATTACCATAACAGGCTTAATCATTCATATTACAACATTGGAATTAATAATATTACTAATAATATTAATAATATTTGTATTAATACAATTTCCGGATAGAGCAATACATTTGTCATTTGTAGCCATCATGGTAATAAATCAACACTGTATTTCTACATCATTCATATAATTTTAAAATAAAAATACATTGAGATCTTTCAATAAAAAAAAAACACAAATAATAATTATATTAAATAATTAAAATTTTGTCTTTTTTCAATGTTAGAATGATAGAAGACTAAAAACTATTATTTAACTATTTGACATAGGTACCTAGTTTTAACCATGGTTTTTACTAATTTGTATTAACATATTTTTGATCAAAACTAATTAAAAGATTAACCATATTCACTCTTCTGACCATAATATAGAACCATCGTAGATCATACATTTTAATACTGTCTAGTATACTTAATAATAAAATGTTGTTTGAAACTATGAACCTACCTATTTTTTTTATTAATATTACAAATTACAGTTTTATATAGAATTTAAAAAAATGTAATTGCTTAGAATTATAATAGCTGATCATTAAAATATAATTAAAATTTTGAATAACGTTAATTTTGTTCTTAAAACATTATACTTATGGTCAGAGTATTATTTACACTTAATGTATTTATATATTTATGTTTTTGATATTAATTTAAATAAACAAAAATAAATAAAATAGGTTTAAATATTGTATAATATATTTATTTATACTTATATAATATATTTGTGTATTTTATTTATCTGTGATTGGTCATTATAGCTACATGTTTATGATGAGGTATTATATTTTTATAGATTGATTTTTGAGCCTAATAACGCATATGCTATAGTACAAGATCAAGGTATGGCTTTTGATATTTCTCAGCCAACAAAACCAGTTTCTATTGACAATGAAGAATTACAGTGTCAACTATTAAGTTCATTTAACGAAAATCAAAAATTAAGGTAGGTATATTGTTTGTTTCATTTAAACTTTATTAGCAAATAGTTGTAGTTAAAAGTGATTGATAAAATGGACAAATCCGTTGGACTATATTATAAAATGCCCATTGTATAGTACCATACTACCAAATAAGAAATGCAAGTATAACATTCCCTTAAAGATTGATCCTTTTATTAATTTAATTTGTTATTTTTACTATGATTTATTTTAAAATGTACACAGTCAATAATAAGAGTATTATTATTTTTATTTTAGTCTAGTCGCATACCTACTCGGAATCTTCTTCAACTGAGTCAGAATCTGAGAAAACACCTGTAAAGAATGTAAAACAGTCTAGCAAAAGACTCATCAGAATAAGCAAATGGAAAAAAAATGTGAGAAAGGATCTGACACAAAAAGGACTTGAGCATATTTCAGCTGCTAGTGGTAAAATTATTCCAGCAAAATCTATATCATTTGACAGCTTATGCACATCATGTTCTTTTAAATGTCGTGATAATTTTAGTAATAATGACATCAAAATAATTCATGACAATTTTTATAGTTTAAATAGACAAGACAAACTGGTTTTTCTATTAAATTTTACTGAAAGAATTAAGTCAGGGCAAACCAAAACTAAAAAACATTTTTTTAGTTTTCGATACTACCTTGGTAAACATGATACTCTTAAAATAAGAGTTTGTAAAGTATTTTTTTTAAAAACTTTGTGTATAAGTCAAAAACCTGTATATAATGTTCATTTAAGTAAAAATCCTATTTCTTTAACGCCGCCTAATGAAAAACGGGGGGTTAAGACTAAAAGTCGTATATCAGATAGTGATAGAATATATGCTATACAGCATATAGGGAAGTTTCCAACAACAGCATCTCATTATTGCCGTGCTGACTCCAATAAACAATATTTAGAGTCTAATCTTAATGTTAGCAAAATGTATAAAATGTATATTACTCAGTGTCTTTCTGATAACCAAACACCTGTTAGTATGTATTTTTATCGGTTTTTATTCACAACAGAATACAACTTAGCTTTTTACACCCCCAAAAAAGATTTATGTGATGTATGTGAAGAATTCAATACATTAAAAAAACAGTATAATACTCTAACGGAGGAAAAACAGATCATATTTGATAATCATTTTACTAAAAAACAAAACATGAGAATTGAAAGAGAAAAAGATAGAAACAATAAAATTAACACAACTGCTGTAATTTGTTTTGACCTTGAAAATGTTCTACCTCTTCCCAAAACTAATGTTGGATCAGCTTTCTATAAACGCAAATTAAATATGTATAATATGACTGTTCATCTACAAATTATGTCTCATTCTCAAGTATATTGTGCACTATGGCATGAGGGCATTGTTGGGCGTTCTGGGAATGATATGGCTAGTGCAGTACTAAAAGTTTTTGAAACAATTTTTGAACAAAATCCAAATATAACTAATATCATTACATGGTCTGATAGCTGTGTCCCTCAAAACAGGAATTCTATTATGACTTCAGCCATGTTAAGTTTTTTAATGAAAAATCCAACTATTGAGAGTATCAATATGAAATTTTCGACACCTGGGCATTCAGGAGTACAAGTTGTTGACAATGTACATTCACAAATTCAAAAAAATTTTAAAGATATTGACATTTGGTCTCCTATATCGTTAACCAAAGCTATGCAACGAGTAAACCATACAAATCCCTTTCAGGTCATTGAGTTAAACATAAACAATTTTAAAAACTTTCATGCATTAACCAAATTGTTCAAATTTAATACCATCCCTTTTGCATCAGTATCCCAATTAATGTTTACCCAACACTCTCTTAGTAATATTAAGTACAAAACATGTCATGGTCAACTAGAATACATAGAAAAGTGTATTTGTGACTCAACTGATACACTATCAATATTAATTAATCCAAAAGTAGCTGGTATAACTAAACAATTACAAGTTGAAAAAATTAATGATATCAAATCATTATATAAATTTATGCCAGAAGAAGATTTACAATTTTATATTGATCTATTTAGAGTTTGACTTAATATTATATTTTATTAAATTTATATTTCTGAGAGAAATTGATGATATTTAAATTTTACTATTTTCAAAATATTATGTATTTTTCTTTTTTTCAAACAAAGTTATGTAAAAATGATTTATTTTATAATATTAATTAAAAGTTGTTTTATTAAAGAATAATATTACTTAATATAATATGTTGTATATTTTTTCTTTTATACAAGTACAACTATTAATACAATGTAATCTTGTAGTTAAAGGTTATTTTATTTATAATAAAATATGGTTAATTATGAATAAGCCTAAATAGTTGTTAGTATTAAAAAATACAGAAAATAGTTTTGAACATCTAGTTAGTTTCATTTAAGTATTAAAACAATTTAACAGTGTTCTTAAGTAAAATAAATTAGGTGTGATTATGGGCTCAACAAATATATACACGCATACAAATAAATACATTATTTTGTATGTTAGGTTGGTATTACTATTGTAGAAGAAGTTCCATGTGGTACAATACTTTTATTTATATTGTTGCAAAAAGGTTCTATGTTATATTTAATTTTTAATTTTTGGGCCAAAAAGTCCTACCTCTAGAACTATTTGGCTCCAAGTTTGGTTTTATCAATATTGTTTGATCACCAAATTCCTTTTGAATAAACTGTTTTGATAATATAACTACTGATTTAATTTAAAACATTTTGATAATGTATACGTCAAAATCGAACAAGTATAAGCTGAAAAATATTGAAACACATTTGAATTGGCTTTCCTGAAAAATTACAAATTTGAACATAGAACCTTTTGGATCCAAGCCCGCGATTTAGCATTTTTAACAAATGTTTTACCATTGATGTTAGAGAATTTACCATTAGCTACACGTCAAACCCTTTATTTTCAACATGACGGAGCTCCTGCTCATAATGCTCATATTGTTCGAGATCATTTAAATCGAGTATATGAGGGAAAGTGGTTCGGCACTTATGGTCCCATTGAATGGCCAGCAAGATCTCCAGATATTACTCCACTTGATTTTTTTTTATGGGGCCATTTGAAAACAATAGTCTACGCAGATCCACCAGTAAATTTAGCCGATTTAAAAAATAAAATCGTGGTTGCCTGTAATAACCTTACCGAAAATCAAATAATATCAGCAACCAATAGAGGATGTCTACAACGCTTTCAATTATGCGTCGAAAATCACGGAGCAAACTTTGAACAATTTATTTAATTAATTGTGTAATTATAAAAAACTGTTGTTCACTTGTACCTTATCAGTTTATAATAAATAATTTTGTACTCATATTATGTTAGTCTTCTTTATAACAATAAGAATTAATTACAAATGATTTTACAAATTTTTAAAAATAATAAAAAATGTATTATTTATTAAAATTTACATGGCTCTTATTCAGTCAATTTTGAATTTAAAACCATACTTGATTCATAAAAATTACTTATAAAAAATAGGCCTATCCAAATATAGTGTTCAAAACAGGTGTTACCATTTAAAAAAAAGGATAATGTACTGCGCATGCGCAAACTATATGAGTTAAAAAAATTATTAGTTATAGGAATGTATGACCTATTAGTCTAGTTGAATGCCCCACAAGCAGAATTGAAAAATATTTACAGGGTAATGAGTTATTAAGTGTTCCCTGTTTCCGTGAACACACTGTATATGCGGATATCTAATGAGAAAATGTTTAGAAAAACATGTTTGTCAGGATTGTATTAATTATGCTAATTATCAACAAAAACTTGAACAATCTTTTATTTTATTTTTTTTTTCAAATGTACTTCTAATGACAATTCTCTTTATGGAAAATTATTAATGCCACACCATGACTTTTACAATTACATCTTTAAATTAGAAAGTATTTTTATAGAACATTTTCCTTCCTTAGCAACTGAAGACAATGTATGTTTAACTTAGCGTTAAAAGATTTATTAGTAGACACACGTTAAAAACACCCTTGTGAATATTTTAACAAAACATTTTTATTACTACTTAATATACTTTTACTTTTACTTAATATTACTACTTTTATTACTTAGAATTTTTTCATCCATTACATTTTTAAATAAATCTTTAGTAACAGAAAGAGTTAGGAAAAATAGAAAATTAACGATTTTAGAACATTTATAAAATATGATTTTTGTTTGTATAATTTTATTATTATTATTATTATTATTACTATTATTGTTATTTTAACTTTATTATTTTTGTAATTTTTTAGTCAAGTACTAACGTGCTTTCATAATTAATATTTCTCATTTGGTAACTATCAAAGTCTAAATTTTCCTATTAAATAAATTATAATGTTAACTTGTTATGCGTGTTGATTGTTATATTTATTTTATTATTTGTAATTATTGTTTACGATGATGTAATTTGATTTTGATACTTTACAAAAAAATAAAAAAATAAATTGAATTTATACTGTGTAATAATTTAAATTTTACAGCTCTTAGAGAATAGTAAATGTGAATTTGAGGTATTCCTACTGACTATAGGTACAGGTTATGTAACAATGTCACATACTTCTACCTACCAGTATATTTATTCAGAATAAATCTTTAATTTGTCTTAGCAATTGCGTGTACTAATTACACAAGTTCCAAAAAAATAAAATAAAATTAGTACTGCTTAGATTATTTAAAACCAGCGTACGTAATTTGTTTTGTAATCTTCTGTGTACCTATGCATTTTTGTTCATTCATCAACTAAATGATAGTGATAAATATATGTATAGTTTTTGTTTTTCTTAGGTTCTGTACTTAGATAAATGGTAAAAATGCAATTTCTTAAAAAAAATCGGTTTGATTGTTTGAATATAATAATATATTAGAAATTTGAACGAATAAACAGTGCTGCACGATATAAAGAAAAAAAAGGGAAATTCCTGGTACGTGGCAGCACGTTTAAATTCTAGAAATGTCGGACGTGGTTTTATCATCTCCCATAAGAGCCTATGTTAAATGAAATATGATTCCCTTCTGTTTGTTCTGTGATTTAAGGTACAGACAACCAAAGATAAGATAATAAATTCGAAAGAAAAACCTAACATAGGTAATATCACAGATTATATGAAAACAGAAAGTGCACTTCCTATGCTGCAATGTAAAAAATGAATACGGTGCTGTGATTGGTCTCCGCCCAAATCAGTGTGATCACAAATACCAATGCTAAATTATTGAACATACATACATACTATATTATAGAAATTTGATTTTGCTTAGTGAACTTTTCAATTTCAACTCAATACTTAAAATATTATACTCAGGTAAAAGTAATATAGAAATAAAATATGAAAAATGTTATTTACAAACAAATATTTATTTAAATTTTTCACAATTTCAAACAATATAATATTAACAATTAAAATTAAATACATATTATACATTTATTATAAACATTTTGATGGAGTACAAAATGTTTATACAATTACCTAGCTTACTTATTAATACTAAATACTTTCTAATTTATTCATAAATGATTTAGTATACATCATTTTCTATTGTTTTTTATTTTTTCTGATATTAAATTCCTATTTAAAAATTTAATTGCAGCATGAATTCTAAATACAACATTAATCATGCTTAATTTTAACTTAATACCTACTTCTTTGTTAATAGCTATGTGTGGAAATCTATTTATAAATATGTTTTCCAATTCATCAATATAATCATAAAATGCATGTTGTGGCATCATTAAGTTGCCAAACATTGTTTTTTCTGCATTCTCATATGCTTTGAAATAGCAAAGTAAAAAGGACTCATTCAATTTGTTTTGTGATTTTGCATATTGAATACAAATATTACAAGAGTGTTTTTCAATGCATTTCTTCATCCACAAATCCACAAACATATATGAAAGCATTTTTTTCTGGCATCGGTAAATTCCTATAATCTGGGGTGCCTATTGCAAGTATATTTTTTTTAAATTGAAATGGATTTTTATCATGAAATATTATTTTTATGTTTTTGTCATTTAAGGGATCTGTATTAATTTTAGATAAAATTTCATCCAAGTCTCCTATGCAATTTGCATTGTCAGAGTGGGTAAAATAATTGAGACAAAAATTTTGTTTATATGACCAGATAAATTGTATTGGGGTTGGATTAATATTATTTCCGTTATGTTGGGTGCGAAACGTGCCAAATAAATTTTCCAACCTATCTTGATTGATTCGACTTGTATACAGAACATAACTCTCATCAGTATTGATAACTTTTAGTGATTCCCACAATTGAAATAAACCAGAGATTGAAATTAACCAACCTCTAATAAATTTCATTTGGTTTGTCACTTCAACATTTGTTTTTTTGTTAAATACTTGTAATGTTTTAAAAAAGTTTTCCATAAATTTTAAATGTGAAATTTGCGAATCAGTATTTTTAAAAGGTCTATTAAATTGTTTTAAGCCAGGTCGTCTAGAAGAATTAAATATGTCAAAAAGTTTATCCATATTTTGAATAAAGTTGATTGTAGGCAATGAAGTATCAGGTAAGTGGCTTGATTTTAAGAAAAGTAGCATTCCAGCTGAGACACTCTCACTAAACACCTGTGCTGCTAAATATACGCGCATTTTTTCAAAAGGCCCAGGAAATATATGAGAATATGTAATTTTAGGAGCAGCGCGAAGATTATTTTTACTATCTTCATTATAGAATGAAACCAAATGTTTTTTTTCAATTAATTCATTATCATACTTAAAATTATGTTGATAAAACATATTTCTGGTGGCTTTTAAAAGATGTGGTGGATCAAATATATACACTATATTTTTATTATTAATTTCAAAATATGGCCGCTCAGGACTAACTTGAAGTTTATTTGAGAGGCCTATGAAATTGGAACCCATATCACTAACAAATGCTTTAACATTAATTTTAATATTTTCTAGTTTAAAAATACTGGTTAAAATTATGTCCTGCAAATCAAAACCTGTAAAACTGTTTGATATAAAAAAATAAGCAATCGGTTGCTTCCAATTGAAATTTATGCCTTGAACCAACAAGACAAGTACAAACTTTGCTGGATCATACGTTTTGCGATTGTTTGTTTCATTAAACCCTATTATTTCATCCTTACTTATGTTATAAAACAAATTACTTTTTATTGCCATTTCATCTGTTCACAACACACATTCTAATGATTCAGGTGAAAAATGTTGTGTTTTAAATTGTAAAAAATTAAATAATAAATCATTAAGACCAGGATTTATTTCATAATGTTTTGTTATGCGTCTTAGTGTACATGGATTAGGCAGAGCAAGAGTTGATTGCAAAAATCTATATACCTTTGGTCTCAAAAAATAAATTGTTAGAGCTAACTGTTTAAATTCATTGGAATACCTATACCCAGTTGCTTTTGTATTTCTACGATTAATATGTGTACTTATAATTAAAATAAACCAGGAGGTAAAAATTGCTTAGTTAAAGTTAACATTTGTTAAACAGTATTAACATTTGCTAATTGTTGAGTTATGGCATTAATTTGTTTTTTCATATCTTTAATTTCTTTATTTTTGGACTGAAGTTCATTATATAGTTTTAATTTTCTTGGAGTTTTGTTAGTGAGATAAAGTGGAGTTTGGCAAGATGAATCACTAGTAGACACTTGTAGCTTACTAGAAATGGAAGAGGAACCAGATACGTCACTGACATTGGTATATACATTATCATTGTAAGTTAATGAGTGTGATGGACTAGAACATGATGCCATCGCGACCTGTGCCTCAAATTCTCGCATTTGCTTTTCTTCTTCCAATTTCTTTTCCTTTTCTTCTTCCGATTTCTTTTCCATTTCTCTCTTCATTAATATTCCAGCTAATAATATTTATAAATTCATATTAAAGTAGTTCATTTATTTGCATGGCATAAGCATATGCATTGAAAAAAATTAATAACATTTGATATTTTGATAATGGAATAAAACAATTTTATTAAATTAAATTTTAAAAATTTCACAGAGTAAAAATCTTACTTTAAAAGAAGAAATATAATATATAGGTAATAATTAAATTAATGTAAATAAACTTAATTCAAAATCTGTAATTCATTGGATATCCTCAGGACTCTGGAGTGCAACAATAGATCATTTCCTGAGAAGAACCTTGGTGGTTGAACTATCAATATGCATCTCTCAGCCGTGTAGCCGCAGCAAAAGCAAAGCAAAAGCAAATTAGAATAGTTTCCATTTAGTCTTAAAAATATTAATTATAATAAACAAAATCTTACCACTAAATATGGTTGGCACAGCATTCATTGTAAGACGGTTCCTACTATTTGGATTTAAAAACATTTTGTCTTCAAAATGAAAACCACACACCCTGTAATTTTTGTATAAAATAGTAGCATCTGTTTTCAGTAAATGTTCAGTTTGACATTTTTCCATACATTGTTTACACCTATAATAAATTAGTAACGTAACAAATTGTAATGCATACATATGAAAATCATAAAACAAACCTAATTACTCACCTCAATGGGTCGCTTGGAAATCTGAAGTAGCTTATATTTTTCGTTAGTGACATTTTACTGTTGCAAAACTTGACTGCACAAGTAGTCATTTTTTAAAATAAATATGACAGTATAAATATAAAATATTACAAAAAAAAAACTATTTTATTTAAGCAAACACCAAAAATCGTAAAACGTCAAACGCCAAAAACACGTGAAAAGTGAAAACCAAACATCAGACTATCAAGTATAAAGTATCAGAGTATTGATAACAATATGTTTTGTTTGTCGGATACTCGGGTATCACTATCAGGTAAGCCACAAGTATACGATACATTTCAAGTAATTTTAATCTGTTGAAATGGTCACATTGATTTTTTGTTTACATCTAAGTGCACAATCTGTTTTCATATAATCTGTGGTAATATCATGTATAAACACGAGGCAGATAACGCTAGATGACCAACCTAGTGTAGAACTATTTCAGCAGACTCTGTTCTTTTATTTATATCAACAATATTTAAACTGGTTTTCCATTTTCCAGTTCAGATTCAAATTTTACTAGGATGCCTAATAGATATGTTGATAATAATTTATCAACATGTCTACTTTTTAAAAGCTGAAGAATGCTCATATCAATCTATACAAAAAAACATATTTATAAGGTACCTAATGAGTAATTAAGTGTACCATGTTTCGGTGGTATACCTAGTTTCTTACCAATACAAGTCTGATAAACACATGTTAAACCCCAATCTTCTAAAAGTTTCTTCAGTATTGGTAAATCATTAACTGGATAATATAACTCTGACATTTGAGTTGAACAGTTTTGAAGATATAAATCAGGATTTGTAATTTCTACTACTTCAGCCGGGGGCTAAGATATACATAATAATACAAATAAACATTGGTATTATAGAATATAAGTAACTCCATGAATAAGTAGACATAATTTTTTTAATGTAATTTATTAAATATAGTTACGGTACTTACAGTACTAGAAGGTACTTGAAGCATATGCAAAAATGAATCACTTATTTGTGGTATATATTCCATTACTTTACAACTTACAAATATTCTAATAAATTTAAAAAAAATATATATTTTATGATATAATTTAATAATATTTATACATATAAAATAGCATAACCTAACTTTAAATTATTAACAATGTATTAAGTTAGTAGAATTCTTTCAAGCGTGTCATTTTTTGACCTGATGAAACTGTTGTGACATTTATAGGAGGCCCACTAAATTCATTTATTTTAAAAATAAAACAACCATTCGCTTCTTCCTCACTATTATTAACATACTATAACCAAAACATTATTAAGATATATTTTTGGTAAAACATACACTGATAAAGGTCTTTAGTAAAGTCTAGTTGCACCACTGACAATAAAAGTAAAACAAAAATGTAAAAAACTTACCAGAAAGCATATAAGATTATAACTATAATAAGTTGATCTTGGTGTTGACTGCAATATTATGAAACAAATATATAACACTACAGATCACAGAAAATAATATATCAAATAGAACAATTAGTGCCAAACTGCCAATTAAATACACTGCGAATTGCAATGTTGTTGATTGTGATCCAATGCGACAAATCGATATGTGTATGCCGAACGTTAAGTTCCGTACGACAATATCTATAATTATTAAGTTAAAATATCTAAAAAGAAAACAACGGAAAAAACATTACTATAAACATACTATTAACTATTAAGTATTGACAACTATGAACTATAGGGTGCGTTCGACATGGGATCTTATTCACTTTCAGTGCTTACGCTTATTGTAAACGCTTTGAACCGTTCGTTTAGACGTATGCGCTCACAACGACCGTCTCGCCAGAACCGCCCATTCAAAAATTTCAATTTTTTTTTTTACAGGGAATTAGCACGTAATTAGCATGAATTTGCATGACTATCGCCAAAATTTGCATGACAAAATTTACACCTGTATGACAAAAAATGATGTGCGGTGCTGGAGAGACGTCTCGCCAGCACCGCCCAACATCTAAAATTATTAATAATAAAAGACTTGATATGTTAAAATGTAGCACGTAATTAGCATGAATTTGCACGACAGACCCCGAAATTCGCACGTGTCTGGTTCGCGAGAAAAACCCGTTTGACTATTTCGCGCGTCTCGCCAGCACCGCCCAAAATGGAAATTTTGCGAAAATCGAAAAACTGTTTGCGCCAATATTTAGCACGTGATTAGCATGAATTTGCACGACTGACTCCGAAATTCGCACGTGTCTGGTTCGCGAGAAAAACCCGTTTGACTATTTCGCGCGTCTCGCCAGCACCGCCCAAAATGGAAATTTTGCGAAAATCAAAAAACTGTTTGCGCCAATATTTAGCACGTGATTAGCATGAATTTGCACGACAGACCCCGAAATTCGCACGTGTCTGGTTCGCGAGAAAAACCCGTTTGACTATTTCGCGCGTCTCGCCAGCACCGCCCAAAATGGAAATTTTGCGAAAATCGAAAAACTGTTTGCGCCAATATTTAGCACGTGATTAGCATGAATTTGCACGACTGACTCCGAAATTCGCACGTGTCTGGTTCGCGAGAAAAACCCGTTTGACTATTTCGCGCGTCTCGCCAGCACCGCCCAAAATGGAAATTTTGCGAAAATCAAAAAACTGTTTGCGCCAATATTTAGCACGTGATTAGCATGAATTTGCACGACAGACCCCGAAATTCGCACGTGTCTGGTTCGCGAGAAAAACCCGTTTGACTATTTCGCGCGTCTCGCCAGCACCGCCCAAAATGGAAATTTTGCGAAAATCGAAAAACTGTTTGCGCCAATATTTAGCACGTGATTAGCATGAATTTGCACGACTGACTCCGAAATTCGCACGTGTCTGGTTCGCGAGAAAAACCCGTTCGACTATTTCGCGCGTCTCGCCAGCACCGCCCAAAATGGAAATTTTGCGAAAATCGAAAAACTGTTTGCGCCAATATTTAGCACGTGATTAGCATGAATTTGCACGACAGACCCCGAAATTCGCACGTGTCTGGTTCGCGAGAAAAACCCGTTTGACTATTTCGCGCGTCTCGCCAGCACCGCCCAAAATGGAAATTTTGCGAAAATCGAAAAACTGTTTGCGCCAATATTTAGCACGTGATTAGCATGAATTTGCACGACTGACTCCGAAATTCGCACGTGTCTGGTTCGCGAGCAAAACCCGTTCGACTTTTTCGCGCGTCTCGCCAGCACCGCCCAAAATGGAAATTTTGCGAAAATCGAAAAACTGTTTGCGCCAATATTTAGCACGTGATTAGCATGAATTTGCACGACTGACTCCGAAATTCGCACGTGTCTGGTTCGCGAGCAAAACCCGTTCGACTTTTTCGCGCGTCTCGCCAGCACCGCCCAAAATGGAAATTTTGCGAAAATCGAAAAACTGTTTGCGCCAATATTTAGCACGTGATTAGCATGAATTTGCACGACTGACTCCGAAATTCGCACGTGTCTGGTTCGCGAGCAAAACCTGTTTGACTATTTCGCGCGTCTCGCCAGCACCGCCCTAAAGTGTTAATAACCTTCAAATATAATAAAACACTATACATTTAAAAAAAGAAAACCACCCGCTAATAATTTTCAAAATAATATTCTCTTATCGCATCAC